>OX381716.1:7120122-7598736 GCA_947462335.1 Harmothoe impar | reverse complement strand
TAACGTGCTGGCCCACGCTAGTCGCTACCTAGAAGAAACACATGTATTGTATTTGACGGCTTTCTGTCTGCTATGGAAAAACGCTGTTATCCGGTCAGCTTTGTGACGTCATGAAAGGCATGTCAAGTCAGGATCCTACATCCAAAAAGAAACATGTCGGCACCACAAGTTTTCCTCATGGGCAACCTTGCCGTGTATCCGCCCGTGGTGGAGCCGTGGCCCGGCTCGCCGGGAGGAATCTACCGAATACTTCACCGTTATCAAGAGATCACTACTGGGACGTAAGTATCATATAACAACTAGACAATCAGTATTTTATGGGCGCCGTCCACAAATTTGCGCTATGGCTATCTTATAAAAAGTCGGCCATTTTTAAATACCGGCACCCACCCAGTAATCCCTGCTATATTTCTAACAGTGTTAGAAAGGTGCCTGCAGAGGGGTAAAAAATAACCCTTACGTACGTTTCCAGTTTTTGAGGAACGCTTGAATTGTGGTATTCACCTTTTTTCTTTGGAAATGTGCATGTGTCACTATGCTTCAATGGGTCCTTCCATTATAAGGCCCCCAGACGGGGGGGGGGGGGGGGGTGGCTGTGTCAATTGTTGAATTCAAGAAATGCCAATGTCCCTTGTCGATTATAAGAAATAGGTCTTGTCCCTTGTCACTAGACCCATGTCGATTTGTCGATTTTACCTGTCTGGAGCCCTATTATATACCTTTAAGGGAGTGATCATTTTTTAACAACAAGGGGGGGGGCGGTGTTCTTCCGCGGGATTCCCCCCCCCCCCCCCCCGGTAAAGGGGTTCAAATCGCCCCCCACCTAAAGGGGTGTAAAAAAACGGAAAGCCAACCCCATTTAGGGGGGGGGGTGCTGTTTGGAAAAAGAAAAATACGTCTCTTTATTCTTTTTCTTTTATTCAATTGTAATGCATGTACTAAATCACCTATTTTTCTCTCCACTTTCCACAGAGTTTTCTACTCGTACGAGGTCTTAATCACCCCCACGTGTCCCTGGGCCCCGCCTGGATGGCACCTGCCATCTACCCCTCCTAACGCACAGGCCTTTGGCCCCATGGGCCCTTTTGGGTTGCCAGCTTTTGTGTGGGGGCCAACCCCCCAACTACAAAATGGAAATTGAGGTAGGTTTTTTTGAATAGAATAATTCATTATGAACTCCACAGTACTGCTTTATCCTGTAAGGGAGTGTTCATTTATTATTTACAGGGGGGGGGGTGGTGGGTATGTGGGGGGGGGGGGGGGGCGTAAACATTTCCCACCCCTTCTCAGGGGGGTGGGTAAACAATTCTTAATCCTCTTAAAGGGGGGGGGGGCGTAAAAATTTAATTCCCTTTTTACCCAAGAAGCCTGCCCGTTACTATAGTTCAAATGGGGGGGGGGGGGGGTTCGGCTAGGGAGGCGCGAAACATTACACGTGCTCTAGAAGGGGGGGGGCGTAATTATTTTTTCCCCCTTCCGCATGAAATCTCACCACCCTCCCCCCCTGTAACTGTAATGTGGAATTCAATGCTGGACAGAAATACCAAATTTCTCTCCCCCCCACTCCCTGAGTTAGAAAATTAAGCAAATGAGCTAGGAATATTTTTAAACATTAATTGAGGGTCTATATTTACGTCTGTGTAAGTGGCAGTTTTTAGAATTTGGGCTAACTCCCTCAAAAAGTAAGATTACTTTTGGTCAAATTGCAGTCTAAGGCAGTACTTAGGAGTTCAATTCTGCACAGAGATACCACATTTCTCTACCCATATCCCCTGAGTCAAAAAATTAACCAAATGAGCTAGGAATACTTTTAAACCTAAATTTAGGGTCTATATTTACATGTGTGTAAGTGGCAGTTTTTAGAATTTGGGCTAACCTCCTAAGAAAAAAAGATTACTTTTGATCACATTGGACGCTCAGGCAAATACCAAATTTCTCTCCCCCCAGGCCCGAGTCAAAAATCAAGCAATTCTGTCTCATCTTTTTCAGCCACCAGCACTGGCCACAGCTTATCAAGCCCCTAAGAGCTAGACCTTTTTTTCTGCTCTTCTCCAAACCAGCCTATTTATCTCCGACTATCCTGCAAGCCTCAGCAGAAAGGCCCCCCAAGAATAATGATGCGCTCGCCATACGATAACCGGAAGTCTACACTCGTCGTCGGGTCCCAGGATGGGGCCTGTGTATTCTGTCTGCGTGTTCCTGCTGCGTGCGCACCCTCCCCGTCCACCACCGCGCAGGAGGGGCGTTTCCTGTAGCTTTTTGGCTGACCTTTTAAGACTTAGGGTGGGCCGGCGCAGCCCTGTCACCCGCCATCATGGTAGATCGGACTGCTCTGGAGTATTGAAATGTCTCCTAAAGATCACATGAAAGCTGATGATTATGATAACTCATAATGGCGTTGAGTGTTTTTGCTCCATGCACATTCCATAATTATTATATGAGGACGATAGAACATAAAATGTGGTCATAATGTCGTAGTGCTTTAGTAGAAATTGGGTCATGATAGCCTTTGTACGATAAATAGACATAGTACAGTTTTGCTCTATGGGGTCCTTAACCCTTGAAGGACAGCATGTCTCTAAAAGGTAATATTTGTCTCTATGATGCACCCACCCCCTGTAACACCGTATTAATCAGATACGGTATATCGTATAAAAGTACAATTAAACACTAAGTAGCGATTACAAACTTTGATACCATTGAGTAACAATTACAAACTGTGTCACTATTGATTAAGCCTGTGATTAGTTTGTGCTTTATGTTTAGCTGTTTTCTTAAAAATGTATATAGTGCTATCATGTAAGACTATATTACTGAGATACCGTATATCATATAAAATATCACTAATTAAAACCTATGTAAGCATTTTCCCTGACGTATACAACGCTGTTAATTACTGAGACACCGTATATCATATACAAGAACACTAATTAAGGTCAATGTAAGCATTTTCCCTGACGTTTACAATGCCGCTGCTGATAACTAACGTGACAAGTAACACTTATAACTATAACGCCCTTTGTCCAAATAGACATAGTACAGTTTTGCTCTATGGGGTCCTTAACCCTTGAAGGACAGCATGTCTCTAAAAGGTAATATTTGTCTCTATGATGCACCCACCCCCTGTAACTAATACATGAGTACTTGCTAAGAAAGCCTTGACCTTGGGTTAACGTCTATGTATTAGGGCGTAATATTGACCGATATCTTAAACAACATATGCCGAAATGATGTGGTAATTGCAGGCTACATATGAGAGAACCTGGGCATAGTATAGATTCAACTTGAGTGGACCATATATCTTGAAACGGACACTTGATTGAATTTGTGCTTATTCAAACATTCTTTTCTATATTCTTGTGAATAATGATAAGTTTAAGTCTCGTTCTTTCCAACCAATCACCACTACACGTCTGATAACACAGGAGGGATTAGAAATACCAGTGTCCAACTCATTGTGAGTCTACCCTACCTGGGCCACCTAGGCCATGCATGCAGGATAAAGTAAACCCTTGATATGATGTGGTAACTCTAGACTACATTAGAGAAGTTATACGCCATACCTAAGCCATGTAGACCATGCTTATATAAGGAACTCATAAAACCCTAAAGATGTAAGATTCAATAAGTTTATGTGTATACATTGTTACATATTTAAACCTGTCTGGCTAACAGAGGTCTATTACAAATACATGTTCATAACACTTGAGGCTTGAATAATGATCACTGGCTCCTTCACCTAAATGTCATATTATCATAATATCTTTACCTTATTGATGATATTTCATCTCCACGAGGGAGAGCTATATGATAGACAAGCTATTGAGACAGTCCCAATAATTAGAAATGTCAACTATAACCTATTACATGTTACTCAATATTTATGTATCTATTTTTTATTGCTAATACTAATTAAAATATAAACAATCACTGTATTATGGTACTTGGATATGTTTTACTTTCAACAAATAAAGGCTATGTTCTTATGATAATCTAAACTTTTAATTTGTCCTTGTGTCCTGGTGTGTGTTCTGGCCAGTACTATAGTCTATATACAAAGTGGGTGTAGTGTGCTCTGTATAGTATAGGGGGCGCCACATCAACAATACATATCAGCCAGTAGCATTGCCTATGTAAAATCTCAAGATATAATTTTGTTATGGGTTAACCCTTTTGTGGAGGGTGGTGGGTCTGGACTGGGGGACAATATGGGTGGAGGAGGGTGGTGTAGCAAGACGAGAGGGTTTTTTTCAGTGTGGAGACTATGAGGGGTTTTCTCATGTGGATTTTTAAATACATAAAATAAAAAATTGCATATGTTAGATTGAGATAACTTAAACTTTTGGGAAAAATGGTTGGCCCTGAAAAGGGCCGTTAGTAGAGTGGGTGAGGTGGGAGAGCTCACGTCGAGTACTCCTCAAGCATCTGTATCACTTCAGCGGGTATCTCTTGCTCCATACAGACGTCGAGCTTGGTCCTCTCGACGGCCTCTCTGATGAGTTGATCCGTCAGCTCACGGATCAGCTCATCCACCACCTCCTCCTGCACCTTTGCCACCTCCTGCTCTCGCTGGTCATCTGCTGAAAACAGCTTCTCAACCATCTCATCTATGACTGCTCGCGGAACGGCAACGTATCCTATCCCCGCCATTTTTACAAGTTGTCTGACTCCCCAGTTGAGATCAGCTGACGTCACACAATTTTAAATTTCAATGACGTTGTGACGTCATCAGTGTAGGTTATTATCCGGGTTAGTATTAGTATAAGAGAACATTATTTTTCTTACATCTAGGTCTATCTGAGGGTTCGTAACTAGACCACACTGGACCTCATCCTACCAAAACCCTGCTTTACACACCTTTTATGTGGGTTCTGTCACATAGTCGCGTAGTGTGCCCTGTATAGTATAGGGGGCGCCACGTCAAGAATACATATCAGGCAGTAGCATTGGCTATGTAAAATCTCAAGATATAATTTTACAGGCTATTTCAGTCAGCCACCACCAACCACCCACCACCCACCACCCACCGACCACCCACCACCCACCACCACCCACCACCCACCACCACCCACCACCCACCCAGCACCACTCACCCAGCACCACCCACCCAGCACCACCCACCCAGCACCACCCACCCAGCACCACCCACCCAGCACCACCCACCCAGCACCACCCACCCAGCACCACCCACCACCCACCACCACCCACCACCAACCAGCACCACCCACCACCCACCCAGCACCACCCACCCACCACCCACCACCAACCACCACCCACCACCCACCACCACCCACCACCCACCACCACCCACCACCCACCACCACCCACCACCCACCACCCACCACCACCCACCACCCACCACCCACCACCCACCACCACCCACCACCCAGCACCACCCACCACCCAGTACCACCCACCACCCAGCACCACCCACCACCCACCACCACCCACCACCACCTACCACCACCCACCACCCACCACCACCCACCACCCACCACCCAGCACCACCCACCACCCAGCACCACCCACCACCCAGCAACACCCACCCAGCACCACCCACCACCCACCCAGCATCACCCACCCAGCACCCCCCACCACCCCCCATAGCCTACATAGTGCAAGACCCGTTTGGAGAGTGCTCATTTTTTCAGAAAAAGGGGGGGGGGGGGGTGGTGAAATTCTACACAGAGCAATGAAATAGAGTAAAAGGGCACGCGCTGGTGGTGCAGGCATCGAGGTAGATCTTTGTGTGACATACGGTGCTTGGTGTATGTGTCATGTACCTGCGTATATGTCAGATACCTGCGCCTTGCCCGCCTATCACCCGCCTACCACACCTCTCCACCCAGCGGGCCCTCCTACAAGGCCATATGTGTACGCTCTTTATATACTACATCATACAGCCAGACCACAGAAAAGGTGTCCAGTCAGTTCCACCGTTTTACACCAGATGGCATAGCGGTATACATACGTATGCACTACGTTTTCTGACGCAGTTACCTTCGTTTCACCTCGTTTTCAGTGTTATTTACTGCGAAAATGTCCTATATATTTCAAAAACCATACAACAATTAACTGCAATACAAGGACATATGTTTGTAATTCGGGGGAATATGAAACAGAAGAAAGGGAAGGGGTTTCTACTGTGGCCGACAGCTTGCACACCTATTCTGTGGAATTTGAATGACACTGTAGTATATATAGAGAGAGACTACACGCGCTGATTGAGTTGCCGTTGTGGTGGTGGTATGGCGTGGAGGTAGATCTTTGTGTCACGACCAGTGCTTGGGTTGTGTGTGCCAGATACTTGCGCCTTGCCTGCATATGACACGCCCAACGCAACTCTCTATTATTGGAATTTTTGGCTGAAATCTGACCACCCACCCAGCACCACCCACCCAGCACCACCCACCACCCACCACCACCCACCACCAACCAGCACCACCCACCACCCACCACCCACCACCACCCACCACCCACCACCCACCGACCACCCACCACCCACCACCACCCACCACCCACCACCCACCGACCACCCACCACCCACCACCACCCACCACCCACCACCACCCACCACCACCCACCACCACCCACCACCAACCAGCACCACCCACCACCCACCACCAACCACCACCCACCACCCACCACCCACCGACCACCCACCACCCACCACCACCCACCACCCACCACCACCCACCACCCACCACCACCCACCACCCACCCAGCACCACTCACCCAGCACCACCCACCCAGCACCACCCACCCAGCACCACCCACCCAGCACCACCCACCCAGCACCACCCACCCAGCACCACCCACCCAGCACCACCCACCCAGCACCACCCACCACCCACCACCACCCACCACCAACCAGCACCACCCACCACCCACCCAGCACCACCCACCCACCACCCACCACCCACCACCACCCACCACCCACCACCACCCACCACCCACCACCCACCAAGCACCACCCACCACCCAGTACCACCCACCACCACCCACCAGCCACCACCACCCACCACCACCCACCACCACCCACCACCCACCACCCAGCACCACCCACCACCCAGTACCACCCACCACCCAGCAACACCCGCCCAGCACCACCCACCACCCACCCAGCATCACCCACCCAGCACCCCCCACCACCCCCCATAGCCTACATAGTGCAAGACCCGTTTGGAGAGTGCTCATTTTTTCAGAAAAAGGGGGGGGGGGGGTGGTGAAATTCTACACAGAGTCGTTGTGACGTCATCAGTGTAGGTTATTATCCGGGTTAGTATTAGTATAAGAGAACATTATTTTTCTTACATCTAGGTCTATCTGAGGGTTCGTAACTAGACCAAACTGGACCTCATCCGACCAAAACCCTGCTTTACACACCTTTTATGTGGGTTCTGTCACATAGTCGCGTAGTGTGCCCTGTATAGTATAGGGGGCGCCACGTCAAGAATACATATCAGGCAGTAGCATTGCCTATGTAAAATCTCAAGATATAATTTTACAGGCTATTTCAGTCACACACAGGGCGTAGTTGTATGGTACAGGGGGCGCCACCCCAACAACACCTATCAGCCAGTACTATTGCCTATTTAAAAACTCATAATATAATTTCATAGGCTGTGTGAGTTACACACGGCACTTATTTGTTTTGTCTCTGCTCAAGTACCCAGGCTGTTTTCTTTTATTGAAATTTGTGGCTGAAATCTGACCAGCAGAATTCAGCTTGCAAAAATTGTCTCCGCATCAAGTCGACTTGGCTCACCATCGGTGGACCAATATCGCCAAGAGTGCGAGGAACAGGCGCAGAATCAGCATGCTCCACCTACACAACATGCAATGTGAGGTGGAGCCCAACACACAACATGCAATGTGAGTTGGAGCTTGCCGAGTGTTGGTGGTGTCCGGTCCTATATCTTCTGGCAACATCCAGACATGGGGTGTTTTACATCAGGCACGCCCTAAAGCTAGGATTTACAGTGTATTTTTAGTTCCTGTTTCAACAACAGTCCAACAGAATAAAAGAGCAGTACATGGTGTCCTTTTTGATGAAATACATCAGGTCTTGTGAACTTTATTTCCTCAAATACCAGATGTTTTCTGACGTAGAAGCAACTTGCCAGTCATATTTCCCGCGTGGAGCTCAAAATATACCTGTCGCCACCATGTGGCAAAAATTGGTATCAACCCCAGTTTCAACACCAGGTGGCGCATCTGGTGCGTTTTGGTTTACTTTGTGTTTGCGTCTGCACGTCTTCTGCTAAAACAGCATCACAATACCTAACAATTCACATGTTGGCCGTACATTTAGTATCAAAATACATCATTTTCTCTACTGCACTGCTATGATAGACAAGAACACTTGGTTAGTGTCAGAGTTAACTGAAAATCAGTCATTCAGTTGACGCACTGCTTTTTACACCTCTCCTGTGGGTTTTTGTTATCAATAAGAAAGGCAAGCAGTGTCAGTTTAGGTACTTACTTGGTGGGCCTCACCGCCCACCGTCCTTCATCACATTTCTGGTGATTTCTTGTGGACTTACCAGGATGGCTTTGTCAAGCCATCCACCTATTGACGCTTCCCCATCAAGATAGTTGATGTCTTGCGGGACAGAGAGCTAATTTTTTTTAAGGCCTAGACTTTTGAGTTTAGGCCGACCAGAAAAATAAAAATAACTCTCCTATTACAATCCTTACTCAAGTCAATAAATTTGTTTATTCATTAGTTACAGGGGAGTGTGTGTTGGGGGGGGGGGCAAAGATCATTCACCCTTCCCTGGGGGGGGGTTAAAATTGAATCCCCTTTCTAGCAAAAAGGTCTGCGCGTCAGTATGGTTCAACCCGGGACACAAGAGCTCAAAATATACAAGTCTCGCCACCATGTGGCAAATATTGGTATCAACACCAGTTTCCACACCAGGTGGCACTTCTGGTGTGTTTTGTTTACTTTGTGTTTGCGTGTACACGTCTTCTGCTAAAACAGCATCACAATACCTAACAATTCACATGTTGGCCCTACATTTAGTATCAAAATCCACCATTTTCTCTACTGCACTGCTATGATAGACAAGAACAGTTGGTTAGTGTCAGAGTTAACTGAAAATCAGTCATTTAGTTGACGCACTGCTTTTTACACCTCTCCTGTGGGTTTTTGTTATCAATAAGAAAGGCAAGCAGTGTCAGTTTGGTTACTTACCTGGTGCCTCACCGCCCACATACATAGCCGTCCTCGACTTTATAGTCTCTTGCATACCATGCATTGACTTACTACTTACCAGGATGGCTTTGTAAAGCCATCCAATTTCCATAGTTGCTTCCCCTTCAAGGTAATTGATACCTGAGAGGGCAGACAGCTAATTTTTTTTAAGGCCTAGACTATTGAGTTTAGGCCGACCAGAAAAATTAAAATCACTCTCCGATAACAATCCTTACTCAAGTCAATAAATTTGTTATGTTTTCAAGTCAACAAAACCCCTGTTCTTAATTATAGATCTTCAAGAAATAAATGCCCGCACCAATATCAAATCCAGGTATCATTAGGCAGTGTGTTTGGGGGGTGCTCAAATATCAGACCTGCAACAAATAAATGTTTCCAACCACAACCCTGCATAAATATTAAATCCAGTATCTTCTCAAACAAGTGAGGGCTAGCAAACAGATGGAATCTGTTTGCGCCCTCACTTGTAGTAAGCATATATCATTAACGACCAAACATACTGTACTACCAAATGGTGCAAGGTTAGACCCAGTTTCACATTAGTCCACATAAGACAGCCATAGTATGAAGCCATTATTAGTAGATCTGTAAATACAACTGAATGACAAGGGTGGATAACTTGAAATATGTGTATATGATAGTTGGTATGCATATCTACCTTTAAAGAAACATCAAAGTGTGTGTTAGAGATAGAAGCCAGACAGAAAGCACTTATATCCCCTTTCATGGTTGACTACTGTTATCTGTAATAGCACGCAACCATTTAGCAAGGGATTTCATTCCGTTTTATGGTCTATGGTACAGCTATTGCATTATCCTTAAGGATATGGTTTAATGGCTTTCTACAAAGAAGCTGGGTGCGCTATTAGGCCCACAGAATCAGCTTTAGGTCAAATCCTTTTGTAATTACGTTCAAAGGGAGGCGTTCAGTGTACCCTACATGACATTTTTAATGACTTGTGTAGCATGGCACTGGTTATGGGGTGTACTGGTCTACTGCATGCAATGTTTAAGTGACTTTAGTTCTTTTCTCTGCATAACTACAAGATTGCAAACAACTTGACATTTAGAATAAAAAAGTAAAACCAGAGTGGGGCTAGTGCGCAAGTCAGATCGCCAGTGCAGCTTATACGATCAGAGCAAAGTCAGGGTGGGACTTATACCAGAGTTTTTAGATGTATACCACTCTAGTAAAGTTGCCATAATCAGACCCCCCCGGCAGCTGATTGGATATCCCGGAAGTAAAGGTGTGGCAAATATACAAGTTAGGTTTATACATAAGATTTGACTGTCAAAAATACTGGAACTGTATATTTGTAACAGTGATTCTACTTAGAATTAATCACTATTCTCCTTAAAAAGAAGTGTGAAATTTATATCCCGAAATGTGCCAGTGTACCACTGTTATTTTGACATTACCTTTTACAGTGTACCATCGTGTACCACTAACACGCAATGATTTAGGCTGGTGCTGATTGGGTGATTTATCCTATTAAAGTTCCTCACGTGACAAGGACAGTCCTTGCGGCAGAGGTCAATAGGTATGTATGAACATCCAGGGGGTTAGGGCCAATGCAAATGGTGGCATTTAGCCCCTGGGCACTGCACCACATCTGGGATGTTCCCAGAACCATGGAATTTGTCCTCAGTAAAAGAGATACACTATTGAAAACCTAGTTAAGAGTAAAGTGATCATGAATACCCTAATTTAGGCATCACTGTAAGTTATATTTTAGACATTGTAAAATGTATATATTTCATGTTAAGATACATGTCATCTGCCCCAGACAGCTGTATGAGAAGTACCTAACATCCGCTCAGTTAAAGACATTTGTCATCCATTTACTATACTATAGACCTTCTCTGTGGGTGTTAAGGCTAGTCGTGTGTGACTGACACTCGGTGACTTGGTTGTGAACTCTGTAATACCTAGACACACATTGCCTGGTCACGTTAAGGGTAAAGTGGCTGCCTTAGGCCGCCTTGTGACCACACACCCTCAGTCAGACTGTGTACATTGCTACGGTTTAGAGAGCACCACCGCTATGTGAGATGCTGGTCAGGCACATTTATACAATTGTCTACACGACCAACTTATTGATCCTTGATATTGACCATAACTTCTCAATGGTCATCTCAATGAATTAGATGTCTTCAGTTCTGTGTATTCACTTCTAAATTAGAAAGACTTGCATTACTAAAGCTAAAAAGGGTCCCTGAATTTTAAAGTCATGTTTAACATCAGTGCCCGAAGTAAACAGGTGTTAGGGCTCAGACCTTTTTGCAACCTTAGCCAATACATTACCTTTAATTGATTTTAGATTATTTTATTTCACTTTTTTTTATTGATATAACAAGTCTGTTTACATTATGTGAGGCAGCATCATAATTAAGCAATATACGCTAAAGTCTTTTTGTAAAATGTGGTGACTTGAACTGAGCCTCTATAGATCTCCAGCCCCGTGTGCACATATCATTCAGCCACCACTTCTCTCTACCCCTTCATCTCCCCCTCTCCTACACCACTAACCCTCTCACAGACCAGCCATTCTCTACCAGGGTGCAGTCGGCCATTGACCTTTTAGTGCCTGCCCAATGTCCTGTATTTGCTGTCCGCATCTGTGAGTTTACCCTCTCCTGGACTGAGTGGTGGTCCTTGGGCATAGGCTATCCTATTACTGTGCCTACTAAAACCTGTGCCGACACCTAAAGGAAAAAAAGTTCCTACTGGGTGTGCATGCTAACATTAAATATGACAACCTATTCATGTTGAAAAATGTTTAGTTGTGTATAAAGGTTCTTTTAAGCATTTAGCAAGGCTTACTCTCCCTCAAAAATATGCCATGCCATGAGAGGAAACTGTGCTATTTTCAATATCACATATAATCCTAACATTGATAGTGTTTATGGTCATAAACCATTGTGCTTGCCACAATTTCAAGGATTTTGCCACCTCTGAGCCTCAGAGAGATTAAGGAGATCAATTGTCAAGATCAGAGAGCCCTGGGGATTGCCTACTGCATGCTTGAAATAGTAAATGTGTTTCAGGCTCACCGGTAAAACATGATGAGGCTATTGAGAGTCTTCCCTTATTGAACTTACCACATGTTTTTGATTTAATTGACCAGGTTAATGTGACAACGATTTATCGGTCCGCCATTTTATATTTCAGTCATGTAATTGGCAATCAAATGGTGGGCTCTGATCCTAACACTGAATCTCCTCAATCTTGCTGAAGCTCAGGGGTGGCACTATGATTAAAAATTGTGGCAGGCCAGTTTGCTAAAGACAAACTTTCCTATGTGCTGAGGAATAGTAGACCCAGTGTGAAATGGTGAAAAACGGGTCAGCAAGGAGCTTTAGGAAAATGGATGGTGAGATGAAGTAGGGTGTAGACAGGGACAGCTAAGGGATTCTGAATTTCTTTATAGTGAATCACATCACCCAGCGATGCCATGCTCGGAAAGACAATAGCGGTAAGACAAACTTTTCAGAGGCTTTTCAAGAATAGACAGAGTAGAGCTTTGTCTGACTCCATCTGTATAAGTGCAAAAGAAAAATACAACTTTGCAGAGCTCCTCTTCACTCTGTTTCTTCTATATGTCTACCCCTTTTCTGTTTCTCATTTTAGTTACCAGCCCTATCAAATTGACAAGATTGTATTGCCAGTCCTCCGGTCCCCTGTCCCCTGTTCCCTGTTTCGCCCTTGAGCTTGAACCTCTCTCATTTCTGCATCTCATTCAGACATGGTTACCACTGAAGGTGTGTTTACGCCTCTCTACTAATTAGGCCCTATCAGTTTGCTCTAATCTAGGTGATGTCTTGGAATTCTGAGGGATACATCTTAGCTTTCTCTGTACCTTAGTTAAATTAGGCAGTATTGACATTCCCTTCAGAGCAGGCAGTCCTGTTTTTGACCCTCCTTCAAGACTTGGCTCCTACTGTTTAGTGAGTAAAGATGATTGATGGTAGTCCTTTCTTTATAAAGCCTGAGAAAAATGAGTAATGATCATGTCTTACACTGGATTTAACTCTGATCAGACATCGTGCAAAGGTCGTTTCTCCTAGGCTATAAATACACTAAAATTTGACCTGCATGATATACAAGGTTGTGTCAGGGGTTAAATACATCTTCAAGAAAGGCATCTAAATCTGTGCTGCTGTTTCTGCCAGGCTCTATAAGGCAGACAACAGGCTTACAAAATCTCATCAATTGTTTTTCACAATTTTTGGTAATGGTAAAGAGGTAAGATGCCTGCTCAATATTAAAGCCTAATAACCAATCTCACATTGGGATACAAAATATGAAACTTGTGGCCCCCAGATCCCCTACTTTTTAGAAGGTAACTAAATGGATCTTTAGCTATCAGAAAGTTCAAAATACTTGCCTTTGCAAATGTTTCAATAGATGCAGATGAATCTCTATCTGGAGACAAAGTGTGAACCTGGTTTGTATGGTATCGGGGAGGGATCAATCTGCAGGAGTAGGGAGGAGCAGAAAAGCAGGGTGATGTTATAAATGCACCCAGAGTCATGGTCCATATTCAGTAAGGGGATAAACATCCAAGGGCAGAGAGAAAATGCAGCATGTTAGCTGCCCTAAGTCAGAACATAGTAAGCCTCACCCTGGTCAAAGCTAGCCGCACCCGGTCAGATTTATGAGCACCAATGCATTGGTGTGTTCTGTAAAGGGCCACTGTTAAGTGGGGACAGAGATGGTTGAAAGAGCTCACTAAGAAACGGTAGTAGAGGCATGGTCTGCAGAGGCTGAATGTTAACATCCTCATCCAGCTGACATAATTAGACAAAAAAGATAATAGATAATGTTGCCTTATATTATAGTTTGACTGTTACTCCACCTCCTTGTGAGAGAATCAGTCAAACATCTTATAGAAATTTGATTATATACGCTGGTTTATTCAACAGTACTGGGAAACTGTAAAAGCTTACATTAAGTGTTTGTCACTAAGGCTTGACTCATACAAGGACAAACTGAAACGGAAAGCACTACAGCTATATCTTTGTAATATGACTCTCTGTGACGTGTCAGAAATAGTCTCGATCCCAGGTAACAAAAAACGTTTTCCCAACGTTTGCAAACATTTTGGAGGAAAACCTTTTTCATACAAACCTATAGAAAAAGTTTGGATGCAAACGTTTTCAAAACGTTTGCGAACGTATGGAAACCCTTGTTTTTTAGGCTGGGATAGCCCATATGGTGTATTGCAGTCTATCACCTTTCTTTTATATACAAATTGATGTTTTAATAGGAAATGTTCCACCAAGAAATGATGGCCCTGGCCATAGAGTGGGCTAAGAGCATATTTCAAAGTCTATATCAGAATGTGGTACTTGCAAAAACAAGTCATTCTAACTGATTTGCAAGGTGCGTTGAATAAACTTCTTTTTTTCCAAAAAGGATTCCCAAACTATTCCCATGGACCTGTACAAGATTCCTGTGCAATTCCTTGCCATTCCTGATGACTAAGAAACAAATAATACAACTTTTTAACATTCTGGTGTGGCTCCTCCATATTGTACAAGCATTTATGTCATAAAACTGCATGTTCCCAACTATTGCAATCCATGGATCCCACATATAGCAATGTAACTACATTAACGCTCTTAACGTAAGCCTTTTCTCCTCATCCTTCTCTGGAAGATAAAGTATTGACCTACAATTCATTCTGACAACTGTAAGCTGAATGGCATGCCATAGCCCCTTTTTGATGGAGTGGTCCCTGCAGGGCCCTGCACAAAAGAACTATCATATCCAATACGGTTGTAGCTGGATGGAAAAGGAATTGTTTTTGTGCTATTCAATCACAGGGCATGCCTTTTCATTACTGCATACATCCTTTGGTGCTGGGAGCTTGTGGGGTTCAATATGTGATGCATGGACTAGGCTCTGTTCAGGCAATGCTGTAGCCTAAACAACTTGATACAGTATTTACCTTTCCCAAACTATTCACCCTACCCTGTACACCTTGCATCTCTCATTGACCTTTCCCCTTTCCCTTTCCTCTCATATATCACATATCACAATGGTTTTATTTTGTTTCATTACCATGGTTTTGGCCAATCTTCCTTCTTGCTCAGTGTCCTCAGGTTTGCTAATTGTCAAAAAAAGCATGGTACAAAATCAAGGCAGAGACTATGTCCAAGTATTTTCTGACATATACCATTTACCAATCACACTTTTCTAGCCCTGCATCTGGGAGTACCTGTTTTCACCCAAGCGTAATACCCATTACACCAAGGGGTAGTGTAGACCTACCCTAGTCACCCCTCTGTGCTGCCTGCATGATCATGTAGAGCCATACCATACACTCTGACAAGACAGGAGGAAATTGCATCCCACCGTCTGTTTGACTGAATGTTCCCAGCTGTCTGCTCAATTGGAGACATACAATATCAAACATGGCTGTTGCTCAATGGAAGGGAGACTGAGTTTGTTCGGATTAATGTAAGGGCGTGTCATTTTGGTAATATATGCCACGTTGTGTGCTTGGCACCACCGGGATTCCATGTGTCTATCTGGTTAAAGTCATACCTGTAGTTGACCACAACCTAAACTAAAATGTCCCAATTATTTGACTGAAATGTCCCAATTATTTGACAGCAATATAATGGTGTATATTGTTAAGGTTTTCATGGTCATGCGATAAAGCTGCCACTCTCTATGTAATGAGACTGTAAATGGTTAATATGTAACACAAATAGAATTGCTGATGCAACCTGACTACTTTTAAGATATTCCTGGCCATTCCTAGGCAAATTAAATAGTTTTGAGTTACCCGACCCTACCGAACAAATTCGGGCTAAACCTAAAAGATTTTGAGAAATAATTATATTAAAATTATCTTGGCCAGTTTGCAAGTCATTTTCTGGGTACTTTTGGCCCTATAGGCAAACTTCAAAATAAAGAAATACAGTAATATAATTAATAAGCACCCCCCTCCACAGGGAAGGCCCCCACCCCAAAACCATTAAACTAATACTTAAACTTGATTCATATGATTTCATAAAGACCTGCATACTAATTATGTCTAATATGTTATGTCAAATTATATAACCACAGCTTCATGGGTAACTTATTAAGCAGAAGGATAGACAGAGGGTCCTGAAACAGGGCTAAAGCTGCCTTATTTGCAACAAAAAAAATGATGTTGATGATCAGACAGTGCTTCAAGGTGACCTGAAAATAGCCAGGTACAGGTCAGCACAGGCAGGGTTTGGTTAGGGAGGATCCTATTGATAGCCCATGGCCAATGGCCACCACTCAGCCTGGGAGAGAGTAAACTCACAGACATGGACAGCAAATACACCAGACCGGGCAGTCAGTGGGAGGTCTATAGCTGCTGCCCCCTGGTGGAGGATGGCTGGTGTAAGAGGGTTAGTGGTGTGGGCAGAGAGAGGAGAGGGAGGTGGATGCTGAATGACATGTAAACGTGGGGTGTGGAGGGGACCTATGGAGCCTCAGTCCAGTCACAAACTGTACAGTGGCATTTGTTTTGGTTCCTCCAAAAGGTATTAACACTGTCCCCATATCTACAGCTGAAGGTACATTTACCCAATGATGCCCTTGGGTATTTTTGCCATCAAATAGTTGTTCATGTAAATAAAGGTAATGTTCTTTATTTTCATACGGAAGAAATAATTTCACAAAGAATGCAGTCAAATGTGCTGGTACTAATGCTGTCTCATCACTTGCAAAAACTGTGGTCCTAGATATTCATAGGTGTGTGATGAATAATATCAACACTTAAAGCCATCTGATGACCTCTAGCAGTAGTAGAGATGCCAATGAGTCTTCACAAATTAGTGTGGACGCCTTGTGACTAATAATGCTCTGACCAATAAGTGGTTATGCTCAGAATTTGATTTCTGCACTGATATTGTATTGTGTTTCCCTTACCAGCATATCATATAGCAGTAATGATCTTTACACTGTTGTGGTACTGACTGAGTATATTTGTCTGTGCACATGGCTGCATAAGCCACCCTTTCGCTGAAAATGTGAACAGGCAGTGTGTGTATAGGTATTACCCACCAAATGATTTTACACTCAGGGCACTGGGAGTCAGTCACACACTCATACTACAGCGGGCACAAAAAAACAATGTGAAGTTGCATTGCTTTATTTATACATGAATGGAACTGTCACAAGTTTATCACCTAGACTGCTTTCAAGTCCGACTCCAAAACCAACTCATTGCACAGAAACTGGATAGCTAGTAAGGATATCATCCATCATTTACATAATCCTCATAATCACACAGCATATATATCTGGATTATCTCATCTTTTAGGATAATGGTTCAGATGAGAGAATAGAAGATACATGATCCTTTACAGGGACTGGCCCCTAAAGGGATCGTTATGGACATAAAACCTAAGTAACTGTGAGAAACTCCTTCTAGAAAGATTATCACAGAGCTAAGGATCATAATCAGTTATTTATAAATAGACTCTGATACTCTAAAAATGTCCAAACAAAAAATGACAATGATGGAAAATCATTATTAAAACTAACATTACTATTGAATTAAGAGTGTAATGCTTTGAGTAACAACGATCAATTGGAGATGAAGAGACTTATATGAAGAAAGTTCTGAAACCTGGCTCACTTTGTAAGTTGTCTAGCTCAGTGACTTAATGTTTTTTAAAATGTCAGGGTCGACACTAGGCTTCATTGTATGAAAGGAAACGAGGGGCTACAGAGTAACCTCTGTATGTGTTGATGTGACCATAGTGTCCATAAACATGAAGTTTGTTGCAATAGTTATTATGTTGCATTAGACTTAGTTAGTCAATAGAAGACATGGTGGATAGTGAAATTACAAAGCCTAGGGTCATTCATTTCATATTAGCTATCTATGGGATCTAAATTGGACTTTGATTTGGAAATTTGCAGCAGTACTTTGCATTCACAGAATGACTATGGATTGTTTAGTCTTTTGATTCAATCTATTCTAACAGACTCTATGAGGTGCTGCTCATGGTGATTCCAACCGGTAATTACAACTGGTTCTGAGGCTGCAGTGTTCTGTCAGGATGTAGTCTGCCAAAAAAGGGTTGCTGTGTAAGCGATCCATATGATAAGATTTCCCCACCATGAACCTTGGCTTCCTATCACAATTATTAGGTGAATTTGGCACAGGGCTTGATGAGTTCTGCATAAGCTTCATGCGAGGAGAGTGTGTGGTATCAGACTAGAACTAAAAGAGCTTCTGACATTCTATGAAAAAAAGAATCCTATATTTTGGAGAAGATGGGCAGAGCAATTCAGTCACTTTTGAATAGTATCATCTACCAAGAATAACATGGAAGGCTGTTTTGCCAGGCATGGGAAATAAAAACTGCAGGCGCAAAACAAGGATAAGTCCATTCATCATGGACAAAAAATTGAACCTATTCCCAGTTTTAAGCCTTTTTCATTAGGATGATAGGCCAATGTTTCTTCAGTTTCATTCTGTAAATACCGGGCTCAAATTCTGAACAGTTCGCAAAAGTATTACCCTTTAAATAAACAGCCCAGGAAATGTTAATCAAAGAACAGACCTCCATCAGATCACACAGTCTCAGAGCATCAGTTATAAAAAAAATTCTTCACAGGTTGCATCTGCTTCTTTTCCTCAGTAAACACTAGTAGTTATTTATGTGGTGTAACATAAAAGGGCAAAGGGCAAACCGATAAATCTGCATCCCTTTTTATTTGTATAATTCATTGATCTATTGATATTCCATAATGTGTGTTCCTAGGACTCTAAAGACTGCTCAGGATGATAATGACATTATTAACAAATGCAGCTTGCATGTTTCCTTAAGAGAAAACACAATGACATTTCTTTTAAGCCTCTATGCAATTATGCCTTTATGCCTCCTGAATGTGTAGTAACTGTTATCCTCACAATTCACATGACAGATTGCACAAGGGCAGACTGCATTGAATCACTATTCATCCCTGAAGGATCTACCACCATACACCCTAGCACCAACTTTCATGTGCAGTATAAGGAGTATAATACAGACTGAGACCTGACTGATGAGGGGTTAACACAGCCTGTTGTCATGGATACTGAGTGTCATTAGTCAGAGCCCCACAGTATGAGCACCTTTGTCTTCCTGTCCCACCAGCACCTCATCATAGGATGATTCAGCTCAGTACCCACCCAGCACCTCATCACAGGATGATTCAGCTCAGTACCCACCCAGCACCTCATCACAGTATGATTCAGCTCAGTACCCACCCAGCACCTCATCACAGGATGATTCAGCTCAGTACCCACCCAGCACCTCATCACAGGATGATTCAGCTCAGTACCCACCCAGCACCTCATCACAGTATGATTCAGCTCAGTACCCACCCAGCACCTCATCACAGTATGATTCAGCTCAGGGCCCACCCAGCACCTCATCACAGTATGATTCAGCTCAGTACCCACCCAGCACCTCATCACAGGATGATTCAGCTCAGTACCCACCCAGCACCTCATCACAGGATGATTCAGCTCAGGGCCCACCCTGCACCTCAGACACTACTCAGTTTACAGCCGTCTCTCTGACCACAGCCCAACTCTCTCCACCATCCTCCCACCATCAGTCTTCACTCACTTCGCTGAGCTCTACATACCAACTCTCTAACTGGCACATATATATTGTGGCTTAGAGCTGTGTGTGGTGTCAGTAGTCAGTGGGTAAGCTATACCATCACATTAGTCATCCAATACGTCATCCAATATTTGGTTTTAAACAACTCTAACCCATCCTGAAGCTCAAGATTATGATGAGGCTATAAGGTGAGTGGATGATGCCTCAGTTAGTTGCAGAAAATGACTTGGGATAGAATGGTTAGAGATGATAGGTAGAGCGCTATATAGCAGAGAAAAGCACCGCCCGTCTGCCATCATCATTCACCTCTTTATTATGGTTTATGCCTATAGGATAATTTTTAACCCCAAACATAGTCTAGGATACTTGTTTGTCATTGTTCTTTATGGTGCATTTTGTTTTATCTTCACTATTGCAAACATGTCCACTGTGTCCTTGAGGGGCTTTGTGATTATATCCTCAAGTGTTAACATACGTTGCATACTGGGTGTTTTATTACATCATATGTTCCTGTGAATCCCATACCTGTGCCGTTTGATCTAATTTCTGCTGAAAGACCTCATTAGTGGTGTAATTTCCCTACCTCAGTATGTTTATTTCTATACCTCTGTATGCCCATGTCAACTCTTATTGATAGGAGTTCTCCCATAGTGAATGGGGAAATTGCTTTGTGGATTTATTTCAATCTGTGTTTTTTTTACACAGCTTACTCTTCAGATGTTAAACGACTTTAGCTGCTGGAATAGATTACTTTGCGGTAAACTCGAAAACCGCCATCATGTAAAACCAGTCATGAATGAACAGAAAAAGACAAAACTCTGACAGGTAAATAACCATGTGCTTTTTGCTTCAGTTAAAATGTATGGATCTTCCATATTTGTTTCTGAAACTATTTCTTTTGTTTCTACCTCAATGTCAGTTACACTTTCAATCAAACATGCTTTGCAGAGAGGTATCATGTGTTGCAGATTTGAGTTTCAACAGGAAATTGAATGTTTTAATGTGAAATGTAACAGCATTAGCTTTCTTTGGACCTTATTTAGAGATATATGACTAAGAGAAATTGTTTGTTAATCTGTACAAAAAGGACAGACAACTACCATTGTAATGGTGTTAAATCTAATATGGAAGCATTATTCCCACATGAAGCATAAAGGAGTGATATGATCAAGTTCCAGGAATCAGAATGTTTTCAGACTTATTCTAGCATGAAGACCTAGTAGATTTGCTGTGCTATAAGAGAACTATCAGTAGGCAATCTCTTGTAACCCAAAATACTATAGTCAGCAACAGCCAGCACCACTAAAACAGCCTCCACTGGGCTGCAGGATGGCTGGGTCTAGGCCTCGTTATTGCTCTGTGCATGAAGAAACTACCCAGCCTGAGTCACTTAGGCCTTTAAAGGGCTGCATAGTACTCAAAAGTGTGATGACGTTGTTGCCATACTACAAAGATGCAACCCTCTTGACAAGAGTGGCAAGGGTTGCATTTAAACATAATACAGACCTGTCATGAGTGACCGGTCAAAGGGTGTAATAGCATTACTGTCTGAATCTAGATGACAGTCTGCATTGGTTGTCTTGCCTGGGTACTCAATGTGAGACACCAGTCAAGGAGGAGGTCTGCTTGGAGCTGCAAGCAGCTTTCCAGTTAGAATAGGAGGACCCCAGTGCTACCACCTAGGTGAGATCGCAGGATTTAAAAGTAGGGAACCCCCTTTTTTTCTAAAGCCATCTATATTAAGCGTTCACAGTACTTACGCAATATTAGTGAGCGGTCATCTTTTAACAAGGGGGGGGGATTTTGGCGCAAACAGGTCAAAACATTTTAGTGCCCCCCAATGCAGTTTGAAATTAAGCATGGTTAAGAGAAGACTTTGGAGTTGGAAAATGTTTGTAATGTGATGTGACATTGGAGGTTCAATTACTGCCTCTTACCTGCGTGATTAAACATCATTAACCCACCGTCAAAAGTACCAATATCAGAGAGGGATACTTTACAGAGAGGAGAGTACAGTCTCCAAATGAATTTAATATGGTTGAGGGTCACACTTTATTGGCACCTGCAATCTGTTTGAAACGCAAGGATCTGTTTTTGCCACAGCCCACCTCAGTATTAGTGATAGAGTAAGTGGACGAGACGTGATTATGCCTGGTGCATGGTGTAAGCTGCTTTGTATAATTTCAGGGTAAGATGGCCAGTGAGTCAACAACTGGGGTTTCCTTTTCTCAGGTTAGTCCTTTAAAGGGTAAGACTTCTCTCCGTAAATCGTAAAATTCTCTGGCAGGCTTGTTGAGTTTATATAATACCTCAGTTATATTGAGAATCCCTCAAACAGAATCCACCACATGCAGGTATATCCCAGCCCTGTGAGCCTGTTTTCCCCAGCACCAGAACCCCATATAAAGGCTCAGGCAACCAACAAATAGTTTGCTTGTTGTTCCTTTCCAGCAGTCCTCTGGTCTAAACAAGTTGCACTGGTGTGACCAGCAGTTGCACTCTGCCAGTTGTATAGTATTGAGTACTAGTGCTACCCACTAGTGTACTGACTGCCACCACTGTGCCCACAGAAAACGGTATACTCCCCCTTGAATGGGCCACATGCTATTGTTTTGGGCAAAAAAAGAACATCTATACACAATGATACCATTGCACAATGTTCATTCCTAGAAGCCGATATGTAATCATCAAATCTAAGAGGTAGCTATAGTTTTTTCATTCTTTTATAGACTATTCAATTCCAAACAAAGCCTGATTCATGGTACCACTACTGAAGTCACCTGACCAGGACAGCATGATCACCTGGTCCCACTGCTCACTGCATCCTTCACCCATACACTGTAAAAATGTGTATGAAATTTAAAAACAGTTTCACCCAAACATATTGATGGCAAAATCTAATTTTTTTTCTGTACAGGAATATGGCTGCCAGTGTTGGATGAGCTGCAACAGTGAAAAATGGTCTGCGAGAGCAGTTTGGCTAGCCCACTGGTATTATTCTCCGACTTCTTCTACAGTGTATCGCCCATATACAGGCTCTTCTTAGTCAAATACAGTACCTATAATGTTTTTTAACATCCATGGTAATTTAGATAATGTCAAAAATAATCAGTAGATCCAGAATATTCCAGTGAGCCAGCCAAACTGGCTTTGCCCACTATAGTTTCACTTTTGTAGGCCCACCCATCACCAGTGGCGATATCACTGTACCTGCTGAGATACTGAGATTCAGTGAAAGTGTTAAACTTTAGTGTGTTTGGATAAATTTATGTGTTTAAATTAGAAACAGTTTTTACAGTGTATGTCTGAAGGCTGTTAGCACACTTAGTTGACTGGCTGGCCTTTGGTAGGCATAGGGATTTGTGTACAGCCACATCTGAAGGGTCACTTGGATTGGGGTCAAAATCACTTGTGTCACATTCTTTTGCCATCTGGTGTATAACTTGTGAAGTAAAAATAGATCTGGAATTTGAGTTACACAGTTTAATGGCAGAGTTATGAACTACATGCTCTACTCCTAGAGATCCTACCCTTTATTGGCAGCACAGTGATTTATTGCAACAGACAAGATTGTGTGTAGAACAAAACCATGATATAGTGCTTTCCTTTTAAATACTTCACAATAGACAATGATTATTGGTTTTGTCAACTTGTCTTATAACAAAGCGACCTTAGCTGTTCTTCACAAGTCTGCCACCAACCTAGAATCAAAATAGAAAAGGAAACATCAGACAGTGTCCCTCTGGCAAAGAAAATATCATCTGATGCCTAAGAGAGCCCGTAGGGATGGGTGATTTCTTTACTGTCAGAAGACAATGCTGTATCCAATAATAACCTGAGCAGCCAGTCAGAAAGGCCACATGATGGTCCAGCTCTATCCCTCTTCCAAACCCATGGTAAGTGTCCCAAGTTTACAACTGTGCTACTGCTGTTTACTTGTCAGCCCTGTTGTTGTGCTTTGTGAGGATGGATACAAAGTGTTTCCTCACCGTGCTTGCCTCAAATGCTATGTAGGATTTATGAAGCCACTGGGAGCCAACCAATAATCATTACATGGTGAAGAACCTGTCATGTCATTCATGAAGGGAACATATTACAACATGGCTGTGCTGTTACCCTATTCCTATACGGAGCCTGAGCAGTTCATTCATACAGGAGATGAGATTGCTGATCCAGGACAACCTGTAGGAATACTCACACAGTGCCCTATGTTCCTTATGTCTTCTTTTAAAATAAATCTCATTGCCTTTTACTGGACTCGCAATTAAGCTGCACTGCGCTTTGAAAAGGTCCTAGATGTTGTTCTCAGGAGTGATCTGCTTGAAAAGAGATTGACAAAAGAGGAGGAGAAAATGATGGTTATATAAGTCACAAAAGGCCACACAGAGTGTATCTGTGCAGTATGTAGTTGTCTATGTGAATAGAAACCCATAAATAGTGATGTAGTCATGGCAGGTTGTTAAACTAATTCAAATATAACTTCACAGACCTGTCCCACTTTTAAAGTTTCAGTTTCTATTCATGGTAAGATGAGTTTCTGAAAATGTGTTGAGTAGTAAACCCCTTTCCCTCTATAAGGTTGTATAAAATCCTGAGTGTGACCCCATGGTCTGCCACACTGAGGTAATGCCCTGTATTTATGACAGCTTTTCAAGAGTTCCTTTAACATCAAATGGGAACCCCCGCGTGCACACTGAAAGCAGAGGGCAGAGACTACTTCCTACTATGCATGTTGCCGGTCCCATAGTCCATATACCACCTCCAGCTCCATGAGTGAATCATTACTGCCCCAATGCCTACCAGAATCATGATGACTACATTTCAATGCTCTATGGTGGCTACTGAATATTAATTTATATACACCTGTAAAAATTTGTAAACACAATGTAAAAACAGGGATCTATCCCTTTCCTTCAGTCCCTAACCATTCTGTTGTTTCAGTGCAGCATACATCAGCCAAAAGGTTAGAAAGGGCTACTCTCCCTAATGGTAATCAGTTTTCTATTAATGCCAACAACAAATGGCAGGGGGGGTTTAGCTTTCTGGCAGGATACATCTTTCAGGTGAGCTTGATGACAGTAGATGTCTTGGGAGTATACCCCATGTAACATGAGAGGTATGATGGATTGTCAATGCCAAAATTGCACTGTTTTAAATTGTGTATTTGTTTCTTTACAAATTCCATACAATCTATATTATTGTCTGAACAGTTTACCCGAATACCTAAGTGTACACCGATATCCCTCTCTGACAAGGAAGTAACCAGCAACTCTTAATGAGGCAGCTTATTACACATTATTACAAAGAGTTTACCAATTGGAAATTGTACAGAGAAATATCTCAATTGTGTAGTTAGTTACTATGTGGCAACTACCAATGGCAAGGTTTTTACTTCTCAGTGGTAATTTGCTCAAGACACAATGAGTTTAAATATGACTGTAGCTCATTAAGATTTTAGCGAAGTGGTAAAAAAATGTAATTTAGTTTATTGGAGACATAATTTTAGGAGAAATGATAAGGGAAAACACAACCGATATATGAAAATGTTGACAGAAAACTGCCACTTTTACTATGCAAATGGTGCCCATTGTGTTCAGTGTCCACGGTCTCTTCTTCAGCTGTTTATTACTGACCCTACATATTAAATATCCAAATCTGCGAACAATTGGTTCCCCTTTATTCATTTTTAATTAAAATTCAAATAACAAACGCAATCTTTATTTGGAATTGTTTCATATTGGATGAGATGTAATCAGCATACTACCCCCTGCAAAGCTTCACTCACTTTGTGAAAATAGGCTGTAAATGTTCTCAAAAATAAAAATCAGTTTTCAGAACAGTAGCTGTTTCTTATTTTGCAAATGTATTGTTAATATGATCCCTTTATCCAATGAATGCTAGAAAGAAAGACAGCAAATGCGAAGGCTTCTTAGCAGGTCTACAGTGCCCATACAGATCTAACTTGAATATTTGCAATAGTTTGGTGGTACTTGAATGACATCAGAGCAGTATCTTGAAAACTTGAAATAAACTTCTTTACATGATCAAAACATTCTTGATCTTTAAATCAATGCAGTCTTTACATTTTGCCTCTTGAGTGAGTTCCCAATGGTCAGATTACATAAAACCTATAGAGATGAAACTCTTAACTTTCCATTAGGGTAATAGAAAAGTTGACAAATAGAAGTGCCATACACTACCCAGAGATCAGGTTGCCATCTTGTTCTTAATTAGAGTGGATAATGTTAAGAAGTCCAAGTTCAATATTATTTGTGTGACATTAGATCATTCAGGGGCTAACGTAAACTTCCACCCCACCTTTCTATTTGCAATTATTCACCTGACACCTGACAGAAAAACTATGCCCTTTTAGAAATGACCTTTGTGTAAATAGAAGAAGTAGATTATTGCATCTATGTAAATGTCTATGGAGGAGAAGAGAAAAGGACAAACAATAAAAAGTTTAACCTTAACTTTTGATGCAGACTGTGCTGGGTGGATGGAGTCATTAGTGAAGTGTGTGATAGGGCAGCAGGTTGTGACAGCTAAATGGCAGATGATCTTGTTTGTCTCATTCAGTGATTGTAGAAGAGATTGGTTGTTTGTAAACAATGTTTGGGTGGTTGTTGGATGTGTTGGGGGGGGGGGGGGGTGGGGGCAGGGGGGGAATCCAGACTGTTGGATGTGTGGGGGGTGGGGGGAAGGAGGGGGGGGGGGGGAATCCAGACTACTAGAGGGGTGCATCACCATACATGATATGAATTGTCCTTCGGAAATTTGAACCATGTGAGGGGAGGGGGGATTGTAACTTCCTCTACTTTCTCCAACACTAACCCGACTAGTTCTTGTCATTTAAATTTAAGGTTAGCGTTTTGCCTGTTTTGTCTGTATATTAGATATATCAGATGATTCTGAAGAAGAAAATTTGACTTTCCACCCAGGAGAGCTGATTCTAGTAAAGAACAACAGACAGGTATTGATGTTTTCCCATATAAAACTAGCCTCATTGCCTTCTGCAAGGAGGGACTTCACTTGGTTGCAGTACTTAAAAGTCACTACTGCCTGCTCATGACAATAAACATGAAAAACTAATGCAGATAGTGTGCAGAAGCCTGCCTTTATGTCTGCCATCTGAACGGCTTCACATAAAGCAAAAGTCCCCCAGGGTTCGCACACACGTTTGTTGGCTAACAGAAAATACCAATCCTCATCAGTAGATTTCCTGATCAGAGATAATTTCTTCATGAGTGATCTCCTAATTGAAATTGGCTAATTAGGATTAAAGTACAAAGCATTAGCTGCTTCTGATTGGTACTGCGATGCTGATTGTCTTCAGTTTGGTTTTACATTAATTAACACTTGAGTTCTCACACTAAGCTGTAAGTGTGCAATCACTCATTGTATTTACCCAATCTCCAGAAACACTCAGCACTATTGGCCAAAAGATGTTCAGGCACAGACCAGACTGAGAAATGGTCGTGGTGAGTTATAGCTCAGGTAGGGACCGTCTATATGAAACAGAGCTATGTTGATATGAGGGCCATGTCAAGCACTAGTGTGAGGCAGCAGAGGATGGAACTGCTGCTTATTCATCATGGTGACATTTATATCCTGAGTTGCCTGTAATAACTGGATAATAATGAAATGGGGACATTTAGGAATAACTTGATCTATTATTTGATAAGCCATCTGATTTGTGGTTCTAGACTGTCTGGCATAGCTCAGAAGGCCTAAGAGAGGTTTATGAGAGTTTTCAAAAGGTTAACAAGTTCTAAAAGTGAGTTAAATGCAATTCTGACTATTCTAATCCCACCTCTTTTGCCAGCCAGAAAAGCAAGAACATTGATTCATGTTGGATGAATTGGATCGTCATGATGTGGAGGTCAATATTCAACTGCTCCTTCAACTTTGACTTTTCGGAAATTCCACCATTTTGTGTTCTGTGTCTTGTATGACCATAGAATTTCCTGATAGATTACATCACTGTGCTTACCCTTGACCAATCAGCCACTCCCTTCACTGCACGAACAGTGCCCTTTACATTGACTTTACATTTAGTGTAAAGGCCGATTTTACAGACCTTTACAGACCATTACATACATTTACAACAAAATTTACCTTAAATGTAAAGCTGATCAAAATTGATCTTTGCATGGCTTTACTACCCTGATCAAAGCTCGTAATGGCTGTATTTACACCTTGTGTAAGCGCCTGTAAATGTGAGTAATTTCGATCTTTACTCCTTGCACAAAACCCTGTAAATATGAGTAATTTTGATCTTTACACCTTGCACAAAACCCTGTAAATATGAGTAATTTCGATCATTACACCTTGAACAAAACCCTGTAAATGTGAGTAATTTGCTCCTTACACATTGTGTAAAGCCCAAAATAAATTTAATAATATTGATCATTGTAAAACCCTTGAGAACCCTATTTTGGGATACATCACTTTCAGGGAATGGATATATAACCATGAATGGAACATTTTATTCATTTTCATCGAATTGAACATCATTTGGGGGGGGGGGGGGGCGTTTATGGGCATCCAAGGGCTGCAGAGGCTCGTAGAGGCCGGGAACAGGCTTCTGGAGGCCGGGGAGAGGCTCCTGGAGGCCGGGGACAGGCTTCTGGAGGCCGAGGACAGGCTTCTGGAGGCCGGGGCCGGGTCCTGGAGGCAGGGGCCGGATTCTAGAGTCAGGGGCCGGATTCTAGAGGCAGGGCCGGGTGCTGGAGGCAGGGCCCGGATTCTAGATGCAGGGCCCAGCCAGGGGCTGAGTACTGGAGGCAGGGGTCAGGTGCTGAAGGCTGGTTGCTTCTGTGACAAGTAGAAAATGACATTATATAAATTGTTAATAGTATACATGATTTGGGCCCCATGATTTACTGATACATCACATATGGCATTCATGGTATCGATTTTTCGTGGTGTTAAGGATGTAATACAAAACAGCACAACAGGAATTCCACCTAGAGATAATTATTTCCAAATATATATTTTATAATTAAGGGGATATTATATAGATATCCCTTAATCAAAACTTGTAATAGCTTTCAGAATCATTCTAAGTATGCATTTTCATAAACAGACAATATTATACATACCTGAGCCATACATGTACATTTTGTAGCAACACATACATGTGGTCTCGCTGCTGCCTGGTGATGTACTGGTCACACTTTTTAAAACTATTCCCCTCCACCCTTTCCACTGCTACGGTGCTCTCATTGGGTAGTTTTATATGTATGTAGGTCACCCTCTACTGCTACTTGCAGGGAGGTAAAGACAATGTCAATGGGCCCGGGGTTGTAGCATGCTCTGTAGTAGCTGGTGGTGTGCGGCATTGTGTAGTCATAGCAACCTAACTGGTGGAGGTGTGGGCGCCCCCATGCTGTCACGCTCTGATTACTCCCGCCCAGCCACAACCGTTACACTACAGGTGTGGGGGGGGGGGGGCGGGGGGAGGGGGATTAGTAAGGCCCCTGTCCCTTCAGGGGTGTCTGGAAACAGCCCTGGCCCGGCCACAATGACGCCTACTGTGACAGGGGTGCAAATTACACAAGGTGTAAATGAATGTAAATATCAACAGATGTAAAGTCCAGGTAAATTGGTGTAAATTTTGATCACAATCAGTCCATAGATTTACATAATATTTACAACATTTTTACTTGCAAATTGCAGAGGGATTAAATACATGTAAATATTAATCGATGTAAAGGCCAGGTAAATTGGTGTAAATCTCAAGGACTATATTTGCACAGAATCCCAAAGATCTTTACAACGTTTTACTTGGTATTTACACATTGTAAAACCCAAAACTCGTGCAGTGCTTTTTGCTCAGCTGAGCATAACACTCTCACCAGGCATGATGCACAAAACTCAAGGGTTTTACAAGAAAGAATTTTCTGGAAGAGGATAATGCCTTTGGTAAGAGTTTCATAGGTTTGCAGCAAGAAAAAACTTCCGTGAATGTTTTACTAAATATAGAATGACTTATGTTATGCTGTCCTTCACATGAGCTTTTATATATCTATAATCCAGTAATTATAAGTGACACTGTAAACATGAAAATATATCATATACACCTGATGACTAACTACAACTAATGTCGGTCAGTTACTTTGATATGCCAAAATTCCATTTGATCTAAATAATATAAACGTATTAAACAAATTTGTATTTACCTAATAGAGGTAAATTGATGGCTGAGAAGAATTAGTCTACAGTAAGTGAGAAGACAAAACAAGGAATACCCATTCAGCCCTGGTCTCATCAAGCATGCACCACCCATGGTACAATGCATTGTCCTGGTGTTGGGTCAGAGCAAGGTGAGAAGCTGAGACCCTCATCTACATGTACAGAAATCCATCCTAAGGAGGTCTGAAGTCACTGCAGACACATCTACATGTACAGACACCCACCCTAATGAGGTCTGAAGCCACTACAGACACATCTACATTTACACTCACCCTAAGGTCGTCTGAAATCACTACAGACACATCTACATTTACACTTAACTTATGCCTTTTGAGATTGAAAATAGAACTGAGTTGTTACTTCATATATTTTATTAACCAAGAACTCTGCCTCCATACTGCTTGCTGATGTGAATATGTTCTCAAGCAAATAGAAAGAACTGTGAACTTACCTTAATTTGTCAAAATCAACAAAACCCAAACAGTGTTTAATAGTTTATTGAGGCATAATATTAACCTAATGATAGGAAATCTGTTGGACAATCTGCTTATTGAATAGGTAACCTTTAAAGGATTTCCCTTTAATATTGACAGATGCCATAGAGGTTCCTGGTAGATTCCATGAGCTGTAAAGTTATAATTGGTGTATTGCCAATGTCAGTGGTCCTGCTATCAGATGTATGTGATGCTGATACTCTCTATCACAGATGAATTTTAGATCAGATGTGTATATGGAGACTGTTGAGGTAGCTCCTCATGTCTTACATAACCATGAACAAAGAACAAAGTCTTTCAGGACAGCTTCTTTGCTGGTATATCCTCTATGTCTTAATATAGCATCCAAAGATCTCCAAAAATGTGTTAGATTGTGGCCTTTTTAGTTATTATCTCAATTAAGGTTATAGCCATCTCAAAATGATTCAGAATGAGGACTTGCTTTCTTAGGATAATGTGTACCACCTATATAGCATAGTAGTATTATGCAGTTTTAATGTAAATAATTTTACCTCTGGGTGTCATTAATCCTTCACTGCCTGACATCTATCCTTCTTTAAGAGTCTTCTAAGAATCTTCTACCGGGCCAACAAGGTGCTTACTTGTTAGTGGTAATTGTGTCACATTAAAGTGCTGATTGGAGCTACTGCCAGGCACAGGGAAACTTCCCACTGCAGCATGTGTCAGACATTGTGTTGCTCATTAAAACATTAATGAACATGTCCGCAACTAAGGTAGTTTATTGGAAGATAATGGGACATCAAAACTAATCATACTCCATAGACTCATCAAAATAACAGACAAACGCCTTGGATCTTGTTGATAATGTGACAGGGTCATAACTTGAACTAAGTGATAGTAAATTTGATGCACTATGCTAAATGGAATATATTCTCTCTTTAAATGTCAAGTTGAAGAAAGATAAACAGGAGATAATGTGACATAAATATGTATATTTATATTAAAGAATTGACAGATAGCTCCTATCTTTACAGCTGCTAATCAGTATGAATAAGGTACTTTGTATTCAGTGTGTGCAGCCCCCTCTCCAGCCTTTACAACCTGAGGGTCGTCTGAGACAAAGGTAGGAGACAGGCAGTGACAGATATAGCTGTTCTTCCTGGAATCCTGGAGTCCGATCCAACACACAATGGGTCTCTTCTGTATTCGGTTCTAATTTAAATTTAAATTGTAAGCATAAGTTTTATTGTAAACAGTTTTTGATCGGATCAGCAAGCGATGACCACTACTCCACAATCAGTTTATTCATCATTATTCCTTTGTAAAATAAACTGGATTTGTTATGTGAGCTCTGACCTTTAATTGCAGTATATGATTGTGTACCACCTATATATATAGACAAAGGTCCACGAGTTTAAGTGATCACGGTGGATTATTGCATGAGCAGGTCGTGCCCGTATTGCACGATGGGCCGAAGGCCCGAGTGCAATGCGGGCACGACCTGCGAGTGCAATAATCCACCGTGAGCACTTAAACGAGTGTTCCTTTGTATTTATTTTAGGGTTTGGGAAAGAAAACAAGCCTTATTTATTTAAAATCGCCTTACTTTAGCCTACAGAAGTCTCAAATCGGCCTCTCGACTGGGCGCCGCCATCTTGTCTTGTTTACATTCCAGATTGAGGCTGATATTCATGCGCGGACAGTTAGCCGTATGTCCAACGAAAAAGCACCCACCCGCTCCAAATAATTATCGTTGATTCAAAATGGCGTTTTGTAAATTAAACCGTTCTTACTGTTAATTAAGGTTTAGAAACTCTAATATGAATAAACTAATACCGTATTGGCCATTTACAGCACCTTAATTCATCAAACGGGGGGAAATTTAAAAAAAATTGACGTGACGGGTCTATATTTTTGGTCATTCGACAGTTAGCTGCATGGTTTTTAATTTCGTATTCAATGTTTTTATTTGCCCGTTAAGTATTATTTTCAAATTTCATACACTATATATCAGAATCTACGTAGAATATTATTCTCTTTAATATGTGCAAGTTATAAGGAGAAGTAAACAGCAGTTTCAACGTTAAACAACAATTTTTATTTCAAATTCTCATCCGGGCAACTTTGGGACGCGTCGATTGGGCGGGAACGAGGTCAACATGCAATGGCGCAAATACGAAGTTGATTTTAGTGCGTGTCCATTTTTCTAATCGGAAATACTCTGTGAAGGCACAATGGGGGACATATTTACGTTGGCCTGGGAGGAAGAGTGTACATTGTAGTTAAATGTGAGAGATATTGGGCCGTTGACAACCGCTCCATGGAACATTCCAGCGGTATTTGCTGCCAAAGACTGAAGCACGCTTTGAGGATTTCCTGCGGCCGGACTGACACCCATTGACGGCCCCATTGACATTGACGCAGCAGGCTGGACCAAAGCCGGAGAAGATGTCATGGCTATTTGTGGATTAACCCTTGCAGTTGGAGGATTCTGGATGGAAGAGGTAGGTAGCCCATCGGCACTGGCCAGCCCTGTCAATATGTTAGACATTTCCCTTTGTTGGGGCTTGCTGGCAGTGCTGTAATTGTTGAGACTTGCGAGGCACTTGTGTCCTGACAGTTGAGCGACCAGGTTGGGGGGAACGTTTGCAGCCATCAAGGTTTGACACGCAGTTTTCCTGAGGGAATGGTTGGTGTGACGGCCTACTATTCCAGCTTGCTTGCACATCTTCTTTACAATATTGCGTAGCTTGTTAACCCCCATGGGACAGTTAATGTAGCATCTCTCATCATTCAGGGTGGTACCCTGCTTCACGGTCAGGTAAAATGGTGACTCAGGCTGGCAGCAATGGTCTGGCCTCTTACTAGCGTAGCGTTGGTAGAAGGCTACAGGACATCTCGTGTTACCAGGTTTACCATAGATTTTGGGATCAAATGCTCTAACATGGCCTCCTTCACCACCCTGTCGTGTTTTGCTTGAACGCTCCCTCCACTGCAAGTAGGGTACGTCTTCTTTTCCTTCAATTAATTCCACGTCCCCCCATTTCATCTGACGAGACTCGTCACACCCTCTTAGGCCGAAGCCTATTGTCAGATAGTAGTAAATCGTGTGCTGTAGTGTCTCAGGATCACCAGCACCTGAAAAGAGAAATTTAGAAATTTAAAATTGGTGTAAAAAAAATTATTTTGGTTCATTTTTACAATTTTTTTCGATTTTAAAATATTGGGAAATTTTAAAAATATTTTTCAACATTTTTTTTATCAAGTAAATAACAACAAAATAATTTTTTTACTAACCGAGGGCTCCTTTTTCCCACAGTTTCTCAATCTCTTCCTCATCAAGTCCTTCTGCCTTTAGGGGTCGGTTCCCATACCCCTCTGCCTTCAGCTTAGTTCTCCTGCTCGCCAAAACCTCTCTGGACATGGCAAATCGTTCATCGTTCATGGGATCTATACCATACTTGCAGTTCTTCAGGTGTCTGTTTAAAATAAATAAATACATAAAGTAATAATTAATAACACATTCAAGGTTTACAACTAGGCTACATTTCAACCACTTACATACAAATACTGGAAATGCCACGCCCACTTCAGATCAAACATGTAAATTCTCCCAACTCTTATACCCTCGTTCAATAGAAATAAAAAAAAATTAATAATCACCTCAGAATCGCCCTGTGGATGCTTGTCAGGGTGTCTGGTTGGTGCTGGCCGCCTTTGTTAGGTTTCTTGGTCAAAAGGTAGTTCGATATGAACTGGTCTAGCTCCTCGGCTTCAATTTCCTCAATACGCCTTTTCTCCAAGCAGAACTTAGCCAGCCATTCCTGGAACACTTTTACAACCTGAAAACAAATAATAAAAATGTATTAATGTACTGCTATACGATCAAATACTGATATTCTCCCAACTGCCCACCAAATTTAATAGCAAGTCAACCCTCGGGAAATATGAAAGTTTAAATGTCCAGCTCACTCACCCTTGGGAGAATTTACAATAACATTGACAACCACCGAGTACTAATTTCATGTTAGATTGAGCCTTTTCATGATTACTTCATAAATTCTCCCAAGGCGACAAAATTTTTTTTTTTTGCAAGTCACTTTTTTTTTTGCAAGTCACCCTCGGGATCGCCCTCGATTCTAGAAAAATTTGTTTACCTGGCTTGTTTTCCGGACCGTATTGACATTTCTTGTTGATAGAACAAAGTCCTCGAGATCATCTCTGCTTTGTAACACAAATTTGGGTTCTAATAACTCTTTTTTCCAATCTTCAGATCCCGAGGGAGAGGAACTTGACGCCGTGACGTCCATGGCGACGTCCATGTCAACAACTTCTGCCGGACTTTCAAAAGACATTTCACCCATCAACACTTCCAAATCAAAGGTTGCCAAAACTTCGGCCTCACCACCCTCGGGAATATATTCGAAAGAAATGACTTTCTCAGTCCCTCCCTCGGGATTTAACTCCTTCTGACACATCTTCACTCGGACCTCAGGTAAGTCACGTCTTCTTCAAACAACTGGAACGAACGCTGTGACGGAACTACTTTATTTTGTGACGTCAGACGTCATGTGATGTCACTCGGCCGTCGTCGGGACGGCCTCGGGACTGCTCGGCCCGAGGGCGTGCAATACGGCTCGAGGGTTATTTAACGGGGGGGGTGCAATACAGCTACCTCTGGTTAAGTCAGTTAGTAGTAGTTATTCACCCTAAAATAAAGTAATTATGTTAGCAGGATTATGCAGTTTTAATGTGGATAATTTTAATTCTGGGTGTCATTAACCCTCCACTACCTGACATCTTTCCTTCTATAAAAATCTTCTAAGAATCTTCTACCGGGCCAACAAGGTGCTTACTTGTTAGTGGTAATTGTGTCACATTAAACTGCAGATTGGAGCACTCCCACTGCAGCATGTGTTAGACATTGTGTTGCTCATTTAGACATTAATGAACCTGTCCAAAACTAATGTAGTTTATTGGGGGAAAATGATACATCAAAACTAATTATGGTCCATAGACTCATCAAAATAACACAGATAAAAATATTTTATATTTTGTTGATAATGTGACAGGGTTATCAGTTGAACTAGGTGATAGTAAATTGATGTACTAAACTAAATGGAATATAGTTTCTCTTCAAAGGTCAAGTTAAAGGATAAAAGATAAAAACTGTGCCATATTTATATTTATATGAAAGAGTTGCCAGACAGATACTAAGTAGTGTAAATAGGCTACTTTGCGTTCAGTGTGTGCAGCCTCCTTCAAAGTCTTTATGACCTGAGGGTCTTCTGAGACAAAGGTAGGAGATGGGAGTGACAGAAATAGGTGCGCTTCCTGGAGCCTTGCGATCATCTTTATTACTGACCCTTCCTGATGTCCGATCCAACACACAATGGTCTTTGGTTTAATTGAAATTAACATTTTGAGCAGAATCGTCATTCTGATGGGTTTTTTTAGATTGGATCAAACAGCAGTGACCACTGCTCTACAATCAGCTTATTCACTACAATTCCTTTGTGAAATCAACTGGATTTGTCATGTGAGCTTTGACCTTTAACTGCAGTAACAGCAGATTGAATCTTCACTGTTCCTTCTCTTTTCACACAAAGGTCATAGATGCACAACCTAAGGTCCTGTAATTCAATCCACACTGGCCCACCACTACACAAACATAACCATGGTTAAACTGCATTGTCTTACCAGTGGAAAAAGTGGATAATCAAATCATGAACTGTCAAGTTGTCCTGCACAAATTGGTAAAAACAAATCACTTTCTGCGACGTTTCTTTTCAGTTGGAAATGACCCCTTTAACCCCTTAAACTTAGGGTATACCATCTTCTCTGGCTCTTGAGCTGTTGTCAACTGTGTGTGTGTTGGACACTGTCAGATTGTATCAGCAGAGTATTGTATTGTAAAATCCTTCATGTATACTGAAAGTATGAAGGTCAATGACCTGGGATTGAGATATATTCAGCTAAATGTCTGCATGTTGCATCAATAAATAGTATGTGTGCAAGGAAACAATCTAAGTTAAGGAAATATAAGGAATCTCTTTGGGGAAAGAAAATTTCATGCAATGGCTATTTTATGGTTAATCCCTCTATATAAGACCAAGCTGCAAAGAGCAGCCTGAGGAGGTTCATAACAAGACACTGAGTGGGATCTCCCTGGTGTCACAAGAACTGACAGAGCTGTACTGACATGTGTCTAGTTCTGTGCTGCTTGGTCCTGATAATGAGTGATGTGAGCCTCCTAGGTAGGACCTCCCTCTGTGCAGATTTAGGAGGGGATGAAAGTAGAGGCTTTGTAGTCTGAGGCAGAGGGAGATTGGAAGATGTAGAGACACGGGGGACTGCGGTTAGTCAGGAGAAATTGAGAGAAATGTGCAGGAGGTGCAGAAAGGCGAGGAGGCATGTGGAGGAAACAGAAGGAAGCAAGGAAAAAGAGATCCTTAGGGAGATTGATTGACAGGGAGGCAGGGAGACTGGGGTCAAGCAGACAGAGAGAGGGAGAGAGGTAGGGATACAGGAATAGGAATGAAGTAAGGCAGGCAGACCAAAATGATTAGCAAAATGATCAGAATTGTAATGTAGTAGTGCTGAATGAAAAACTCCAATTGCTCCAATATTTTTTGAAAGATGCCATCCACATTGAAAACACCTAGGGGTACAGGTACATCTTATAATGAGTGAAATGTATTCAAATCCCTGAAATGCTTCCAGTTGATTGTGCATATGTGGGTGTTAGATAGGAATAGAAGAATTGGATGGTCCAAATAGTGATGGTACCCTTGGGGAAAGACAATTTGAGATTGTCTGAAAGCTCTACAATTGAGGCACAATAGTAATGTCATGATTGTTGAGCTAGTTTATATCATAGTGTATGCCTTAGGGTCTATAACCTTCTATTACATATCTACTATATCTGAATTGCTTCTTGAATAGGGATTTTGCTGCATTGAATTGTACTACGAGCAGTAGCCATTGACTGGGCTCACAGCCTTTTGATTCAATTCCCCTAGAGAATTGGACTGTAAGCTTCGGCAATTGAAACAACTGAATGCTAGTAACTTCACCCTGCTTTGCTCAACCTTTTCGTCTACTATCCAACTCATTGTTTTACGGATGGTAAAGGATTATCTTTAAACAGACATTGCCTCACCTACAATGAGACTATAGAATAATGTCAGATACCCTCTGGCATTAGAAAACAAAACTGAATTCTAGAATGACCTTTGCAGTGCATGATTCATTCCCTGTAGCTATGCTTGAAACACTGGGGCATACTCCTCCTATCTAATGAATATTGTAATAGTCATTTGGACTAAGTTCCTTGAAAAAACACAGTTGTCCACTTTTATGATGATACAAAATGTATGAGAGGCATCCCTGGGTATACAAGTAGTAGACCATCTAGACGCCCACACACCTGCAGCGCTTCTCCCAGTAGGGATCCTTCTCTACCACATCTCTGTTGTCCTTATGTATGCTGCTGTTACCCTGGATCCCATTACTGCTCTGCTCCGGGGGTCTGGCCTGTCAGGGATTAGTAAGATAACGGTCTTTGAGGTTCTGTGAGTGGGAGGCAACCTGACCCTGTATCTTTTAAATATGTGTAAGGGTCAGTGTATAGTAAGTCATATTCTTTTACCTAGAAATGTCGAGAGATGCCAAATCACTTATGTATTCTCTACAGTGACTCCCACTGGGATATGCAGCAGTAATCTTCCGCTCATCTCCCTCCAAACACACACAGGCCTGAGGTATACATATCTTCATCAAGAACTGGGTTATGTGTTCATCATGGGCAGCCAGCGGGAACTGACAGAGGAAGCAGAATGTGGCCAAAGAGGCAGGGGGAGGGGCATGGGAAGGATCCCTTTAGTTGATATTATGATTCATCAGAATCATTATAGCAGTGGGGAGGCTAGTATGTGATTGCTAATTTACAACTAGCTAAATGATGATAGAATTCATTCTACACATAGATGCTGTTTATGTGGAGTAGGAAGAAGTTGTACACTATAGATTGCACCTATCCAGGCAATGTCCCATCTGTAATGCTGATTTGTAAGTTTGAAATGTTATTCAATGTGTTTCAATTATCAAATTGTTGGATGAACAACACAAAAAGAAACACCATCAAGTTCCAAAAAAGGATTGTGGTTTCAGTGTGGTTTTGTTTCTGTCCAGGAAACATCATTAGGTTGTCATTCTCTGACACCCTCATCAAGTGGAACACAACGCAAACAACCATTACCGCACTAAATAAAAACCTGACACATGGAAAAAAAAGTGCATAAAGCAGCATTTAGTTCTGAAGGCAACTCTCAATAACAATTCAAAGCACGGACCTGTTTCCAAAGTATACATACCTTTAGTGGCGGTTAAAAGAAAAATAATGTCAAATGTACTCATGGACTGTAACATAGGTTATTGTAGCCACATGGACAGGGTGATGCAGTAAGGCCGCTTGCACTGCATGAATACATCATGCCAACAGCAGCTGCAGGGACAATGGAGGCGTTGTAAGTTTAAATAGTTTTGTTGCCTGAAAAATATTACAGCACAGTATCTTTTCAATCCTGAGGCAAATCTAGACACACAAGAAAAGACAAGACCCACAAAAAATAATAATAATTATGTCAGCACTTACATTTGCTTAAATGGAGTTCTTCATTTAGAGTATGAGCAACATAACTTATATTTCATATTATATTTGCATTAAATAACTTTGCTTTCATTAAATCTGTGATTGTGTCTGTAAGCTGCAGTCAGACTATGGAGCAAGTTATTGCAGAGAGACTGGATTGCTTTTGCTTTTCATAAAAGTGATATCATCATTAAGATAATCCTTATATTAGTCCAATAAAAAAAAACTCCAGACCCCGGTTGAAAGGAGATGCCCTTACATTGCAGGAGAATGGCTCAGACTAGAGATTAAAAATAAAGAATCCATTAGACTTTACAGGCCCTGCTCTTAATGGGTGAATCCTAAAAGATAAATTTACTCACTGTAAGAAGCCTGGGCCCGCTGCTATGATATTTATATAATCAGAGATTCACACACCATAAACATCTGTAGGATCTGAAATATGATGAGATGTTTCTCAACTACGTTTCACAAAAGGTTATGATGAAACATAAATATGCAAAGGTATCTATTGACATCTTGTATAACACATCATGTGGTAATGGGGTATGTTGAGATTCACACCCTTCACAAAAAACTCATTATGCAAGGAGAACTAATAAAGGTGAACTTTGTCTAGCTAAGTGAACATTGTCTAGCTAAATGATTAAGAGTTATTGCACAATGTTTGGGCAATGATATACTTCGTTGTATTACATTTAAATGTGCTAAAGTTGGACAGCAACCTCTGTTTTACTAGCTAATGGATGGGGCTACTATGTCCATATATGACTGAGAAAGCTTCCTTATTAGATTATAGTTTGTGAATAGAAATAATTGTGAGTAGGAGAAGCAGACAGTTTAGGGCCCATTATTGTATACAGCTTCCCAGTGATTCTAATTCGCTCTTTGAAGCAGAATCTTGCCCAAGGAAATTGGACTCACAGGAATTAGTATAGAATGCAAAGCAAGTCCTTTGATTCAATTGTTACAGTCTATGTGATTGTTGCTAATAGGAATTCAAACCTATTCTTATAAGTGCTTTGAAAGCAGCTGGTTTTTATGCGATATTTCCTCCATCCTTCTGCCTGCATGTCTAGCAAAATTAAAAACATGTGTCAGAGTGCCTGATAGATCATGAAATAATGTGATAGATGCAGATGAAGATACTCGAAGTAAGGCAAAGCCTGTCATAAGGATATAGGCTGCATGTGAAAAGGGCTGTTTTATATAAGGTTGGAGCTATGGAGATCATTTGTGAAGGTAGGGTATAGGGAGGCAGTAGTGAGACAAGCAGGAAGACAGCCAGAAATAGCGTTGCTGACTCAGAGACAAGAGAAACGGCTAAACAATCAAATGTAATGACAATGGCATCCTATCATAATTATTAGGTTAATGCAACCATGTCTTGGGGATTCTTGCCATAGAATTCATATTAGGAGGGTTTGTGGTGGGCGTATAATGAGAATGGAAAAAAAGGCCTCTCAAATGACCGAAAAATAATTAAACCTTTATTGTGGACAAGATGACCAGAGAAATCCAATTACTTCTGGACAGTGTCAGACACCCATGGGGTAAGAGGGGGAGAGGCATAAAAGTGAAAAACATGAAATGTAACTGACTCATTAGAAACGGCATCAAACATATCCACTTATAAAACTTCAGTTTGTGCCAACAGGGGCTGCATCTGATTGGTCTGCTAAGAACTAGGTATTGACAAGTTAACCATTTTCAATGACCAATAATTATGAATGATCTAAAAGTATTGAAGAGCAAGTGTTTCATTCCATATCCCGTTGTATTACCACAAGCGTCATTCATTTACAGGTTATACTTGTTTATTGTGGTACTGTCCTTGTTTACTGAACCTCCTTATTAGTATGATCATCACCCAGATTTACATACCAAGAATACATTATAGGGCTTTAAAAAAACAGAAATTACACGGGAAGAGGCAGAGGAAGCAAATTGTCATGGGGAGGGGGGGAGGGGCCCAAGGAGGGCCTACTCCAACCAAATTAAAGTATTGTTTTCTATGCATGATGTATCATATACATGCTTATATTAGATGTATGGAAAAGTAGTATTTGAGCCCCCTCTAGGTCTGATTCGGCACCCTCTGACCCCACTATTCCCTATGCAGGAGAGTTAAGGATTGGAAATTGTGTATATTATATTACAGGTCTTGACAAATTTTGGGGGAGCCCAAACATATTCAGGTCCCCCCTCCTGAGTGATTTTTCCTACACCACTGACGGTCATTATATACCATATACACCCATGGTTATATAGCTCTGTGCCCCAGCGATATCCAACCTTATTCTTCTCTGAGGAGTCTTCTTGGAAATAACATGTGTGAAGATCATGTTACTTGTAAAGCTTATACATCATTTGTACATAGGAAATAAGAGAGGGGTATTCAGGGCTGTTTGAGGCAACCTGGCACAGTATCAAATATATAAGGTGTACTAGAAATAAGATATGAGCCAACACAAAGGTAACCGTGTGCTGGAAAACTAAATGACAGACTAAGAAGAGGATGAGAAGGGATAAACGAGTAGAATAATCAGCTAGGTTTTATTTTCCTACTGCTGGATGGCCTTACCTCGTAAACATACCACACTAACAGCTGAGTCAGCGTCTTTAAGGCCGGGAATTATCAGTCACCTTAAGTCCTGCTGCAATACTAACGTATACATAGTCACAGTGTGGGATTTATCAGCCACCTCCTGCTCTATTATCACTGCCCACTTAGTCACAGCGTGTGAGAATCCATTAGTGATCAGATCATTTTTCACTTACTATTGCGGACAGTTTCAGTTACAGGTTTGGTAATTATATCTCAAAAGACATGTCAGCATACATTACATGGTGTGCATTTTTATTATACTTGTTCATTTATGTGAATCTCATACCTATGTAGTTTGGTCCCATTTCAGGTGGAAACTTTTCTCGGATATGTATGTCCCTATCAAGGTATGTTTCTTACCATACCTTTGCATGCCTATGTAAAACTATTTTAGGATTATCTCCATGTTGAATGGACAACTTCACAACCAAGCCCATCATTATCTTAAAGTCTTCAGTCTTAAGACCTGTTGTACTCATTTTATATAATTGATTTATCCTCCTCAGGGGATACTTCTTATATACCAGCCCCGCCTATGATGGAGCTGTCCTGAACCCGCCATAATATGATATTTATTTGGTTGTCTGACCATCTCAAATTTAATTTTTACAGGGAATGTGTACATGGACTGCAAATGGTCTGTTTTAGTGGCATGATGGAACGGGAAAGACAAAACACAGACAGATAAATAACCATTTATTCTTTGCTGCATTAAAAAACAGACTTGAAAAAGGACTTGAATGTGCCAATATGACTCACTTTCATGATGATTATTTCCCCTTTCATATTTGTTTCAGCTACTATCGTTACTCTCTACTGCCATGCCATTTCACATTTAATTTCACTTGGAATTACTTTGCAAAGTAAGCAACCAGACAGGGGAGAAAAGGAGATTGAAATTCGGGTCCTGATCTCCAAAGTGATATATCAAATTCTTAGCTAGTTCATGGTTTTGCCTATGGATTTGGTTAAAGTAGGTACACCTCCGTCTGTCAGACACTCTCATCCTGCAACATAGGGCTTATAGAGCTCTAGTGAGTAGGCCCCCACAAACTGTGAGACCCTATGTTCACATTGAGTGAATCCCAACATGTCTGTATAGCCTGAGCTTCCCTTCTGCCCTAAATAGGTGTCTGAGTTAGACACCAGTCAGGGAAAAAGGCTGAGCAGATCCATGAGTAACTCATACACATCTAAAGAAGAAGGCTGAACAGGTCTATGAGTATATCATACATCCAAAGAAGAAGGCTGAGCAGGTCTATGAGTAACTCATATACATCTAAAGAAGAAGGCTGAGCAGGTCTATGAGTAACTCATACATCCAAAAAAGAAGGCTGAGCAGGTCTATGAGTAACTCATACATCTAAAGAAGAAGGCTGAGGAGGTCTATGAGTAACTCATACATCCAAAGAAGAAGGCTGAGGAGGTCCATGAGTAACTCAGACATCCAAAGAAGAAGAAGGCTGAGCAGGTCTATGAGTAACTCAAACACCCAAAGAAGAAGGCTGAGCGGGTCTATGAGTAACTCATACATCCACAGTTAGAGGCAGGAGAGGAGGACTTCGGTGCTGTCACATGGATAGGGGTTCATGAATAAAATGTAGGGAGCAGCTAAAATGGGCAGAACTTGCTGCTGACTTGCTGCATCTAAGTGAAGCCAGGAAGGATAAACGGCCCTTAATATAGGGTCTTTATCCCACATAGTCTTTATTCCTGAAAGTAATACTCTTTTCTGAGATAAAGCCAACAATTATGGCGTTAAATCCCAATAGTCTTTATCCCACAAATGTCCTTATCCCTTAAAACCAAATAAAGTAGTCCTTAACCCATGAAGCAAATGTAACAAGCCTTATATAAACGGATATGGAGGTGTGCCTTAGAGAAATGATTTAGACGGATTAAGACAGACAATTAAGATTCTACACATTGAAAGTGTCTAGACCCAGCTTTCCAAGGTTTTCATATTTAATGCACTTCTGATAACTGTAAGAGAGTCTGACACTGACACCGAAAGTGCATGATCACTTGACATACATAATCACTTGTTGTATATAATCAGTATATTGGGAAACATTTTAGGTTTGTAAGACTGACCGATGTATCTACTAAAGTAACTTCTTGTTATCAGTCTTTTTGACTCAATGGATTTTTACATTTGCATTATAGCAAGCTCCAGGGAGGAGGGAGACATTTATTTTGGCCAACTATGTGTGTCTCTTGCTGATCATGTACATCAAATGAGCATGCATGGCATGTGATCAAGTGTTTCATTTTCCTGATCATATCCGTCATATTCCTTCTTTATATAATGAATATTTTATCTCTGTACACAGGGTAACTTCATATATTGTAGTTGCTGCATTATATTAATGAATAAGCCTAAAGTAATACGCCAAATTACACAGCATGTGGGAGAAAATTAGTATTTTGTGTTTACTGATCATGTATGGTATGTGATTATGCACAGAATGTGATCATGTACAGCACAATTTGAAGTTCTTTGATTAGGTAAGGGTGAGCCATAACAAGAGATCACATTTTCATTCTTTAACTCTTTAATCTATTAGTAGATTCCATTATATTCTCCTTTTTGGTGATAATAGACAAAATTCCTGTGTGGGAAGGAAAGTTTAACAAACTTCCCAGATGCCAATATTGGTCTTAAAGTTCTCAATCTTGAAGTCCTTGTTAAAAATAGAACATTTAATCAAATCTCAAGTCGTCTTTCAATTGACAATGAGAGTTTGATGCAACCATAATAATCCCAAACAAGGGTTTCTAGTAGCAATATCAAATCTATCAAAGTGTAGCGATGCTTCTTCAAATAGAGTTTTAATTAAACGTCACATAACTTCCTTAGGGGTATGGTTTATTAAATGAAATAATTCAGTTTTCAACAAGTTTGCACAGCTTCCTTTACTGTCAACTGGGATGTTCACATCCTGAATATCCATACTATTTGTATAACATGTGTGTTGACGTTCTATGACAGCTTAGAATATAGTACAGTCTTATAAACACATCTTTGGTGGTAATTGTTTTAAATTTGATGCATACTCTGATTCATAGATTTAGCTTGCATTGGTTGTCATATGAATTTAGATGTAATCATTTTACAGAACCATCCATCCATACTGTAAGTCTAACTATGATTTCACGCCCCCACCCCCTCACCCAACACTATTCCTGTACTGTGAATACACTGTGACTACTACTTTGCCTAATGATACCAACTTTCACCATTATATCACCAAACATTAGGATTATTTGTATTTTCCCTGCCTTCCTAATGGTTGAAGACTCTGTTGTTTCTTGTCTCTTGTACTTAATGGAGACCCCTACTTCTGATGATGGTACTACTATTCCCTCTATAAGGGGTTGCAATATGGGGTGCTAGCTAGCAATACATAGCAATTTATAATGCTGTAATGACATATTCAAACTGATTTCCCAATGGTAAAGTAGTTTATTAATGACAAAAGGAACATTGTATCAACACACATCTTCCCCTCCCCATTTGGCATTGTATTAGGGTAATGGTTTCCTTCTTTTTAGGCTACTTCTTACCTTATGTCTGATATGGAGACAGATATAGCAGATCTGCATAACTAGTGCAACACTAGCTGTACATGACAAAATGTAAAATAATACAGTGTTTCAAGCTGAATATTATGTCGTCTAGTTCTGAGACTTTGTCAATTATAAATACGTTTCACTTCTTGTCGCCAACGATTTAAAGCTCCATGAAAGGATTTAGAGTCCCTTCTTACCCTCCTGGGGCCGTCACATCACAAAAAGACACCCTGCTTGCATTAATGACATTTTGATGGCTGCCAATATGTAATAAACCACTGTTTTATCTGCTCTTTTGAATTTGGTATTTTAAGGGCTGTATATTAAGTGACTTCTATTATCATTATGTCTTGGGTGTTGATAACTCCATGACACTAGGAAAGCTTTATGATGGTCCTCCCATCAAAGATTAGATTTTCATGAGGCTCAGGGTGAAGCCTCAGGGGCATAAAAGGATGTAGAAATGGGGTGGGAGGGCGGGCGTGGGAAATGAGGGGACTCACTTAGATTAAAAGAGCAAAAAAAAACAACCTCAAAATCTAGCCAGAAAGAGCTGTTAGGACCCACCGGGGATCAGCAAATATCATGGAAGACCAAGTGAAGGTTTCCCCCGGTATAAAATTCCCTCCAACATGGCTGTGCTGTCATTTAACCTCAATATGCAATAGCACCTAGTACATGGTACAGTAGAGTAGAGAATCGTTATAGCAGGACTCAGTGAGCACTACCCTGGAATGCACCCTGTCTCTAAGTTGAATCTGATTAATTTTTTCACCTCGCTCCATTTGCCATTGACTCCATTTATTTAAGCCTACTCTAGTTCTGGAGAGCACCCACTCACCCTTTGTTGGGCTAATTGGCAAAGACAAATGGGCAAAATGTGAACTGAACAATGGGAAGATAATCAGAAGGCAAATTCATTTCTAACTTTGTCATAAAGGTATGGCATATTGCAAAACCTAGCCATACTTCCTGCAGCCATGTGGACTCTAGGCATTTGATTCTAGTTTTAACTTATTTTCCTTTTAAGTATGGATATTCAATAAGGCTTTTATGAGGTAAATAGCAAATGTGATGTTGTTGACACTGTGACTTAATGTTTACCCTTAATCATACCTACATGTTAAATAACTCCATATATATATACTCAATATAACATGACAAGGATGATGAGTTACCCATGGGATCATTTATCTTGTGTTTGCCTCTCTGACAATCTTTTGTTCTTTTTTACAGTTTACCCTGCTTGTATATGATCGAAGAAAGGCAAGTAACCAGCAATTCTTAATGATAGTTATAGCCAAACATAGAGTTTGCGAATTGGGAATTTCATACAGATATAATTCAGTTACTTCATTAAATCCAGCAGTCTGTAAAAGTGAGCATTATATCAATTGTATAGCTAATTACTCTGTGGCACATCTAATGTCTAGTGGTCGTTAACCTTGCAGGACCAGACACCCTTTTTTCCGTGAATACACTCCCGTCAGCTACAGCTTTGTCTGGGTATCTACTTCTTGGTCATAATTTCCTTACGCCACACTTAGCTGCCGGCATATGTCTAATGTTTTGTAGCTCATTAGGAAACTAATGAAGAGGTAACAAACTAGGACAGTATAAAATTAGACTTTGATGCTCTAGATCATGACATGCCCATATGTATGATGGCCATCAAGGCTCACCCAAAAGAAAATATTACTATTTTATATGAATTTTTCACATTTCAAATCTCTTGGCCATTCAAGCAATTTCAACCATTAAAAGTATTGTTGTCAACATTTGCTGAAGAGACTTTTTGATCTGCTGGCAATCTTGTTGATGCATACGCCGCCGGAACTGCATATATATTCTCCAAGCACATCTTGCTTTGGAGAATGAAACAAGGGTTGGACTCAGTCAAAGGATACATTCATTTTCACATGCAATAGGTTTTGTCAGATTGGATTGCTGCAAATAATCTAAGGCCCTAATTGAAGACATCTTTTTATCAAAGTGCTTACTGTAGGTGGAATGATTATGAAAAAGCACAAAATATGTTATATCAACATGTTGGTAGATAGCTACTACCTCTACAGCTGGTTATCAGTGTAAATAGGGCCTTTTGTATTCAGTGTGTGCAGTCTCTGCTTCAGCCTTTACTACCTGAGTGTCTCCTGAGACAAAGGTAGGAGACAGACAGTCACAGAAATAGCTGTTCTTCCAGGAACCACCACATCACTTTTATAACTTAACCCACCTAGTTATTGTCAAATCCCCACATTTTTCTTGTTGATTCAAATTTGAATTGTGACAAGATCTTTATTTGAAGTTATTCCAGATTCGATCAGATAAACTATTGCTCTGAAAACATATTTTCTCTGGTACCCATTTTGAAAATAATTGGTTTATTCTTTTATATATTTTGAGTATTTGCAATACAAGCTGACTCTTATTTTTCAAGTGATAGAAATGCTCCCTACATTGAATCAATGCTAGGAGGAAAGCCAGCAAACATGCAAAAATTTTGTAGTATTTATATGACATCAGAGTAATATTTCTCAGTTAAATATCTGAAGACTTAAATAATAGTTAACTAAATGAGTTAAAGTTAACTTCTGTACATAATCAAAACATTTTTGAACTTTAAATCTCCATGTTTGTCTCCTGTGACACCTCCCTGGAGTCAGATTACATAAAACCTAGAGAGACAAAGCTCCTGACTTTCCATTAGGGTAATGGACAAGTTGACAAATACAAGTGACATTCCCAGGGATCAGGTTGCCATGTTGTTTGTGATTAAAGTGAATGAAGTTAAGAACTATAAGTTCCAAATAACTTACATCAAATCATGCAAGGTCTAATTTAAACTTTCCAGTAACTGTTTGCAAATGTTCAGATTAATGGAGGTGGACTTACTTATACGTTTATAAAGAGCATCTTATTGAGATAGACACGTTAGGAGTATGGCTTCCTATACATTGATGTGCAGAGCTGTTCCCACAACTTCTTACAATCACTGCATTAATGTTTGCATTTAACCAAAGAATAAACGTTAGACAAAGACACAACATCCAATTAGAACTGACCTGTTGGTCAAAAAAGAAGAAGAGAATGTGGCTTCTATGTGAATGTTCATGGAGTAAAGCGGGAAGCGGGGGTTTGACAAAGAGACAAACAAAAAGTTAAAACTTTACCTTTAATTCAGACTGCGCTGCTTGGATGGATTCATTAGTAAAGTATGTGATAGGGCACAAGGTGGTGACAGCTAAATGTCAGATGATCATCTTGTTTGTCTCATTCAGTGAATGTGACATATTTGCTACGTGAGTGGTTATTTTCCAATAATATGGGGGTAATTGTGACATCTACTGGGAAAAGGGACCTTAGACTAGTGCAGGGATATTTGAGTAATGGCAGAACGTCTTGTTTGTCACAATCAGTGGGTGTAACATTTTGTGCACTGCAACAATCACATTTCACAACAAGCCTCCCCTCACTAACAACTAATACACCTGCACAAAGATGCTAGTGCTGAGTAGTAGCTGACAGGGGCTCCACCTGTAACCAGTTTAAGACACTAACTCTCCACTCCCATGTGTCTACACAGCAATCAGAATGACGAACAAATAATAGCTGACATGTAAACATATCATAACTGGAAAGGGAAGCAGACATCATTTCTCTTCATGAAATCTGCTTATGACTTTTATTTTGTTATCTTACACTTTCAGGCCTGGTAGGCTCCTACCATGAAAGGCCTATGATGTATCCTAAGGAATAATTTCCTGTCTTTGTGGCTTCTGGCATACACCTCACTGTAGCAGAAGCCTTTACGTCAATGGACACCATCCTCATGGTTACCATGCATATAACTTATGGGACCTATTAATACTCTTGTAGGATTTCCTTCCTGAAACTGGAAACAAAAATAATTTGACCCCTCTTAGGGAGACATTCAATACAGCATACCATTGTTATTTACGCTTTTATAAATGCAGATATATGCAGCCACACAATTATTATTCCTTGCCTTTAGGAAGTTTGGTGAAAAGTTAGTTGCCCTATCCATCAGCACTATTACCTGACAGGTCTTCAGACACATGCCAGACTGAGAAATAGTCACAGTGAGGAATAGCTCGGGTAGGGACAGTCTGTGAGACACAGAGCTATGTTAATATGAGGGCCATGTCAAGCACTAATGTGAGGCAGCAGGGACTGGAACTGCTGCTTATTCATCATGGTGCCATTTATATCTCTCATGGTCTCTCATAACAGAATTCAAGAAAAAATAGTCCTATTACTCATCATGTCCTCGGGTCTCTTACATGATTTGTAGTTCCAGACTGTCCAATGCAGCTGAAAAGGGAAGTAGCTGGCTAAGGTGCAAACATGTGCATCTTAACAGTTTAACATGTCCAAATAGAGGTTATAATGCAAACCTGACTATTCTAATTCAACTTCTTTTGATAGAAAAAAAAGCAACATATCAATTTAAAGGGTCATAATTCATGTCTGATTTAGAATTTTCTAAAATGGTTCTGTTCACAAATTTTAACAAATATCATTGTACAGTGCAGAAGCACATTAAGAACGGAATAATTCCACCAGAAAGCCCTTGTAAGAAATAGATCTCAATACACCAAAAGTGGAGTTTAATATTGACCTGCTTTTTCAACTTTTCAGAAAATCCTCCCAACAGCCTTGCATGTACCGTGGCCTGTGTGACCACAAATTATCCTGATAGATCACGTCACTTCCCGTACCCATGACCAATCAGCCACCTCCTTTCTGCTCAGCCAAGCACAGTCCACTTTGCGTGACAATGTCTGAGCCCCTTGTGACTCACCAGGGATGAACAACTTAGCTGAGACCACTATGCCGAAAAAAAAGGATTTTATAGGAGAAAACAGGCCTTTTAAGTTGGGCATTAACTTGAGTGACTATCTTTACCTGACATCTGCCACGTTTTTACTCCTGTATGGCAGTTTGCCCTCTTAACACAGCATACATTGGTTCCAAATTGATACAGTTTTATAGAGGCAAAAAATGGTTTCTCTGAGACATTAAAAAAACTAAATGAAGAAACAATAAGAAGCAGACTCCTGGTGCGTTGGAAACATGTTGCTGTTAGAGCTCCTGCACAGAAACCATTTAACCCTTTAAGGATGGTGTAGTGCATTTGTGCATCATACCCTTTGTTGTCACGAGGCATGAATGCAGCCTTTGGTACCATACTTCATTCATGCATCATGCTGGCTCTACACAGTTGATACACTCTTTGATGATGAGCATGATCCACAAATATAGCATTAGCATGTTACTTAGCAGGGTTGAATTCTTGCCATATGTCGCCTTCAAGCAACATGCCATCCTCAATAGGTTAAGGACAGCAGAGTCAATTTTCATTATTGGCATGAATGATGATTGCCTGCATCAAGCCATCCTTGTAGGGTTAATTTCTGTGAAAGCTCTCCTTTAAATCATCACTTCTTGATGAACTGAAGACACTAAATATCTGAGCACCCTTTTCTTTGGTTCAGCCGACCAAATAAACCCCATTGTGGTATTGGCTAAAACCTGGATGCAAATAAAAGGAGAAACCCCAGAAGAAGGTAAGCCTTTCTTTTGGCACTGTCAGACGGGGACTATGAAATATTTGAAGGTAATTGCTGGTTCCTACACAGAAGCCACCTGGCTGCAAAAATTGAAGCTCATGAAAAGTATTTTTTAAGCTGTATTCAAATTCCTACATAGACCACTTTTCCTAAATCAACTATTTGTATTTGCTATTTTGACAGTATACCTCCATATATTCACTGCTAGGACACCGATAGGATCCTATAGTTAAGGCAAAATAGATGTTTTTCCAAAATTCATGCCTTTCTCATTTTATCCGTGACCCCCTGTTTTATTGGTTCTCAAATGTTTGTATAGATGTCCATTATACATTCCCAAGGTTTGGTTGCAATATCAATAGAAGCAGGGGATTATCAATGACTGAAGATGTGAAAATGCTGTTTTCCAATTCATTTCTATAATTAAGGTACTCCGTTGCTCAAATGGCTGTATCATGAAAGTAAGTACCATGACATGGCAATTTCTTTTGATTTTCTATTAGATAATAAATCAAACTAACGTAATCCTGAGTTATATGCAAAAGTCAATAAAACATTAGTAATCCTGCGACAAGTAGCGAGTCCCTTTAAGAACCTACTCTATCTGTGTTTTATAGAAAAAAAACCTCAAAGCCAGATGTCCCCAATGTTCGGGAAGTAGTTGCTTGTGTAAATACTTGTTGGAAGAGTCTGTATGTGTACAACCTTAATTAGCCATCAATGCATTCATAAAGTGATAGCCACAGAGTATTAATACATATACCTGTTAAATTTAAGCTACACGAATAGCATGCAACCAATCAGGGAGGGCCTACCCTCACATGGCTCTGGGACATTCATCATGTCTGAATGATAACATTTCTATCAAAGAGTGGGGTCTAATGACAGGGTGAAAGATATGTTTGAATTGATTGAATCATTTTGTCAGAGTTCAAACCTAGTGACACATGCACAACTGTAGTTTGATACCGATATGGAGTTTATACTTACACCCACAATGTTACAGTGGTGGACCTTAGTTCTCATTGATGCCATCTTAAAGTGCATGTATAAAACAAACTATAGACATGCATTTACATTTTATATGAAGAGCCATATCTTTTGGCAGACTAAACATTCTGGGTATAAACAAGAACTGAACATTAGTAGTATTGTATGTATCGGAACGGGACTATAGTTAAGTACTGTTTATTACTCAATCGACCTGCAGCCAATCAGAGGCCTCCCTTTTGGCGGGAAATTCAAAAGCAGCCAATGAGAGGCCTCCCTTTTGGCGGGAAATTCAAATAGGTCACGTGACCGGAAGTGACCTACTTCCGGTCACGTGACCTTTGGGCGGGAAATTCAAATAGGTCACGTGACCGGAAGTGACCTACTTAAGAGGGTCACGTGACCACCATGTTGGCGGGAAATTCAAATAGGTCACGTGACGGGAAGTGACCTACTTAAGGGGGTCACGTGACTACTAGGTTGGCTTTCAAAATAAGTCACTTGAGATTTTGATGGATAAATAAATTTAAAAAAAGAAAAAAAAAGCAAGCTGAAAAAGCTTGCTAAAAAATAATTTAAAAATACGGCTCTTTTTTTCTAGGAGGGGGGGGAGAGGGGCACTCTGGGGGGCACTCTTTAAGATGCATGGGGGGGGAGGGGGGGAGGGGGGGAGGGGCAGGGTTTTTTAAGAGTGAGACTCGCTTCTCTGCCCTCTCTAAAAGAGAGGGCAGAGAGGCGAGTCTACTTACAATGAAAGGTATCATGATCGCGTTTATGATGATGTGCATCTCTTGCTGGCTAGACTTTCAAGCAAATTTGCTAAAGTCCAGCCCGTTATTGAATGTCCGGCCTAGCCTGACCCTCAGTAGAACAGTCCTTGACCCATCTATTATAGTCTAGCAGCGCCTGACCCTTGTATGAGAGTAGTATTGGCGACATTGGCTGACTCTGATATTTACCTGTGTGTACGGAGAGAGGAGAGGGTTCACAGCCACAGCTCTCTTAAGGCAAAGCTTGCGCTTATAGAGCACTACTAGTGGAGGTCTGGATAAGGAAGCTATGGCGGTTGTCTTCAAAAAAAAAAAAAAATAGCCATGGCACATGTCGATGTCGCTTAATTATGCTCATATCTCGTGTCGATTTTAAGAATTGCTCATGTCACCTGTCACTATGTTTTTCAAGCTTCATGTCAAATGTCACTAGACCTCATGTCGAATGTCGATTCTAAGAAACAGATATGTCACCATCTCGAATTTAGCGGTCCACATTGCCGCTGCTGCTGCTGCTGCTGATTTGCTGTTGCTGCTGCTGTCGGTGCTGCTGCTTGTGCTGCTCGTGCAGCTGCTGCAGCTGCTGACAGCTGCTGCTGCTTGTACTGCTCGTGCAGCTGCTGCAGTTGCTGACGATGTCACGGATGCTGTTGACAGATGCTGCTGCTTGTGCTACTCGTGCAGCAGCTGCTGCTGCTGCTGCTGCTGACGATGTCACTGATGCTGCTGACAGATGCTGCTGCTTGTGCTGCTTGTGCAGCAGCTGCTGCTTGTGCTGATCGTGCTGCTGCTGCTGACGATGTCACGGATGCTGCACGAGACCGAGTAGCCGCTATTACTAATGCTACTAATACTAGTATGAGAAAATACATTTAGTCAGTCGACTAAATCAAGGAGGTTTTCTGACTTCAGTGGATCGTTTAGCCATCGGCCACAGGCAAAACTTGAAACCATTTTATACATGGGACAATTGGCAGAGTCGAAACATGTTGGTACGATGGGGTCGATCATGTTCATCATCAGTTCAGGCAAAGGAAGTGTGTCGACAGCACGCGAAAACTTCATGTCCGGATGTTTCAACACAACACTTTTTATCACACTCACACAGCTGCTTTGAAGAGTGAATCCTTGACCAAACTTGAGCTTTTCCAACACAGCTTTGGCCTCCTTCTGTGCAGTAAGGGATCTCTCTTTCGGGGTCATCGCAGTGCTGGCTAGCATGTCCTCAAAGTCTTTAACATAATGTTCCAACGGGCTACAAATGATGTACTCCAGATCATCGTCCGCATATGTCGTCTCCTCGCACCATACTTCTTTTGTTTCGAATTCCGTCATTTTCTGAACAATCTCCTCGTGAGTGCGTTGCATATATCGAAGCTTCTTCAAAGACCAGATAACTTGTATGCCGAACGCTGAAAAACCTGAAGGAATTTCACCACTACAGTCACGCCAACTATACGGAGCTAAGAAAAATAGCTCCAACAAAATTTTCTCCCTCTGTCCAAATGAAACTACTTCCGTTCCGATGAAGTTGAAGCATGCTTCTATCCATTGCTCCTTGGTGACGTCCTTCCAATGTTTCTTTACCTCACATGCATCATAGGGCACCGTTTCTCTTCTTGCTTCTAGTGGGAGTTGCTTTTTCTTTCTTGGACTCATTTGGAGAGTTTCGATGCTCTGTAGCGTCGACACTTCGATAAGAAAAGAAGCTGTAAAGGTAGAAATAACCCTCATAACATGCTGAGCGAGCGTGGAGTGGACGATGCTACGATGATGAAGGGCGAGTCGAGAAAGTGTGATGAGTGAGAGCAGCGTTTCACTCTTTATGTACCCTGTCCTAGATAATCCTCTTAAACAGCTGAAAAGACTCTCTCAGTACAGAGTCTCTACTCAATTAAGTGATCTGTTAAGTAAGTTTTCACATGCTACTTGACTACTGCAGGGGGGTTTAGACTTAAGCAGCTTAGTGCACACACGTGTCTGTTAGAAAGCTACCTGCACACCTGCCTTCCTTTTTCACTAGTATTTACCCCTTGCCGACTAATAAGGCACCTATACACGTGTCAGCCTCCTTATATACGTCATTCTTCCTCTCGAGAGGAAGAAGCGTGTCTCTGGAAGCGACTTGATGAAGCAAGTGACTAGAAGCGACGACGTCACATGCTTTTAATGAGGTGATCAGCTGTGACTGGCGGCGGCGGCGGCGGTGGCAGCGGCGGTGGTGCTGGTGGTGGTGGTAGTAGACGTTACTGTGGTCAAAGGTGATATGGTTTTTTTCCAACAGAAATCAGAGCTTTTATACAGAGAGAGTTTAATCCTATTTCCAACAGCACCCCAGCTGTCCAGCAGCCGCTCCGCTCCGTAAGAGCTTCTTAAGAGCTTAGATGACGAGGGGTGTGTCATCATCATCTTTGGTGGCCAGCTGAAAATGGTGTTTTTTCTTTATCCATTAGCCTTACCTCCTACTCCCTACCTGAGGACGACTCTCTCCCCCTTTAGCATTCATTGTAACAAACGTCAGAGGTCAGGTGAAAATCGGATTTTCATGCACAGCCTTAGTCAGCTGTCACTCCTATTGAACTAGCTAGCCGCCGCCGGCCGGTCTACTCACCCCAGCTGTCCAGCAGCCGCTCCGCTCCGTAAGAGCTTCTTAAGAGCTTAGATGCCGAGGGGTATGTCATCGCCATCTGTGGTGGCCAGCTGAAAATGGTGTTTTTTTTCCTTATCCATTAGCCTTACCTCCTACCCCCTACCTGAGGACAACTCTCTCCCCCTTTGGCATTCATTGTAACAAACGTCAGAGGTCAGGTGAAAATCGGATTTTCATGCACAGCCTTAGTCAGCTGTCACCCCTATTGAACTAGCCGGCCGCCGCCGGCCAGTCTACTCACCACGGCAGGAGGCGGTGATTTTTTTTTGTTTTACACTTAAGTCGCTCACCACATGCACACGACTCTACTCACAGACAGACACTCCCGTCTTAGGGGGTCCTGCTTCACACTACATGCCTCCTGTAGTTTTTTTGTATACACACTCTAAGCTCATGTCTGCTTAATCCTTTATACAGCTAATGCGCGTTGAATTAGTACAGTCGGTACACCGCCCGCTCATGGCAGTCCATCTCTCAAAAAAAAAGAGGGAGGGGGGAAAGAGATCCAGCTGAAAACGTCATGACTTATGTCTTTTGTTTCTCTTTGGGAATGTCCGCCGGTCAGCTGGCGGCAGCAACTGCTTAATCCTTTATACAGCTAACGCACGTTGAATTGCTGAACAAGGCAGTAAGTAGCTTAGCTCGTGTCAGTCGATCTCTCAAAGGGGCGGGGGAAAGGGATCCAGCTGAAAACGTCATACCTTATGACTTTTTGTTTCTCTTTGTGAATGGTCACCGGTCAGCCGGCGGCAGCTGAAGAGAGCTGTAAGTAGCTTAGCTCTAGAAGCGAGAAGGCGTATATAAGAGGCCTGGAAACACCCGTTCACTCACTCAGTCTTTTGCTACTCTCTACAGGCACCACCATGAGCAAAACACAACAACTACTGTCGTCCAAGGATCTAATCGAGTTCAACAACAAGAAGAATACGCAGAACGGTGATCGTTTACTGTCAGCGTCTCCTCTTGCTACTGAAATTGAGACTACCGCCGCAACCGCTTGGTCTTATCACCCTCCCGCTGTAGCGAGCGCACACAGCAGTAGTAGCGACGTTGTTACACTCGCGACGGTTGTTGCTGCTGAGCACGCTGCTGCTGCTACTGCTGCGCCTGCTGCGGCTGCTAGTGATCCTCGTGCTGCTAGTGCTGCTGCTGCTGCTGCTGTTGCTGCTGCCGCGCCTGTTACTGCTGTGCCTGCTGCTGCTGCTGCTGCTGCTGCTGCTGCGCCTGTTACTGCTGCGCTTGCTGAGGCGGCTGTGCCTGCTGCTGCTGTGCCTGCTACTGCTGCGCCTGCTACTGCTGCACTTGCTAGCGCTGCGCTTGCTCCTGCTGCTGCTGCTGCTGCTGCTCCTGCTGCTGCTGCTACTGCTGCTGCTGCTACACCTCTTGCTGCGACTACCGCTACTAGTACTGACACGCAGTACGTTGCACAGAACCTCTCCACCGCTTCATCAACCGACGCCATCAACGCTGCTCGCGCTGAGACTTACAGCTATTCGGACACTCAGCCCCAGCAGCGCGTAGTAGACATACATGTCCTAAAGCAACAGGGTGAAACAGAGAACGACGCTGACGACGAGGCGTACGAGGAACCCGAAGGGTCACGGGCGCACAGTCCGTTTTTCGACCTCATTTCCACTGGTAGTGCGTCCGGTCCGTGGCGACTGCCCTCACCAATACCTTACGAAGTCATGTGGTTGCCCTGTTCCGACAACGAGTCGTCTGATACCAGCGCAGACGCTGCTCCTGTTATTGGTTCTGCTGCAGTAGTACCTGTATCATCATACTTCAAAGCAGAGCCGTTAGGATACTTGTCAGACGCTATGCTACTGAAAATAAGCGGTAAGTTGCCGACATCAGATTACATACGGTTAGGTTCATTCCTTGAAGTGAACTTGAAGGATATGGGATATCTCAGTTGTGAGACAAGTGTCATAACTCAAGCTAGAGAAATGTTCACTACTTGGTACCAGAAAAGTTGTACTAGTAGGTGGAAGGACCTAGCCGCCGCCTTGGAAGAATCTTACCGTATGGACCTCATCAAATTCTCACGTGAGTACATGGACAAGCATGACATGTGGGATGGCTTAGAGAGTGGAGACATGGAGTGGAAAGTGCAGAAATATTTCTCTCTTTTAGCTGAGCTCTGCCCTAGAGACTGGAAGACCATAGGGATCTACTTAGGGTTGACTTCTCATGAAGTAACTTCCATCTCTCAACCTGTGCCTTCTGACAGGACTGTGAAGAACCCTGTCTATGAAGTGCTGAAAGCTTGGAAGTACAACGAGACGTCTGAGCCTATGGCTCTGATGAAAGTGTTGGAAGACTACATGGGACGCGGCGACGTCGCAATGTATGTTCAAGGGTTGTATGCAGCTGTACCCAAAGAAATAAAAGTGAGCTGTGACACACCAGTGTTGACGACTCTCGTCTGATCCCTGCAGTAAGATGGACATCTGTTGAAATCGATCCTACACTACAGACGTCTTTCACTATGCTAATAGCATCGTGTGGTAAGAGGCGTCTAGTATTCGAAGTGATAAACAACGTTTATTTTTTTAATATTTGGTAAATAAGTGAAAAAAACAAAAAAAAAGAAAAACATGCCGCAGGACGTTTGCGAAAAGTGTTTCAAAATTTTTAAAAGACCGTACAATCACGAGCGACCCGTAGAAAAATGAAGAACGATACCTAAGTTTTGCTCTCTATGCAGCGATGTCGGCTAGCGTCGCATACGACTTTCCGGGGTAGGAGGGGCAGCGTACGTCAGAGAATCCGACGCAGATTCCGACCCCTTGTTAGACCGAGTTTAAAATCACATAAACGAGAACGCCAAAGTCATCGAGAAAGCTGTGCTAGAAGTTTACCGACCAACCTTAGCGAAGTTACATGTAGCGATAGGTGAAGCTCTCCTGCTAGAGGAAGCGACATTCACCCCTTCTCCAGGCGGCTTCGCTGCAGCTCACACCAGACAACCGTTAGTTCAACTGAAGAAGCGGCTTCTGAGATACATCCGTCAAGCTCCAGTCGTACGCTTCAACTCGGAGAGTTACGACTTGAACCTGATCAAAAAATACGCCTTCGCTCGTTATTTGCCTCCGGAGACCGAAGAAACCAACAATTCAGCGTCATAAAGAAAAGCAATCAATAGTTGACGTAGTAGTCAACTTTTTTAGCACTTGGTTACAGCTACGCGAATTATTTGCGAGCTTTCACTACGAACAAAGAGAAAGGTTGCTTTACTTACGAATGGATGACGTATACCAAGAAACTAGTAAACAAAAAACCCCGGCCACCGAGATCGACTTTTGACAGCGAACTGACGGGCGTCAAAATGGCCGAAATCCGACTACGCCACATGTCAGAAAGTTTAGTATGACAAGAAGAAGCAAACTATGACAGATTACTTGATCCACTACAACAACGAAGACGTCAAATCTTTCATAGAAGCTTTTTGAAAAAATCACGCTATTTTTTTCCAACATAGCAGCATTGTCATGTTGAAAGACGCCATCTCTCTCGCCAGTTTGACTTTACAAGACCTCTTCCAAAAACCCTATAAGCTGTGTTCACAACGTTCCCTCCGTTCGACGCCGTCCTCCACGCTCTGATCAAAGAAAATGTAGTCAGTGGTCCTTCCATCATCTTCCATAGATTTCACGAGAAAGAGTGTATAGGTGTCTTATAAGTCGGCAGAGGGTGAATACTAGTGAAAAAAGGAAGGCGCGTGTGCAAGTAGCTTTTTCTAACAGACATGTGTGTGAACTAAGCTGCTTAAGTCTAAACCCACCTGCGGTAGAAGCTCTGTACTTAGAGAGTCTTTTCAGCCGTTTAAGAGGCTTATCTAGGACAGGGTACATAAGGAGTGAAACGCCGCTGTCACCAGTCACACTTTCTCCACCCGCCCTTCATCTTCGTAGCATCGTCCACTCTACGCTCGCTCAGCACGTTACGATGGTTAGTTCTGCTATTTTCTTTGTTTATGAAAGTGTTGACGCTACAGAGCATCTAAACCCTCTCGAAATGAGTCCAAGAAAGAAAAAGCAACTCCCACTTGAAGCAAGAAGAGAAACGGTGCCCTATGATGCATGTGAGGTAAAGAAACATTGGAAGGACGTCACCAAGGAGCAATGGATAGAAGCATGCTTCAACTTCATCGGAACAGTAGTTTCATTTGGACAGAGGGAGAAGATTTTGTTAGAGCTATTTTTCTTAGCTCCGTATACTTGGCCTGACTGTGGTGAAATTCCTTCAAGTTTGTCAGTCTTCGCCATACAAGTTATCAACTCCTTGAAGGAGCTTCGATATATGCAAGGCACTCAGGAGGAGATTGTCAGGAAAATGACGGAATTCGAAACAGGCAAAGACACAATATGGTGCGAGGAGACGACATATGCAGACGATGATCTGGAGTCCATCATTTGTAGTCCGTTGGAACATTATGTTAAAGACTTTGAGGACATGCTAGACAGCACTGAGATGAACCCGAAAGAGAGATCCCTTACTGCACAGAAAGAGGCCAAAGCTGTGTTGGAAAAGCACAAGTTTGGTCAAGGATTCACTCTTCAAAGCAGCTGTGTGAGTGTGATAAAAAGTCTTGTGTTGAAACATTCAGACATGAAGTTTTCGCGTGCTGTCGACACACTTCCTTTGCCTGAACTGATGATGAACATGATCGACCCTATGGTACCAACACGTTTCGACTCTGCCAATTGTCCCATGTATAAAATGGTTTCAAGTTTTGCCCGTGGCCGATGGCTAAACGATCCACTGAAGTCAGAAAACCTCCTTGATTTAATCAATTGACTAAATGTATTTTCTCATACTAGTATTAGTAGCATTAGTAATAGCGGCATCCGTGACATCGTCAGCAGCAGCAGCAGCAGCTGCACAAGCAAAAGACAAACGCCGTAGTCTCCTCATCCAGACCTCCGCTAGTAGCGCTCTATAAGCGCAAGCAGTGGCTGTGAACCCCCTCCTCCCGCCGTACACACGGGTAAATATCAGAGTCGGCCAATGTCGCCAATACTACTCTCATACAAGGGTCAGGCGCTGCTGACCTATAATAGATGAGTCAAGGACTATTCTACTGAGGGTCAGGCTACGCCGGAAATTCAATAACAAGCTGGACTTTGGCAAATTTGCTTGAAAGTCTGGCCAGCAAGAGTCCGGCATACTCTCCCAAGAGTTCAGCATTGTCAGACTATGGCATGAGGATCCCGCATGGTCAGACTTTCAAAAGCAAGTTTGCCAAACTCCAGCTTTTTATTGAATGTCCGGCGCAGCCTGACCCTCACTAGAATAGCCCTTGACCCATCTATTATAGGCCAGCCGTGCCTGACCTTTGTCTGAAGGTAGAATTAGCGCTATTGGGTGCCTCTGATGTTTGCCTGTGTGTAGTCAAACCTCGCCTGAGAGAGACATACTTCAGAAAGAAAAGAAAGCGGCGTGAGAAGGTGACGGGATCCCAAGTGTCAACCCTAAGACTTACATTTGCTACGATCAAATCAGCGGCACCAGTGAAAGAAAATCTCAAAAAAAGTGTACAGAAGTAGTCGTCTTCTTAAATGTTTTCGAAAACGAAAAACTCTCCTTGCGGTAAATATAAATTTCAAAAGTGGTACGAACCAAAAATGGCCACTTACACCATAGAGAAAGATGACGTGCGCTACTTGTATTATAAGCGTCGCGTGCATTCTAACGGTGTGACAACGAGTCCTTTAAAATATGAAAAAGTGTGTTATTGATTGATTGAGCGCATCTTTTCAAAAATAGAGTGTTATTAGAATTGAAAAAAAAGAAAATAAAAAAATAAAATAAAATTATTGTTGTGTTTATTTTCATACGTCTTCTTTTATTAGTAAGTAAAACAATTATAACAATTAACTAGCGTGTCCTCTTAAAGTGACACTTCCTCCGGTCGCTGCTGAATCGTCTAATTAAGGTATGTGTCGTCGTCACTTCTAGTCACGTGACTCATCAGGTCACTTCCGGTCGCGTGATCCTAAAATCGATCACTTCCTAAACAAAATTAAATTAAGAGACACATTTCTTCATGACCCAACCAATCAGAGGTCTCCATTTGACCAGAAGTAGGCCCCTCATTTGCATAAATGGGTCACTTCCGGTGTACCAGCCAATCAGAAGCCTCTAACTAAGTCAAAGTCACTTGACGTCACTTCCGGTATGCCCTTATATGTACATGTGAAGGTCACATGACGTCACTTCCGGTATGCCCTTATATGGGCGTGTGACGTCACATGACGTCACTTCCGGTATGCCCTTATATGGGCGTGTGACGTCACTTCCGGTCAAATGGAAGCCTCTGATTGGCTGAGTCATGACCTTGACCTCTAACTAGGTCAAGGTCACGTGACGTCACTTCCGGTATGCCCATATATGGGCATGTGACGTCACTTCCGGTCAAATGGAGGCCTCTGATTGGCTGCATGTCGATTGAGTAATAAACAGTACTTAACTATAGTCCCGTTCCGATACATACTATACTACTAACATTTATGAATTTTCTACCTAACCACGAATCGGTTTTCATATTGAATTCATAGATTGCCCCTATACATTAATTAGGTTCAAAAAGAATAAACAAGAGAAGATTTGGAAAAATAACACTGAAGTTGAAATATCAGTTATATATGGATATAATTCATCATTTTTGAGCCAGTTCTAACAATCCTGGTGAATAACACTTACATGCTTAGATATGACTGGTGGATGGCTATGTTAGTGCCTCCTGACCATGTTGGGGCTACACTTCTGTAAATGTCATTAGTCTGGCAGGAGAGCCAGTCTTCATTATGACAGCCACCATAGCGTATTACATACATGATCAGATATAAGTAGTATAGTATGTATCGGAACGGGACTATAGTTAAGTACTGTTTATTACTCAATCGACATGCAGCCAATCAGAGGCCTCCATTTGGTCACGTGACCGGAAGTGACCTACTTAGGGGATTAGTGGTGCATTCTGGGTAACCCTGCAGCCAATCAGAGGCCACCATTTGGTCACGTGACCGGAAGTGACCTACTTAGGGGATTAGTGGTGCATTCTGGGTAACCTACTGACCTACTTAGGGGACCGGAAGTGACGTCATATGACCTAATTTAGGATCACGTGACCGGAAGTGACCTGATGAGTCACGTGAGCGGAAGTGACGTCACATGACCTAATGGCCGACCGGAAGTGAGTGACCTCATTGAGGATCACGTGACCGGAAGTGTCCTGATTGATCATGTGAGCGGAAGAAGAAGTTTTTTGTTTAGGAAGTGAGGGTCTTTAGGATCACGTGACTGGAAGCGACGTCGTCACATGAGTGACGCTTTAAGAGACTGCGCGACTTACTAGTAAAAGAAGACGTATGAAAATAAAAACACAACAATATTTTATTTTATTTTTTTTATTTCTTTTTTTTTCAATCTTGATAAACACTCTATTTTTGAAAAGATGCACACGCTTATTTATTTTTTTTCATATCTCTAAAGGACTCGTTGTCACACCGTCAGAATGCACGCGACGCTTATAATACAAGTAGCGCACGCCGTCTTTCTCTATGGTGTAGGTGACCATTTTGTTTCGCACCACTTTGAAGTTTCTATTTACAGCAATGAGAGTTTTTCGTTGGCGAAGAACATCCAAGAAGTCGTCTGGTTCCTGAGGGTTTTGTTTCTTCTGTACGCCTTTTGCACTCCATTTTTTGGATTTTCTTTCACCGGTGTCGCTGACTCGATCGTAGCAAATGTAAGTCTTAGGGTTGAGACTTAGGATCCCGTCACCTTCCCACTCCGCTTTCATAAGCCCCGAAGTTCTCAGATCGTGAAGGTACCGTCTCTCACAACATCCGCCGGGCGGCGGACACCATTCTCGCACTCTTTCCGTTTTTGTCTTCACGAAAAGCTCTAAGTGATCGTCGCACACCGCTGTCGGAAGCCACTTTCGTTTCTCTCTGAAGTACGTCTCTCTCAGGCGAGGTTTGACTAGGTCATCCAACGTGTCACCGCTGAGAGCCATGTAAAGACTGTCGGTGTCCATTTGACAAAGGGCATAATCGCGCCGATCGACGAATCTATCCAAGAAGTCGTATGTGAACTCTAACATTTTCAACTTCGCGTACTGGTATACCATGAACCCTATTTGAATAGGGAGGTTGTTGTTGACTGTTTTCGGTTGTAGTTCGACTTCAAACAGATCGGAACTCAACTCGGACGCCTTTTTGAAGCGCCACGAATTGGCCAATAGTTCGAACTTCCGACTGTCAGTGTATCTCACCGCTGTGTGTTTTTCTTTGTTGCAGATTGTTTTACCGTACGTAGCGTTTCCCATTTACTTGTAACAGTCTGACAGAATTTTCTCGTTCTCGTTCACGTCGCCACGTCTTCGCGCCGCCGTTACTTCGTCCGCAAAACCGGCAAAGGAGCGTTTAGGTAGGTATTCTACCACCAGCTGACTATCAAACCGTGCTCTAAATACCACTTGAGAAGCGGCGTTCCCAAGAGAATATTTTTTCCGTGGTAACTCCCTATCAGACATCTCTGAGGCGTGTTCAACAGCTTTTCTTCCTGCGCAAAGTCTGACATGTGAGGTCCTATGTCCGATTTTGAAACGGTCGCGTTCTTGAAAACGGGGGTCATTTCTTCGAAGTAGTCTCGTAGGTGAGGCGGCGTGAACTAAACCGAACATTTTCTCGGAAAGGATGTCGCTCTCGCTCATCGCATTTCGAGACACTTTCAAAGCGTCAACCTTCCAGCGTTGTTGGGAGGCCTTGACCCGCTCATCTCAAAGCTTCATCTCTCGCCATTCGCACTCCCACACGACGACCAGCTTGTGACCTAGCGCTTTCAAGTAAGCGCTTACTCTGGTCGTTCTGTCGCGTCTCTCCTCTCTCAGTGAAGCGCACTGATATCGGTGCGACGGTATGCACTCGTGAGCGTGGAACCAACACCCGTGAAACTGGAAAACCGTATTAGAGGCCGCGTGAAACCCGTCCACGCGAATTCTCCGACAGCCTACAACCATCTCGCCGCCGTTCAAAGCGTGGCGCAGTTTCACGTCGCGGTCGTGCTCTACGAAGCGTAACCACTCCAAAGCGCTGTGAGAGTTTCTTTGCCTAATTTCGGGCTTGAACTCGGTCTCGGGCCGTCTCACCGCGTAATAGCCCGTGCAGTGCGCTTCGCTCATGCAGCGCAAGTACAGAGAGTTAGCGTCTAGTCCTAGGATGTGTTGGCACGGTCTCGCTTCTTCGCCGTACTTGTGCTCCCTTATCCGCGTGGTGCCCTTCTCGTGAAATCTATGGAAGATGATGGAAGGACCGCCGACTAGATTTTCTTTGATCAGAGCGTGGAGGACGGCGTCGAACTGGGGGAACGTTGTGAACGCGTCTTCTAGGTTTTGGAAGAGGAACCGTAAAGTCAAACCGGCGAGAGAAACTCCGTCTTTCAACATGTCAATGCCGCGATCTTGGAAAAATTTAGCGTGATTTTTCAGAGCTTCTATGAAAGGTTTGACGTCTTTGTTGTTGTAGTGGATCAAGTAGTCTTCCATAGTTTGCATCTTCTCGTCGGACCAAACTTTCTGACATGCGGCGTAGTCGGATTCGGACATTTTGACGCCCGTCAGCTCGCTGTCGAAAGCCGATCTCGGTGGCAGCGTTCTGTTTGCCAGTTTCCTGGTAGACGTCATCCATTCGTAAGGAAAGTGACCTTTCTCTTCGTTCCTGGTGAAAGCTCGCAAATAGGTCGCGTAGTTGTAACCGGGTGCCAAATAGTTGACTACGTCCAAGAAAACCGTGTGCTGTGTGTAAACCGCCAAGTATTGATTGCTTCTCTTTATGACGCTGAATTCTTGGTTTCTTCGGTCTCCGGAGGCGAAGAACGAGTGAAGGCGTATTTTGATCAGGTTCAAGTCGTAACGCCCCGAGTTGAAGCCCACGACTGGAGCTTGACGGATGTATCTCAGAAGACGCTTCTTCAGTTGAACTAACGGGTGTCTGGTCTGAGCCGCAGCGAAGCCGCCTGGAGAAGGGGTGAACGTCGCCTCCTCCAGCAGGAGAGCTTCACCTATCGCCGCATCTAACTTCGCTAAGGTCGGTCGGTAAAGTTCTAGCACAGCTTCCCCGATGACTTTGGCGTTCTAGTTTATGTGATTTAAAACTCGGTCCAACAAGGGGTCGGAATCTGCGTCGGATTCTCTGACGAAGCAGACGGGCCCCTCCCACCCCGGAAAGTCGGATGCGACGCTAGCCGACAAAGGGACGTGATCCCACAGCAGGGACACGTGTTCCGTCGACGGTTCTTTGCACGGTCTGAAGAAAGCCTCGAAATCGAAGGCGATCTTGTAAGGGTAGATTCCGGAATGTCCGTCGGGGGGAAAAATGGAGAAGTCTGCTAGCGCTTCGAAAATCGTTCTCGAATTTTGGTAGATGCCACCTACGTAGCGCAACTTGACTTGTCGGCAAGAGGAAAGCTGGTTCCTGTGTCTCTTCAGCAAGAACTTGGTGGTGAACGCCGCCTTACACTTGCAACATTCGTATATGCCCGCGTACGCGTTGAAGTCCGTGACGAGAGAGACGTGCAAACCGCCTTTCGCCGTCAGGTGTAGGTTGACTTTACCTCGGGCGGCCAGAGTTCTGGAAGGCGGTCTGATCAGAGTAACGCGTCTTCTTAACTTCCGCCCCGGCACTTGACGCGACGCGGTGTAAACCGCTATTTGTACGTCAAACAAGTTCGCTAACGCGGGTAAGTCGCGGATATTCAGACCCGGAAAGGATTCAGGTGTGGCAGCGGGACAGAACTGACGTAACAAATCTGAAGCACGCTTGCTGGTGTTGTATAAGTGAAAGGAAATGCAGCGGAAGATGCAGAGGTTGTCCTTGTTGGGAAAATCTAACACGCCGCTTCTCTTTCCAACTCGACCGGCCTGAGTGATCCTACCGCCTATGGGGAATTCCCCCGGTCCCATGTAAACGCAAATGTTCAAATTGGTAGGAAAAAGAACGTGCCACTTGGTGTCAGCGTCGCAAAGTTTCCGTACTTCCTCGCAAGCGACGGTGTTTTCCATCTTTGAGAGGAGCTCTTCCAAAGTTTCTGAATTAGTTATAGTAGGGAGCGGTTGTATGAGAGTTGCGTTGTTCTGGGAGGCGTGAAAGTAGCGCAGTTTGCTCTTGTCTTCTCTGTGTTGTAAGAGTAAGCCTACCGAGAAACCCACTTTGTATCTGAATCTTTGTGTCAAGTGAATGCGACGCATAGTATCTACAGCGTCACTCAACTCGCCGGTTGGTAGCCTGAAGTTTGTTACACTCACGCGAGTCCCGTGCATCCTGACGCCCGTTTGTATCGCAGGCCAATTCGCCGTGAACGTTTCCTCCCGTTCGGTACAGCACATATGCGCGGAGGGACGGTCACCCCGTCCAGAGATTCGCGTCGACAGGCGATCTTTCGGCAATCGCCTTCGCCGCATAGAGGGCAAAACTTAGGTACTACTCTACAATTTTCTACGTGTCTCTCGTGGTTGTACGGTCTTTTAAACATTTTGAAACACTTTTCGCATACGTACTGTGTCATGTTTTTTTTCACTCAGTTACCAACTACTTAGCCGTCTAACTATCTATCTATCTATCTATCAATCTATCTGTCTATCTATCTATCTATTTATCTTTCTGTCTGCTGTCTGTGTATCCGTCTGTCTGTCTCATACAGCGTACGTCAAACGCTGTGTGTGTGTGTGCGCGCGTGAGCGTTGAGCGTCTCTCATTCCGAATCTATGCCGAGATATTTCAGAATGATCTCTGTTTTGTCATCCAACTCTTTGAGCGCTCTGGCGGACAGCGTCACTCCCTGCTGTGTGGGTTTTTTGTCAGGACCTTCGTACTTGCGCACGTGGACGAGGTTCTTACCGCTGTAGTAGCTCACAGCTGCGTACACTTCGCCCTTCTCATCCAGCACTGCGAACCAGGGGGTGTGATTAGGTCTTCCTTGCGCGGCCGCTGTGTCGCGTATGCGCACCACTGCGCGGATATCGGCGATGCGTGCTATTAGCTCGCGCAGCGCGTCGGCCGTGAAGTGCACTCGCTTGCTTCTGGTCAGAGACGCCTCTTTCACCTGGCCGTCTTTTGTGTAGCGCGGCCTCCTAGACAGTCTAGCCACGTCCTCCCAGATCTCCAGCGTCAAAGCTCCGTCTAAGCAGAACTCTAACCCGAGAAGACGGGAGAAGGTTTTCTCTGCTTCTTCTCGTCCATCTCGTTCTTTTTCTTGTATTTTTCTCTTCTTACTAGGCCTTGTTATTCTGGAACTCACCTTAGAACGTTTCACACCCGCAGGATGAGTAACACCATCAGCGTGAGCTGAATCAGCAGCAGAACCGATAGCAGGAGCAGCGTCAGCGCTGGTGGTATGCGAGGCCTCGTTGTTGGAACAGAGCAGCCACACGCCGTCGGTGCTGAGTGTAGCGGTAGAAGATGAAGCGCCGCCGCCCTCGTAAGGTGGCGGTGAGGGCAGTCGCCACGGACCGGACGGGGCGCTACTAGTGGAAGTGAGGTCGAAAGGTCGAAGAGGGGAGCCGAAAAACGTACCGCCCACCCCTTTCCCTTCGGGTTCTTCGTACGCCTCGTCGTCAGCGTCGTTCTCTGTCTCACCCTGTTGCTGCTGCTCCTCCTCCTCCTCCTCCTCTTCTTCTCGGTTTAGGGGCTGAGTGTCCGAATAGCTGTCACTCTCAGCGCGAGCGGCGTCGAGGGTGTCGGTCGATGTAGTGGTGGAGGAGAGGGGCTGTGCAACGTGCGGCAGGTCATCAAAGTCATCAACAGTAGTGGGGAGGTAAAAACCCGGTTGCCAGTACTGCGCTGTGCCAGGAGCGTTGTCGTCAGTAGTAGTAGCGGTAGCAGCAGGTGCAGCAGAAGCAGCAGCAGCAGCAGCAGCAGCAGACGCAACAGTAGCAGGCGCAGCAGCCTCAGCAGGCGCAGCCGTAGCAGGCGCAGCGGTAGCAGGTGCAGCAGCAGCAGCAGCCACAGCAGCCGCAGCCCGAGGATCACCAGCAGGCGGGGCGGCAGTAGCAGCGGCAGCGCGCTTAGCAGCAACGTGTACCGTCGCGAGTGTAACAACGTCGCTAGCACGACGACTACTACCAGTAGTACTACTACCACTACTACTACTACTACTACTAGTACTACTACTGCTACTACTACTGCTACTACTACTACTACTGCCGCGAGCGCTCGCTACAGCGGGAGGGTGATAAGACCAAGCGGCTGCGGCGGTAGTCTCATTTTCAGTAGCAAGAGGAGGCACTGACGCTAAACGAGCGCTGTTCCGCGTAGTCTTCTTGTTCTTGGACGGCGCTAGGTGTTGTCTTTTGCTCATGGTGGTGACTGTAGAGAGCAGCAAAAGAATGAGTGAGTGAATGGAGGTTTCCAGGCCCCTTATATACGCCTTCTCGCTTCTAGAGCTAAGCTACTTACTGACCCTGTTCAGCTGCCGCCGGCTGGCCGGCGGCCATTCACAAAGAGAAACAAAAGACATAAGGCATGACGTTTTCAGCTGGATCCCTTTCCCCCCTTTTGAGAGATCGACTGTCATGAGCTAAGTCGCTTACCACCCTGTTCAGCAATTCAACGCGCATTAGCTGTATAAAGGATTAAGCGGTTGCTGCCGTCGACTGACCGGCGGCCATTCACAAAGACATAAGGTATGACGTTTTCAGCTGGATCCCTTTCCCCTGTTTTTTTTTGAGGGATCCACTGTCATGAGCTAAGCCACTTACCACCCTGTTCAGCAATTCAGCGCGCGTTAGCTGTATAAAGGATTAACGGTGATGAGCTTAGAGTGTGTATACAAAAAAAACTACAGGAGGCGTGTGGCGTGAAGCAGGACCCCCCTAAGACGAACGTGTCTGTCTGTGAGTAGAGGCGTGTGCATGTGGTGAGCGACTTAAGTGTAAGACAAAAAAAAATCACCACCTCCTGCCGTGGTGAGTAGACCGGGCCGGCCAGGCGGCGGCCGGCTAGTTCAATAGGGAGGGGTGACAGCTGACTAAGGCTGTGCATGAAAAAAATCCGATTTTCACCTGACCTCTGACGTTTGTTACAATGAATGTCAGAGGGAGGGAGACGTCCTCAGGTAGGGGGTAGGAGGTAAGGCTATGGATGAGGAAGAAACACCGTTTTCAGCTGGTCTCAACGGATAGCGATGACATACCCCTCGTCATCTAAGCTCTTAAGGAGCGGAGCGGCTGAAAAAGCGTCATGCGGACAGGACGCTAGACAGCTGGAGTGCTGTTGGAAATGGGATTAAACTCCCTCTGTATAAAAGCTCAGATTCTGTTGGAAAAAAAACCATATCGCCTCTGACCACAGTAACGTCTACTACCACCACCACCGCCACCACCGCCGCCGCCGCCCCCGCCGCCGCCGCCGCCAAGACGAGACGAGATGGCTCAAGCTATTCCACTTTCAAGCTCGCCTTCACCGCCTTGTCCACCTGAAAAAAAGTTAATGCGGCTTGACGACGTGAGACGCGCGAGGCAGACCGATGGGGAGAACAGAGAGGTAGGACAGCGGCGGTTAGCCTATAGCGACGCCTTGCTTCGTCAACTAGGTAAAGAGTTGAGCGGCTGTTGGAGAGAGTTGGGCAGTAGCTTAAAAGTTACCGCCGCCCGTATGGATGCTCTAGTAGAGCGCAGTGTCAAGACACCGGAGGAGCTGTGTACGGCGATGTTCCGAGTCTGGTGGGGTGAAACCCCGCATCGTCATAGATGGGGAGAGCTCGGTCGCGTCTTCACCCGCATTAGACGCGTGGAACTGTTGGCTCAGTGGATGTCCCTTCTCCACAGACAGGGGTTGGATTTCAAAAACCCCGACTCGCACGCGATGCATAAGCACTTGGGCACCCTCGGCAGACGTCTAGGTAGCAGGTGGAAAGAGGTGGGGGACCATTCAAAATTCTCGCCTGAGAGGTTAGATAAGATCGCTGAAGAATGCGAATACGGAGGAAGTCCCGCTGAGTGGGCCTTCCGAGTGTTGAAAATGTGGCAAGATGAAGCTGACGGTGCCGGCGGTACACCTTTTGAACTCCTTCGAGTATTGACTGAGGACATGGGAAAGTTTGACCTCGGCATCGCGATATTACTTGACTTTATCAAGCAAGAAACAACGAGAACGACGGACATGTGAATTGTTGTGTTTTATTTTCATACGTCTTCTTTATTAGTAAGTAAAAAAAAAATATCATAACAATTAAGACGCGCGCCCTCTTAAAGTGTCACTTCCTCCAGTCGCAGCTGATCGCCTCATCGAGGCACGTGATAAACAAAAAAAAATGAAGAGACACGCTTCTTCCTCTCGAGAGGAAGAAGCGTGTCTCTCGATTGAAATCTTTTTCTTTTCTTTTTTTCTTAAAAGAGACAAACGCCCCTTAGAGTGCCCCCCCACCCCCCTAGAGTGCCCCCCTCCCCCCTCCCCCCCTCCCCCCCACCCGCCCCATGCATCCTAAAAGCGCCCCCCTCCCCATGCATCTTAAAGTGGCCCCCCCTCCCCTTCCCTCCCCTCCCCTCCCCCCCCTTATACACTCTAAAGAACGCTTCTACCTAGTTCAATAAGTCACTTCCAGTCGCTCGTAAAACAATAAAAAATGAAAAAAAAAAAAAACTTATATCGTAGTGTTTTTTATTAGTTTACCGAAAAAAATAAGAGACTCGCCTCCTCCTCCTCTCCTTCTCCTCCTCCTCCTCCTCCTCCTCCTCCAAAAAAAAAGATATCACATTTTAAAGCGCGTGACCCCTTAAAGACGCTCATCTCTTCATTAAGTCGCGTGACGTCACTTCTTCTTCCGGTCACGTGATCAATCAGGTCACTTCCGGTCACGTGATCCTCAATGAGGTCACTCACTTCCGGTTGGCCATTAGGTCATGTGACGTCACTTCCGGTCACGTGACTCATCAGGTCACTTCCGGTCACGTGATCCTAAAGTAGGTCATATGACCTCACTTCCGGTCCCCTAAGTAGGCCATATGACGTCACTTCCGGTCCATAAGTAGGTCATATGACGTCACTTCCGGTCACGTGACCAAATGGCGGCCTCTGATTGGCTAACTAGGTCACGTGACGTCACCACTAATCCCCTAAGTAGGTCACTTCCGGTCACGTGACCAAATGGAGGCCTCTGATTGGCTGCAGGTCGATTGAGTAATAAACAGTACTTAACTATAGTCCCGTTCCGATACATACTATACTACTGATATATGAGCAATAAGCATGTAGTATCTGAAGTGCTGCTACTGTGGGATATTCCTACCAGGGGTGGGATGAAGCCTTCCTTACCTCTGCTGAACAGTCTAGGTACCTAGCATGGTGCCCGGCTGTCACGTGATGGAATAGGAGGCTGCTGATTGGCTGATTTATCCTATTAAAGTGCCTTGCATGAGACAAACAAGCCTTGCAGCTACAGTCAATACGTATGTGGGAACATCCAAAGAGCTAGGGCAAAAGAAAACCATTCACATTTAGCCTAAAGGACACTGGGGGTATACATCTGGGGGTCCCCACACCTGTATAGGTGGACCTCAGGGAATCAGAAAATGAAGATATGGAAACATAACACACAATGGCACGTAAGCGTTTTTTACAGGCAGGTTTTGTTTTTATGTAAGAAACAACTGCTACACAAAAAAGGGGTGTTTGTTGGCAATGTATGTAGACATAATGTATTTCCCACAAGGATCAATTTACCACAGAATCAGAGAGAAAGAGACTTAAAGTGTGTAGGTTAACCTGTGACCCATCATGGTGAAGGAAGACTGTAGTGACATAAGTTAAGCACACTACAGAGCTCAGAGATAGTAAATGATGTCAGATGTACATTGATGCTGACCTGAGCAGCTGGAAACTGATGACAAAGCACACTTAATAACACCAGCTGATGAGGAAGTGACTGCATGGTCATCAAGGTTAGACTGGTGCTCTGGGGGCCCATTTATCAAGGACCTAGATTGTCAATAACTGGACAGAATATGATAGTATGCCTATACATATCCTGTATGAGAAGTCCTTAAGAATCTGGACATTCTAGTCCCGGAGTAAATCATGAATCCTAAATATTCTTATAGAAATGCCAAGTTAATGTGCTTGGCCCACAGAGTAAGCTATTTTCTGAAATTGCAAAAGTTCCTCCTAGGATGTTGTTTTAAATACATTTACATAAAGAAAAAAAAGATAAGGTACTAAAATACCTGCACTCTCCTAGGTAACACCATAATAAGTATCATTTACATATTAGTTAATATGGGACTGATGAGATTTGGAGCATATCAGAATATATTGGGAAACTAAGGTCTACCCCAGTTTTTAAAACCAATTGTTGGATTACATTATCTCAATTGTAACTGACAAAGTAATTTGTATATGTGTGTTTATAAAGTACTATTATTACATTCAAAGATAAATATAAACATATGGCAAGTACAATCAGATGTCAATTAATGGCTTCAATTTTCATGTTTTTGCTGACTGGAGGACCTCTAGGCCTGTAATGATTTTTTTCCAATTCTCCATGTGAGGCTTACATGATATTCCAAATGTCTAGTTTATAGACAGGCAATGGTTTACTATGCTCAGCTCTAATTCATGTCTATATTCTTATTGTATTATTTTGTTCCAAATGCCAATAGTCAATACTGGTCTGCTAAAGTCTACAGTTCATTATGAAATGTTGCCAATCAGATTATATGTACATCATGGATGACTTTAATTTCAATCTGACAAGTGGGTACCATGAGAGAAGTGAGGATTATGCAGAAGTTCCTGTTGGGGTGAGTACCATGCACCACATCAGCTAGTAATCACGTGCTGCTTTCAATTCTCTCTGGTATTCGGTTCTTGCAGAAAGTCTATGCTTCTTAATTGGTTCTCACACAGGTTTATTTTTCGAATCTAGCCTCATCACTGATGTCACTAACACCAGTGTTCATGTGCGGCCTATTGGATCAGCCCAGTTTCACGGTGTGGCTGGGACAGGAGTTTTTCCTACCATGCTAAAGTACTACAGTCATCATAATCAGATCCCCAGTGTGGTTCATAAGATTGGCCCAAGGTTAAGGTGTGACTAATATGTGAGTTAGGCTTACATGCAAGGTTTCACCATATGTTATCTCTATTCCCTTTTGCTACTACATAGCCCCCGCAGTGTCTGCCCACTCACATTGACCCCTCATGACCTCAGCAGAGTAAAACTGATGGTAATGAGGACACACTGCCATATCCCTATATCATCTTTTACACCCACCTTCAGCACCTCTGACCTAAAATCAACCCTTTAAAGGCTGCACAGTAGATGAATGTGTCATACATATAGTTGTCATGATATATGCAGGTATCCCTAGTCAGTCTGCATTCCAAGGCTGTATTCAAGCAGCAGGTCTACCCTTCAGAAGTGTATCAAGTATGATTCATGCATCATAATGTATCAAAACACTGTGTGGCAATTAAGGAGTAAAGGCTTGATATTCATCTGGTGATTTAAAGTATAGCTACACTCACCAGAGACACATCATTATGACAAAGGTGATGGTGTGATAAAACAGGGCTAAAATAAAGGTATATGACTCATCTGGGAACATAATGTTATGTGAATTATTATCACTGACGCATTAATCTTAGATACATGGCTGTAATGTATTGTTCTGAATTGCATTTTTATTTGTTCTTCTTTATTTTAAATTGATGCTACAAGCCAGATTTATAGACTGATAGATAGATAGATAGATAGATAGATAGATAGATAGATAGAGAGATAGAGAGATAAATAGATAGATAGATAGATATAGATAGCCATGATTGCCTGTCACTATTTTCCTACTCACTGAGTTGTCTCATCTAATACATTGTGTGTCCTCCCTCGTCTTCCCACTGTTAGAACTAGGTGACTCATTCCCCTTATTCTAGTCAAGCTCCATCCGACCCACCACCAGAATCTCATGTTCCAATCAGGCACTCATTAAGGTCACAGCACTATGTGTGTAGGTGGAACTAAGATGTAACCAGACAGGGTGCTCACCACATGTTTCTAAATTAACTATCTGCAATGGTTCCGTCGGCCAATTAATCCATATGTAAACTTTTATTGGGTTGCTGCTGACATACAGAGATAAAACGTGAGGATTAGTCTGACAATCTAATTATCTCCAAAGGCCAAGGAGTTATCAACCTCTGGCATTCTGGAATTGTTGGCCTCTCCTCTCAGAGTCTTACAATGCTCTACTCGCTATGGTAGATCACTGTGTTAGAAGTAGGGTCTAGCATTCCTGTTTTGGAGGCATTGCTAGTTTCAGACTGATCCTTACATGTTTCATAGTGTATATCTACACTTGTTTATGCAGAGGTATCTGACCGGTCGCCAGTCTCTATTGACAAGTGCCTGCAATCTATCATTGATAGTCTCTCGTACTGGTGTTGACACCACAGGTTGTCGGCGGTATTTATTGATTTATAAAATAAATCTCAATACACAGTGCCTGAACCATGAATGTGGTGTTCAGCGTTGGGAAAAAACTGCAATCTATGTCATGAATGGATACACAGACAGCCAACCACACACCTCCCACTGGCCGGCCAGTGATGGCATGAGAAGGAATCTGATGTCCACCTCACACATCCCTCCTACTGACAGGGTGTGCCTGCACCTTTGGACCTACTAAGGTGCAGTTTCCATTGGCTGGCTTGGAGGTGCTGTCGGCCGATAGATTGTCTAATCTGCAGACGCATGACCGATCATGGCCGATAAGTCTGCCGACTTTAGGCTATACAATAAGCCTGCACATTGTTTATTTCATACCATATCTGCCATTTGACTTGCCGACAGCTCCCTGGCTGATCACTGGTTGTAGTTGGTATAGCAATGGATAGCACCCCAACATTAGCTAACGGAAATGGGCCTTAACACTTTAGCAATGATCACTATCGTAAGTCAAACATTGCTCTAGAAGGATGTCAAGCAATTCTTGAATTTTCCTACATCCTGGGGAAAATATTGTTTAGCTGACATTACAAGGGCCAGTCTGACCCTTACTGTTGTATCCTTGTCCACAAGTCTGGTATCTCTGCTTGTGGCCAGCTTGTCTTGACAAGTACCTGCTATCTGTGTGACAGATGGTCTCACTACCATCTATAGAGCTGTGTGGGTGATGTATGTTGTAGACAAGGGCTTCATAGACACACAACCACACACACCTCCAACTGATAGGGTATGTCAGCAATTGTGTGAAAAGGAAACTGCTGCAAACCTCTTATGTTCTCTTATCAATGGAACTGCATAGGATCTTTATGTTTCAGTAAAGTATGTATCAAATTGACTATTTATATTATATCAGTTAAGAACTAGACTTAAATTAAACATACAACTAAATGCAATTGATAGTTTTTACTTTTTTCCATTTGTCTATATTGTGTATGTGAAAGAAAATGTTGAGGTAGCAAACATTAAGGATATTATCCTGGTTGGAAAAAGAAATGTTTCTATAAATGTGACTGCCCTGTGTGGCTTCTCATAGATAGTCTCAGCATTGTGGCTCATGCTGGGATGACAAGCGTCAGCTATCTGTAAGACAGATGATCTCTCTATCATATAAAGGTGTGTGTATGATGTATTCTGGTATTTTGTAAACCAATAAAGATAGATCCAAAGCTCCCCACAAAATCGTTGCAACCTCAGCTGGACAGACATATGATAGATTAATTTCTCACCTACTGCTTCACCCACCACAGCCCCAGCCCCCAGGCACCTCTGTGGTCACCGGTCTGTGCAATCTACTCACTCACATCCTTATCTCTAATCGCTACACCAATACCAACACATCATTTCTCTTACTTTTCTGTTACATTTACGATTTCTGACTTTTCCTTTTCTTGCCTCTATAGCAATATCCTTTTGGCATTTATATGTTTTTTTTTCTCATAGTATTCCACTAGATCTCTAAATCAACCTGAGCACTTTCAGAACCACACAAGGCTCTCAGGATTTCTATTACTTGACTATGAAGCTGATGCCAAAAGGCTGCCCTTTGATGAGAGGGCAGAAGGAGGGGTGAACTTAAAGATGGGTTAGGAGCTACCTTTCAAAGAACGTAAAACATCAGTATACCGTATTCGATGTAATAAGCGCCCTCCCCCTAATAAGCCCCCCCTCCCCTTTTTGAGATATTTTTAGACTAGAACAAAGGCGCAAATTTCAGGATTTTGGAGACAGTTAAACTCTTAAGTACTAAAACGCCATAAAAATAATTTAATAAGCGCCCAGGGCGCTTATTAAGTCGAATACGGTACTCTTTTCTACTAGCTTGATTGCTTCCATGCACCTTGCAACTCATAATTTTATAAACCATAGCCAAGCCTTAATAGTTGATTAAATTCACCCATAAAGGTGACCTTACTAAACCATTATCTGGACTCCCAATCAATAACACTTGTGGTGAAAGTTCCCATGAACCCCCTGACCATGGATTTCTGTACTTTTACCAATGTATATATGTACATATTAATGTATGTAATTAATGGAACATTACAAACAAATTTAACTGTAAAATTAGTTTTTTTTCAAATGGCTGTAAGAGAAGTAACATTCAAAACCACGGATAGCTATATGGTGACATATGAGATATAGGCAGACATCTTTGCATTATGTTTTCCTCGACATTTTCTCTCCTATTTTGCACTACTCATATTTATTTACATAGTATATTAAAGTCTAAGATGACAAAAAGTAAACGTAGGACCCTTTCTTACACATCCCAAATTACTCAGAGATATTGTGTAAACTCATTATGAGGCTGAAAGCTGAAGCTGAAAGCTGTATAAGTAAGATGATAGCTGCGCTATTTTGTTAAGGGGTTCTGCAAATGAGGATGTAAGGCCATTAGTCATCAGATTTGAAGAGGTGCATTTCTGTACCCTTGAGAGAATGGTGCATCAAGGAAATTGTCCAGATCTTGTCATTTTTGTTCAATATTTATGAAAGTCCACAACTTTTTATTCTGTAAAGAGTTCTTGAATAGGTCACCCAATATATATTTCTATTAATTTAATGTAGGCCTTTTCTAAAACAGTTATATGGAATGCTTGATTCTTCAACAAGATAAACACTGACATAAATTCCATCGGCACCCTTTTCTACCTCTGCTAGCTGACTAGACAGGACTAGTCGCAAAGCGGATGTTCCAGTAGATTAGCTACAGATAATTGATGGTGGTTAGGAAGGTGTGGAGCGCTATAGGTGGGTGGACATGTAAAATGGCAGGATAAGCTGCATCATCATAATGACTGTACAGTTGCTGAAGGGGCACAATGGGGGCAGAAGGTTTCACCAAGGAAACTGAGTTCAAAAATAGGGTTAAGTATTTCAGTTATCCTAGGATCATATTTTATAAGAAATTGCATTTTGTTCTGAACTGTGACATTGTCTAAGTAGATACAAACTCAATTACTTTTTTTGCATTAGGTTCTGGTAACATTCTTATGCAATTCATATAGAAAGGTCCTTCTTTTCACTGTTAGGCCTAGGGCTGCAATTAAAGCAGAGATGAACTGGCAACTTCACATATTTGGTAAACATTGTGCTGGTTGATTATCTCACCATACTTTGGGCATCCCATTCATGAAGTGTGCTTAGAGTATAAATGCCTGCTGAAAATGTGCTGGTTGTTTCTGCTGCTGTAGACCTAGATAATAGCAGATCCAAGCCTGGAAGCTTTTTTCACTCATAGAAAAGTTATCTTAAATGGAACAAAGGTATTTGATCCCCATAAGGAGAGTAGTTACCTTGGTTGAGCACTTATATAGATGTCATGCAAAACATGTGTGTAGTTTCACAAAGAAATCCTCAATGAAACTATTTCTGGGTCTTTTCTATGAATGGTGTGTAGATGCACTGCCTCCTAATGTTAGGTTTGGCCAACAGGGGGCAGCATTTATGTGGGTTTTACTGAAGGCATGAAATAAGATGACTTTGTTCACTGATATCTCTCTTCCTGACCCTGCTGTCCCTCATTTGCTGTGCCGCTTACTTCGATTCCAATTCGGAACAACTTGATGTTCCTTCAGAGCTGAGAGCAGAAACCACATCCACCTGACCTCCCACCCATCTAAAAGAAAGTAGAAATCTAAGATGAAGAACACATATTACTTTGTTTCAGTAGCATTGGGTTTTGCTGACAGGCGGCTGAGTAACCTGAATGCACTACCTTCTTATGTCACAAGGTTAGGGCCTTACTAGCCCTTCTGACTCATCAAAGTCTAAAAATGAAGTTGCATAAAGAGATAATTTATACAATTACACTGTCTCTCACAGAAGGCCATCCGACAGGAGTGGAATTAAAAAATTGGGAAAGAGACTAACAAAATGATCATCCTGTGATTGTTGTCATCTTTTACAGGTTGACTGCGGAAAATTGAACAAAATGGAAGTTAAGAATTTCAATTTTCTTCCATTAAAACTCCTGAGCTGGGGTAAATGAAGGTTTTGAGACAGGGGTAGATGGTTAACAATGGACTTCCTTCAATTTTCCCCGGAATCACCGTTTTTTTCTATCTGTGTCATTGCATGATATCTTTTATGATACTGTCATACATTTCATAATGTGGTCAATAAAATAATTAAAACCCTTCCACAAAAAAAAGAAAAGATGAACAAAAAGGTAAAGGTTTTGAATTTCACCCAATTTCCCAAGTTTGCAGTCAAACAAATAAATCCTTGAAACCCTCATTTTTGTGGAATATTTATTAGTACTTTGAGGTTTGAAATAAAAAGGACACGGTATTTCAGGTGTATCTTATGCTACAACATCAGTGCCAAATGATATATCATTAATGGCTGCCAAGTTCAAATGATCACCCGATGGGCAATTCATGGCAACAATGCACATGATGTGTGAGGCAATGTAGGAGTCATTGAGGGCAATGGGACAAGTAGGGTGCAATGACAGGAAGGAATACATATATATATACAAATTTGTGTGAATCTGGGTCACACCCTGGCTATGTGGCCGTATTCCAGGAGGCCTTAGGAATTACCCACTCAACAGACCCATACAAGTCTTTTACCCTCTTCGAACTAAAATAAGAAGTGATAGTGTTCTCTTTGACGTACAAGGGAGAAAGAACATATTTATGATGTCACAGGGCTGTTAGATACTGGGGCTGATTATTCAACAGCTCAGCATAACCCAGCTTTCCTCAGTTAAATCAATATCATATAGCCATATAATGTGTGGGTAATCTTAAAAATTGACCAAACAAATCATATTTCTGTTAAATAACATATGAATGAAATCAGATGAGGACACAATCTAGTACTAACAGCTGCAGAAGCATTATAGCTCTGGTGTGGATATTGGAAACTTCACAGAAAGTGAGTACGGTGATATGTTAGAGAAGCCATTGAATTATTGAGAAGCTGGGTCATGGCTTAATGGAAATGTGCCTAGGCTAAGTTTATGTTTTTCTTTGTAACTGTATCAATTAAACCTAATACACATATTCAAAGGAACTTGATTGTGCAGAAATGAGAATTTCCAAGTGGTAAAAAAGAAATTCTAAATTTCCCAGATCACTACTTAATTTTATACATTTAAGTAATATTATGACCCAAGTCTTAAGTCTTCCAGATGTTTAGTTGAGGAAGAACATTGATAGTAGGCAAAGGTGATGCTGCATTCATTCTCCATGCTTCCAAATATACATGAAACATTGCAGCCAATCAAAAGGTAAACTATTGTGCGAGACACAGAAACCATGGACAGAATACAGAGCATTCACCGTCTGCGACCTTTAACCTTCTCATCAATATTCAGTGGTTCTCACACTGAATGACTCTAACGAGGCCAAAGGAGTTCATGCAGCCTCAGTACTTGAATTAAACTTCTTCTTTATTCCATGGTGAATACGGCACTCCCATTGACTGAGCAAGGAGGGGCTTGTTTAAGACTCCCATGAAATAACCCTTACCCATATTTCACAGCCTGTTGAATCTTCAAAAAATGTTGATTTTACTATTTTAAAGTATCTTTTTCAGAGCAATTGAGTGGAATTCTGAAGAATATTGTTAATAAACACAAAGGAGCACTCATAGAGTTCCCCACTGAGGGTTCGTTCACTGGGCGAATATCTCAGAGCTGTCCTCATGCACCTTTGTCTATATATGTTTCAGTGTTGTGTGTAAACCAACACAATACATTTCTAATTTCAGATTTTTTCTTTAGCTTTCCAAATGACACAACATATTGTAATCATACAGTAAAGAATTTTTTACATGAATCTATTCTTTTTGTTACATGAAGCAAACTCATTACTTTGTCCAAGGCCCAGGTAGTCTCAGAGGACAGCTGTAGTCTGTGACAGCATGACAGGAAGGACACAGGGGGGGGGGTATCCCTGGTGCCACCAGAACTGACAAAGGAGCTGGCCTGTCTGTGTCTATTCCTGTGAATGTGGGGCCTGACCATGACTGATGCCTGGGTGCAGAGTCGTTGAGTAACAATGTTGGGAGGTGGGAAGCCGAGAGACAGACAGAAAATAGCCATGAGAATAGGGAAGGGGAAGGGCAGAGGAGTGGGTGAGGGAAGGTAGGGGGAGGCAGGGACACATCAATGCTATTCTAAACCCATACTAGTCATTCAGTGGAGCCTTGGGATGATACAGTACCCAACATCTCACTGGTTAGGGTGTACATAAACCATGCTGTGTCATGACCACCTGAGGTGATGCACACATATTAACAGCCCCTGTAAATCAGCTGCTGACAGCTGACAGTGACAGTTGACAGCAGCAGGTCATACATGAGTAATAGGTGTCAACAGCTGACTGTGCCTACAGGATGTGGATAAAAGCTAAAAGTAAAAGACATGTACATTTATACAGAATATGCAATGCTTACAAGATGTCATGGTGATTACATATATAGCTACACCTTTTCAATGATCATTGTCATATCTTAATGAAATTGAGAGCTTGTTGGTTAACTTTAACTTTTGGGTTGAATCAAATACAAACTGAATATTTAAGTCAGCTCACAATCCATCATGCGATAAAACTACCAAGTTAAAGATCTGAAGTTGCTGATGAGACGCCCAACAGAACAATCCTGATCCTAATCAGTAGATTTCCTAAGGATTCCCTAACCCCAGATTGGCGGCCAATAAGAGCTGAGTGAGGGATCCTTAACTGCTGCTGGTTGGTACCACAGTGCTGATTGTCCCTCAGAGCAAGCAGTGAAGTGAAAATAGGAAATCACAGTTGATGAGACATCTCCTAATTAGGAAAGGAGAAACTGTGAAAGGGCAAGGATGATGCCATGAGCCCAGTGATTTGATATTTAAAAACTTCTTTTCATGAGATGGATACAAAAAAACGTTTGTATTCATTACTGTAGTTTGATTCGATTGGAAATTAAATTCAAACTTTCCTTGACCACAAATTCAACTAGTCTTAACCCCTGGTAATTGCCCCTTGTGATATCATCAAGTTGTTATTAATTAGTCTTAACTACAATGTCTATTCATCATCGTCCTAATGACCATGTCCCTTAAACTTTGCCCCTTAGATTGACCTGATGGTACAAGGATGGCAACCATGAATGATGAGGTATTCTCAAGAAACCATGTCTTGTAGTCGCTTTCCTTATAGACTCTCATTTTAAGTCTCACAATACTATACCGCAACATGTGCAGGTTTTGTGGTGAGAGAGGATTATTTTGCCCTCTCCCATCCTTGAGCATCCAACACACAGAAATGGAACCTCGTTATTATTGACAGGACTTTCATATAAGAGGGTAAATCATTATTTGGAATGAGCTGAAAAGTTTTGTTGGAAATATTCTCTTTTCTCCAGACAATTTGCCATTATTCCTAGAAAAGAATTCAATCAGAAATCACATTTTTTGTATTACATGTGGCGAATGTCTCAAGCTGTTGGTTTCAGAGCTTACCAACCAGATGCCTTTCTCCATATTATATTGATAAAGGCTTCCGAGTAGTAAGACTATGCATGATGTACAGCAGGACACAGTGGTAAACATCAGGTGAGTGGTGCCTTGCTTCCTGCAGCCAGCATGTTAAACTGCCTTGGTGGTTTGTGTAGGGGCTGTGTGGGTTTGGGTGTAGTGTAATGTTTGTGTAGGGGCTGTGTGGGTTTGGGGTTGGTGTATCCCACAGCTGTAAAGGTCATTTCCTACACTGATAGTCTTAATGCCCGGGCCACATTCCGTAGTGGCTATCCCAGGTTAGTCAGAGGGATATTGGTCAGAATGACTAACTAATATTCAAAAATGACTAAAGCGTTACTCAAAAAGACTTAGCCTCATAGGAAGGGGATGATTGACGCCGGTTGGTCGCTATTGACTAGACCTGATGGTATCAACTAACCATGGTTGACTATTGACTATTATGTTCTGCAGCCTAAAGATTATATGTGTACTGTTAGGCCTTAACCTCATCTGGTATATATTCCACTACTGTAGGAACTTGTAATAACCTTATTGGCTGAGAGTCCTCTTTGCTTCACTCAGTACATAATAGGGATGTTGCTATGTTAATTATACATAAATCTAATAGTCTCTACATGATAACAGGCTCTTAGTGAGAACCACTGGCAGACACCTTTCTGCTACAGACTGCTTAATGCTGTAGATGTAGATGTGTACCAGCCCTTTTAGTATCCTGATATGGGTGCAGGTGGTGGCCACTGTTAGTGCAGATATAGATGCTATTTTACCGCCTGTGCATAACCCCACTTACATGAAAGCTAATCTGATCAGATATGCCATATAGATGGATTTGATAGAAAGTGAGAAGAACAAAATGTTTAATGGATCCATAGTCATGTTTTAGAGCTATCACTTCACACATAGCCACTTAGATGTGCTACTGCAATCAGATATATAGATACCATAAAGATGTATGTGGTGGAGGGTGGAAAAATTGCTGTTGCTAATGGATCTATTGTCATCAACACTTACATTAGTAATAGTACTGGTATGAAGCACTTAATTCTCATTTAATACAGTCCATATAATTCCCATGATAAAGATTCATCATTTGCCAATGCACTGTTTTACAGTATGGTGGCCAATTAGAATGGAGAACATGAATTAAAATATGATACCTTTTAAGGTTCACTTTTACATAACAACATATTTTGGAAGCAATTACTAAGTAGTGGGGAGGTGTTTAAATCTAATTTTATTTCGGGACAGGATCAAATCATGCATTTCAGTCCAAAACAGGAGAAATCAAAATATGTAATTTTTCAAACCCCAGTCACCCCCCCCCATACAGAGAATCTGAATATTGGCCATAAAATGAAAAAAAAACAGCTAAAATTCAGTATTTCAAATTTCTACTCAAATCTCATCATGACAATTGTGTTCATGGAAATGGGCAGAAACCTTCATATGGAACCCAAATAGACCATTTAAAGTCATATTTTTGTTATTATAGGGGTGTTATCGACTCTGGGGAGTTAGTCCCAAATGCATAGTCACTAAATAGATTTCTATTAGGTCTGTGTTCATGTATAGAAAACTATCAAAGGAGACTTTCATGTTTTTCTAATTTTGACAATATCATAACTACAGAGATTTTATATTAACCACAAGAAGTGTTGGCACTCTAAACGTTTGTTCATCATGCATTGACTTCTTGCATGTGTCTTTTTAGAATGACTGTTATGAAGGCATCTTGCCCTCCTTGAGAAGTTACAAACAAGTTGATGAGGATAGTTGTGAAAACATGGTACTTTTATGTCGTGCAAGAACCTTTTTAATCTTCTTCTCACCTGCATCCTTTTGCAGAAAATAATTCTCTCTTGTTTCCTTAAAAATCATTGCACCTTTTTGTGATCCAATAGGACCCATATCTGATTCCCCCCATTCACTAATCTGTCTATCTTCACATTTTACTTCGTCAGCGCTCTGTTAAGGGATGCTTAAAAGCTGATATGCACTTTGTTGTCATGATGCATGAGTGCAGACCCGGCAAGGCTACTCATCAGTGCTGCATTTATGCATTTTTCTAACCCTGTTTAGCTGCTATATATGAGACATAATATGTTATAGTTACTTAGCGATGCTACATTCATGCAATATATCAATTAGGGAATAAAGTATTGGAGCATCAGCTACCCTTTAAGGACAACATATGAACTCGGTCTTCCCAATACGTGAGTACTGCCCTTATGAGTGACTTACCAGTGGTGCATCAAAGGGACATGCTGATCATATGGTCTGCTACCAATGTACATGCAGAAATACAGATCGCAATTCTTTTTCTTTTAATGAAATTTGCCTGGGTGATGATGTTTTAACAGGGAAATGAATATGTTCATCTTCCAATGGTGTACTCAAACCAATGAAACATGTATTTCCTTGTCATGAAGTATGTAGTCTGACGAGGTTACAGAGTGTAATCTACTTATACAGAAGTATCTGCTTAGTGTCTGACTGAGGACCGTGAGGGACCGTAGTTCTGGTTGTTGCCATGTTAGAGTGCACATCAGTCTGACTAATCTCTGGTCTAACTAAACATCCTTCACTTTATTCAACCGACACTCAGTGTAGATCTCCATCAGTATGTTCATTTTTAACCACCATTCAATATTCAAATTCACCATGGTCTACAGTGGCTTATTGTATTTAAAGGTCGGTGCTACTGGTCAGGAGATCACTCAAAAAACTATTGGTTTTTGCATATAACTCAGGATTATATTAGCTTGATTCATTATGAAACAGAAAATGAAATATTTTACATGTGACCGAGCTAACATTCATGATATAGCTATTTGAGCAAAACTTAATTATAGAAACAAATGGGAAAACAGTATTTTTTCACATTATTGGTCATGCACTATCCCTTCTATTTTTATATCGACCAAACCTTTGGGAATGTGTACTGGGCATCTATCTATAGAAACATTACAATAGCAAAATACTAGGGAGTCACCAATGAAAAAGGTATTGAAATTTTCAAATATATTTAATATTGCCTTGACACTTTGTCACAATCCCATGGGCATGGCATGATGCTTGAATGTGGCCCTGGTGAGCTACTTGCAATGGTGGCATTCATGCTTTAAGAAGAGCAAGGCATGATGCAATATGCCATCCTTACAAGGATAACTATAGGATGCTATGGCTTTCCTGGCAGCTAATCAATACCATACATACAGGTACAATATCTAGATGGCACATACATGGTTGATTAGGGGAATGTACTATGTCATTGGAAAAAAGATATGTTCATAACTTTTGACATGGCTTATATGTAAGAGCCTGCATTTCCCTTTACACTACCTAACGTGACACAGACAGTTATGGCTGGGGTCATTAGGTATATGGGAACATCCCGGGATACAAATAGTGGCATTCAGCCTCCTAGGGCACAGGGAACACCTGGGGGTTCTCATAACCTTAGAGGTGGTCTGTCATGGGAACAGAGAAGGGAGATGTGGAAAGATACAACTTACTTATAGCTGTCACCTGTATAAACACACTGCTTGGCTTTGGGTCATTATGATGTCAATCTTAAAGATATTAATACATCAAAAGAGTTTATTACAACTTATTCCATTGTAGTTGTAGTTAGGTATTTCTATTTGACCATAATATCACATAGTGAGGGACGCTTTTCAATACAGCCAAGGAGCATGACATGAATCGAGCGAGTTCAGCCATAGAGTCTTAGTATTAAAGTCTTCATATAGACTGCTTATCCATACTAGTGTCCTCTTAGATGTATTAACTTCAAGGCAAGTGTATTACTTTACACTATACCATAGATAACTGTAAGACTTAGTCACATCATACTGAGGGTGGCATCGTGAAGGAAACCCCAGATGTCCTACACAGGTCTTGTGTCTATGGATTACAGGTTACAAGCATTCCTACAGATAGGTTGTGTTTCATGTAGAAAACCACTGCTGCATGAAGAGGAGGTCTTTGTTGGCATTATTTGTAGACAGATTATATTTCCCACAGGCGTCAATTTACCACAGCATCAGAGGGAACAAGGCTTGGCGATTAAGGTCTAAGGGTAGACACTACTCTGTGACCCATCATGGTGGTTGGAGATCTAAGACAGTCAGAGTCCCATTTCCTTGCGCACCCTGCTGAGCACAGAAAGAAAGATGATAAAGTTTGTATTTCAAGTAAAATTAAGAGAAGTACATTGATGCTTACTTGAACAACTGCAAACTACAGAGTTTGTTTGAAAAAGCAGTGATTCAGACAAAAGATAACTTTATTACATTGTAGTTTTGATGTATTTTCCAGGATCAATTAACTACAGAATCAGAGGACTCTTCAAGGTGAAAGGAGATCTTAGATATTTCACAAAAAAACTTAATTAATGTTCTTGGCACAGATTTTGCAGTGTGCCTGTGTGTTATGATAAATTAAAAGATGGATACCTGGGCCCTACTAAGACACACCTCTATCTGTGACATTTGACTGTCAGTTGTTACTGGGAAAACAAATTAGTGGACTTATTATGACCATAACAGAAGTGTAATTAGTAAATGTGAGTTTGTGAAGTACTATAATTACTTTTGAAGATTAATAGTAACATATGACAAGTATTAATTAGAAAGTTGTCAGAGATGTCATTTGATAGCTTCAATTCCCCATGTGTTTGCTGTGTTGAGGGTCTTTGGACCTCCTGATGAGTACTTGCTAATCAGAAATTGCAATTTCAGATGTTCATATTGGCTTGAAGTCAACGTCTATCAAGTTGACAATTAATACTGGAGGAAGTTGAATACAGAATGTCATGGGAAGCGTGTGAAATGTGCATCAAGTTATCAGATATCATGTATCACTCTATCACTAGATGTTGTGGATGTGCTCATGATAGACATGTTACAGAAGAAATATATATACTTTCATATTTAGTTCTGATTCATATCCTCATTATTGTTGTATGATCTCTTTTTAAATACAAACTTATCTAACTCCATCTCAGCCTCCTTCAGCCTTTGATCCCTCTTCAATTCAGGCTCCCTGGCCTTCCCCTGTACGGTAAGTGCCTGATCACTGTCTAACTGTCGTTGAAGGATCACTTCTGGGTCTGCCCTCTACCGCCCGGGCCGCCAGCTCTCTCGCCGGTCTCTCCTTGCTGTTGGCGGGATGCCCCGCCAGTAGATCCTGGCGAAGCCGTATCCCCGTGTACGGCCTCCTTTGAGTCGTGGGAGTCGCCATTGGCCCAACCCGCTGGTACTGGGGTTTTCTTAGGAGTCCCCTTGTCCGGGTTAGGAGTGTCACATTGCGGACATTTAGACCTATTGCCATGATACTCCAATCCGCAAAAACATATGGTCATCTTGAAGGCAATATAGATATCTAGAAATTGTATCCATCCATTTTCACAAAAAAAAAAAAAAAATTGCTGTAGCTCTGTCCGCTCTGCTTGCTGCTTGCTAATAGTAGAGTTCCTCCCCTTCAGCGGTGGAGAGTTCCCCGAGCCTCTGATGTAAAGCACTAGGGGGCACTGTCTGTACCACTAATATTAGGATAACTATAACTAGTTATGCCTGGACATCAATACTGACAACTATTTACATTTTTATCAGCAGTATGCATGATTCTTGCGAAATGAAATACTACTATTTCCCAGCAAAACATCCCATTGAATTAGCCCTGAGTGCTCGCCAGGAACAGATAAACCAAAAGAGGCTACCTAAAAGTATGTACCTTTTTCAAAGCTAAATCGATTTCCTCCACAAACTTAATTAACAAATATTTACAGCAGGGCACTTGTTGTACTACCTCTCCCTATCAACCTTTTACTTGAGATCCAGCTGTAAATAAGAGGAAATCGATTATATAATACTCATAATCTCGCAGAGAGTGCCTGGAAACAAGAGACAGACAAACTGACAGAGATCAGCCATTGTTTTCTCAGGCAGCCTTGCCCTAATATAAGATAATTACACAACAAAGTGGATCGAATGCAATGCTATTCTTCAGTAAATACCCATATAATATCCTTCTGTATATAAGATGTTGAAAGTGATGGTAATTATTTTGATATATCAGCCTAAACTTCTGAGTCGGGCCCTTACGAGAGAATCTGCTTGGAGAGTGATGGAGATGGTTGCGCTGATAGGGATTTTTTTCCATGACAACATCACTAGGGTGTATCTGGGGCGCAGGGACGCAGGGGGGGGGGTTAGCTTGGGTATCTGGCCCTCCTTCCAAGCACACTGAATTATGTGCGACTGTGGCGGTGGTCTAAGTGGGGGGGGGGGCAATTGAAATTAAGCACAAAAAGTAGGCCAAGGCACCCCACCACAATCCCAGACTCTGCAAGGGCTGGTCAAAATCTAAAACTTTCAAAAAGATTACATTGTTTACCATTGTGAATGACCCCCTTGATGCTCAGAGATTTGGAAAGCTTTACTCAAGGCTGGTGCTGACTTGAAACCTAGCACTTGAAACCAACTGTTTGTTTGAATACCTTAAGATGAATAACATTTTACTTGTTAAAATTTTCCAGAAGGCAAACAGGGGTGGATAGCTGATCACTCAATCAGTCAGTATCTCTTCATTATAATTAAGGATTCCTCAATCAGTGATTGAATAATCAGACCCACCAGAGGGCCCCATAATGACTACTAATACCGCAAGTACCACTAGTACCGGAAAAGCTGTCCCTGTCTGTCATTCCACTTGAACTTATGTCTATGCTGAACTCACAATTGATTGGTCTTCATCATGTCAAATATTGCTTCAACCCGAGGTTTAATGATAAAGTAGACACTGTGGCAAAGTGGGCACATGGAAAGATGAGCACCATGCAGAGGAAAATCCATTGGAGCATTTCTTGTTCTTAGAAAGTTTGAATTGCCTTATAAACTGCTGATTCCTATCTATTGGTTTTGAGGGAAATATCAATGAGATGTAATATACATACACAGGGATTTTGTACTTCTGAAGTGATTTCTAGTTCATCAATGGATTTATAAAATATATATATATAACTTTCCAAAGATGCAACACACCAGCTAGCAGGAGGCTACAATATTCACATCTAGTCGTTGTTCTGTCACTTGTCCATGGTATTGAGTTCTCCCAGGGGCTCACCTCTCCATATTTGATGTCCTATCTCCATTCCCGCCCACTCACATTGACCCATCTTGACCGCTGCAGAGTATAACTGATGGTAATGAGGACCCACTACCATATCCCTATATCATTTTACACCAAGCCACATGCCCTCAGAACCTCTGACCTACAGGTTCTGATACAACCCTTTAAAGGCTGCATACTGTTTTAATGTGTCATATCTTCCATTTCCCTGATATATGCAGACATCCCTAGTGTGTTTGCCTGCCAGGGCTGCATTCAAGCATCGTGCAACATCTTCATGACTGTATCCAGTCTGTTTGCTTGGCATTACACTAGAATGCAGCAATATTAGTCACTGGCGAAGGTATGATCTATGTATTACAACATCAAATGGCCTAATGCAATAAAGCACTTTGTGACACTTATAGTGTTAAGAAAGGCATAAGCCCATCAATATGCATTTGTTTTCATCCTACACCAAGCTAGATGAGCTTAGTCATTCACCAGTGCTGCACTGGCACCTAGATAACACATTGAATATATTTATATATATATATGTATATATATATATATATATATATATATATATATATATATATATATATAGTACATAGTGCAATTTGTAGATGATACTATATCACCATTCCAGTAAAGTGGCTTGTCACTGATAACCCCCAGTGGGGACAGTAGACCTGAGGGTGTACTACATATGTGAGTCCGAAAGGCCAGATAAGGCTTATCTTTGAGCCCTTATTGCCTGATGGTATGTTTATATGTACGGCTGGAATTGGTTGTCAAGTGGATGTCCCTCTAGGGTACTGTTTAGAGAAGACATGAGGCCCGTGCCTTTAAGAATATTCTAAAAGCGTGAACATTGATCACAAATCAAAGTGAAATAATAACCATGAATCTCATCTTAGATAATGTAACTACAGAAATCCACATAGTTATATTGGATGTAAAGATGTATTACCCTGCCTATGTGGATGTGGAGATTTAATGCAATTTGTTGTTATTATTTTTGCATCATGCCCACCCTCAGGGATCATATCAATCCTATGGGATCAGTTTGATACATGATTCTTGCACTGGTACTTGCCAAGACCGCATTTATGTATCATGGTGACAAAAGGCATACTGCATTAACGCACCGTGTGCCCCCCAAAAGGGTTTTAAGTCTGATAACAGGGCTGCAGCTTGTCCTATTACATTGAGTTATCCATGAGATTTTATAAATACACTTCAAGGCCACAGGTTGAATAATTTAAGTTGATGCAAGAAAAGCCAAAGGTTTATAATTTTATATTAACCTTACTTGTAAAATCTGCATACTGAGGTCCTGAAAAGTACTTTGGGACTGGTGTTTTTTATGCCGAAGTGGTGGCGTAGCCACCTGGTGGTGCCGCCAGGCACCACCAGAACGAGGTATATGATGTTTGCACTTTGCCAGAAGTCAGAACGGGCGCCGCCATCTTGGATTGTGCCGCCATCTTGGATTAAGGTGTCACAACACAAATTTATGCTATGTGATAACAATAATATAAATCAACCTTTGATAGTTCCTGAGGTTGATTATAATCATACCTACCCCCCCTAATATGGACCCAAGGAATTCAATGGTTCTATCGGTTTGTTGCTAATACAGCTGGTTGCCTAGCAACCACTATTCTAATTGTTTATCTGCCTAGCAACACACATTGCCATGGTCCTAAGGTTGATTATAGTCATACCTACCCCCCCTAATATGGACCCAAGGAATTCAATGGTTCTATTGGTTTGTTGCTAATACAGCTGGTTGCCTAGCAACCACTATTCTAATTGTTTATCTGCCTAGCAACACACATTTCCATGGTCCTGAGGTTGATTATAATCATACCTAACCCCCCTAATATGGACCCAGGGAACTCAATGGTTCTATCGGTTTGTTGCTAATACAGCTGGTTGCCTAGCAACCGCTATTCTAATTGTTTATCTGCCTAGCAACACACATTTCCATGGTTCTCAGGTTGATTATAATCATACCTACCCCCCCTAATATGGACCCAAGGAATTCAAAGGTTCTATTAGTTTTTTGCTAATCCAGTTGGTTGCCTAGCAACATCTATTGTAATAGTTTATCTGCCTAGCAACACACATTTCCTTACCCCTAACATGGACCCAAGGAATTCATAGGAAATGCCATATTTGAAGTAATATCATTCTTTCCCCTGATAACCCCTTCCCGGCCCTGCTCTTTTGGTGTCTTGAATGGGTTCCCGTCAAACATACCAACCATGTAGACATTATGTTTCTTCGAATGCAAGAATTGCGGTTGTTGCCGCGTATAAAAATGCCTGAGGCATTTTTTTACGCGGCAACAACCGCAATTCTTGTTAAAAACAGCTTGTTAGTGAACGCCAGACCTACTCCTGATAGCTAAGATAGCTAATGGTTTTAATTTTGGATCTACTCCTCATAATCTCCTCCCTTACCCTTTCAATTTCAGCCTGTATAGAGTAGTATATGGTCCCATAAGGTCATTGAGCCAGAAATGGTGGTCATTCAAAACAGTGGAGAAGTGTCCTGGATGTGCAATGTGTCATCCTCAGGTTAGTAAAGCCTGCAATACCCACGGCCACTAGCGTTGTAGGTATAGACCACAGATGTCCAGAAAGCTTTAGGAACTTTAGTCCAAATGCGAGTTGACTTTACTATGCATTCCCCTGGCTTTGATATAGATAATACAGACTTGTAAATTAATGAGCAGTATTTAAAATATCTATACTATAGATGATTCATAAATTAAATTATGGACATCATTTACTTTCCACACATTGAGCCACTTTGATGGAGGTAGTCTGTATAGGGACAAACAATCTTTAGCCCCTTGAAACCCACTATTAATTGATCTAGACATGGCTATAATTACCTAGTTGTACATCTCAGTTCACCCAATTAAGGCCCTAAGTAGCATAAACAGCCACTTATGACATGTCTTGATTTGGTACAGAAATCTACATGATTGGTTGACAAAAGGACAATCAATAGAAATTTTACCCTTCTGTCCGTAACTCTCAGATAGCCATCTGAATCTGAGAGTTACGGCCGTAACTACCTCAGGTAGGCAATGGGTTGATTCCAGTGGATGATCAATCCACTTTGTGTCTTGTGGATGCATGGTCAAAAAATATAAGCGTCTGATCCAGTCATTGAATGCCAAACAATTCAGTTTTTTCATCATACCTGGTGTTTACACTTTAGTGCATAGCTTACATTATCGGGAAAGCTCCATATAATCATGATTGACAACTTAGAGCAAAAGTGAACATTATATAAAAAGTCCAGAATTTGACTAAGCAACAACACAACTGTTACAATCACAGCAAAGAGACACACGTATGGCTTTGACAGCACCTATTGCAAGACGCCCTAAATTGGACTGGCCATGTGGTATTTCACAAAGCAGATAAAAGCAAGCTTAAAAGGGTTGACCATTAATTGCTAATTGATCATCGTCTGTGCATATAGCAGCTGTCAGAGCCACAAACGATGTGGTTTTACTTTTATTTGCTTTATAATTGGTCATAGTAGAGGTTTTTATAAATACTCTCTGGAAATAGTTAATCTATACCCACTATTTCATTTTACAGACACAAGTTCCTAACTCTGCCTCACCCTATGTAGATCCCCATCCACCTACTGTGGCTTTTATCTGCAGCCTGAGGGGCCTCACACAGGGCCCCCTAGGGACATGACAACGGCCTTTATCTGCAGCCTGAGGGGCCTCGCGCAGGGCCCCCTAGGGACATGACAACGGCCTTTATCTGCAGCCTGAGGGGCCTCGCGCAGGGCCCCCCAGGGACATGACAACGGCCTTTATCTGCAGCCTGAGGGGCCTCGCGCAGGGCCCCCCAGGGACATGACAACGGCCTTTATCTGCAGCCTGAGGGGCCTCGCGCAGGGCCCCCCAGGGACATGACAACGGCCTTTATCTGCAGCCTGAGGGGCCTCCCGCAGGGCCCCCCAGGGACATGACAACGGCCTTTATCTGCAGCCTGAGGGGCCTCGCGCAGGGCCCCCCAGGGACATGACAACGGCCTTTATCTGCAGCCTGAGGGGCCTCGCGCAGGGCCCCCCAGGGACATGACAACGGCCTTTATCTGCAGCCTGAGGGGCCTCGCGCAGGGCCCCCCAGGGACATGACAACGGCCTTTATCTGCAGCCTGAGGGGCCTCGCGCAGGGCCCCCCAGGGACATGACAACGGCCTTTATCTGCAGCCTGAGGGGCCTCGCGCAGGGCCCCCCAGGGACATGACAACGGCCTTTATCTGCAGCCTGAGGGGCCTCGCGCAGGGCCCCCCAGGGACATGACAACGGCCTTTATCTGCAGCCTGAGGGGCCTCGCGCAGGGCCCCCCAGGGACATGACAACGGCCTTTATCTGCAGCCTGAGGGGCCTCACGCAGGGCCCCCCAGGGACATGACAACGGCCTTTATCTGCAGCCTGAGGGGCCTCACACAGGGCCCCCCAGGGACATGACAACAGCCTTTATCTGCAGCCTTAGGGGCCTCACACAGGGCCCCCCAGGGACATGACAACAGCCTTTATCTGCAGCCTGAGGGGCCTCACACAGGGCCCCTAGGGCATGACAACAGCCTTTATCTGCAAGCTGAGGGGCCTCACACAGGGCCCCCTAGGGACATGACAACAGCCTTTATCTGCAGCCTGAGGGGCCTCACACAGGGCCCCCTAGGGACATGAAAACAGCCTTTATCTGCAAGCTGAGGGGCCTCACACAGGGCCCCCTAGGGACATGACAACGGCCTTTATCTGCAGCCTGAGGGGCCTCACGCAGGGCCCCCTAGGGACATGACAACAGCCTTTATCTGCAAGCTGAGGGGCCTCACACAGGGCCCCCTAGGGACATGACAACAGCCTTTATCTGCAGCCTGAGGGGCCTCACACAGGGCCCCCTAGGGACATGACAACAGCCTTTATCTGCAGTCTGAGGGGCCTCACGCAGGGCCGCCTAGGGACATGACAACAGCCTTTATCTGCAAGCTGAGGGGCCTCACACAGGGCCCCCTAGGGACATGACAACGGCCTTTATCTGCAGCCTGAGGGGCCTCATGCAGGGCCCCCCAGGGACATGACAACGGCCTTTATCTGCAGTCTGAGGGGCCTCACGCAGGGCCCCCTAGGGACATGACAACAGCCTTTATCTGCAGCCTGAGGGGCCTCACAAAGGGCCCCCTAGGGACATGACAACAGCCTTTATCTGCAGCCTGAGGGGCCTCACACAGGGCCCCCTAGGGACATGACAACAGCCTTTATCTGCAGCCTGAGGGGCCTCACACAGGGCCCCTAGGGACATGACAACAGCCTTTATCTGCAAGCTGAGGGGCCTCATACAGGGCCCCCTAGGGACATGACAACAGCCTTTATCTGCAGCCTGAGGGGCCTCACACAGGGCCCCCTAGGGACATGACAACAGCCTTTTTCTGCAGCCTGAGGGGCCTCACACAGGGCCCCCTAGAGACATGACAACAGCCTTCATCTGCAGCCTGAGGGGCCTCACACAGGGCCCCCTAGGGACATGACAACAGCCTTTATCTGCAGCCTGAGGGGCCTCACACAGGGCCCCTAGGGACATGACAACAGCCTTTATCTGCAAGCTGAGGGGCCTCACACAGGGCCCCCTAGGGACATGACAACAGCCTTTATCTGCAGCCTGAGGGGCCTCACACAGGGCCCCCTAGGGACATGACAACAGCCTTTATCTGCAAGCTGAGGGGCCTCACAAAGGGCCCCCTAGGGACATGACAACAGCCTTTATCTGCAGCCTGAGGGGCCTCACACAGGGCCCCTAGGGACATGACAACAGCCTTTATCTGCAAGCTGAGGGGCCTCACACAGGGCCCCCTAGGGACATGACAACAGCCTTTATCTGCAGCCTGAGGGGCCTCGCGCAGGGCCCCCCAGGGACATGACAACGGCCTTTATCTGCAGCCTGAGGGGCCTCGCGCAGGGCCCCCCAGGGACATGACAACGGCCTTTATCTGCAGCCTTAGGGGCCTCGCGCAGGGCCCCCCAGGGACATGACAACGGCCTTTATCTGCAGCCTGAGGGGCCTCGCGCAGGGCCCCCCAGGGACATGACAACAGCCTTTATCTGCAGCCTGAGGGGCCTCGCGCAGGGCCCCCCAGGGACATGACAACGGCCTTTATCTGCAGCCTGAGGGGCCTCACGCAGGGCCCCCCAGGGACATGACAACAGCCTTTATCTGCAGCCTGAGGGGCCTCACACAGGGCCCCCCAGGGACATGTCAACAGCCTTTATCTGCAGCCTTAGGGGCCTCACACAGGGCCCCCTAGGGACATGACAACAGCCTTTATCTGCAGCCTGAGGGGCCTCACACAGGGCCCCTAGGGCATGACAACAGCCTTTATCTGCAAGCTGAGGGGCCTCACACAGGGCCCCCTAGGGACATGACAACAGCCTTTATCTGCAGCCTGAGGGGCCTCACACAGGGCCCCCTAGGGACATGAAAACAGCCTTTATCTGCAAGCTGAGGGGCCTCACACAGGGCCCCCTAGGGACATGACAACGGCCTTTATCTGCAGCCTGAGGGGCCTCACGCAGGGCCCCCTAGGGACATGACAACAGCCTTTATCTGCAAGCTGAGGGGCCTCACACAGGGCCCCCTAGGGACATGACAACAGCCTTTATCTGCAGCCTGAGGGGCCTCACACAGGGCCCCCTAGGGACATGACAACAGCCTTTATCTGCAGTCTGAGGGGCCTCACGCAGGGCCGCCTAGGGACATGACAACAGCCTTTATCTGCAAGCTGAGGGGCCTCACACAGGGCCCCCTAGGGACATGACAACGGCCTTTATCTGCAGCCTGAGGGGCCTCACGCAGGGCCCCCCAGGGACATGACAACGGCCTTTATCTGCAGTCTGAGGGGCCTCACGCAGGGCCCCCTAGGGACATGACAACAGCCTTTATCTGCAGCCTGAGGGGCCTCACAAAGGGCCCCCTAGGGACATGACAACAGCCTTTATCTGCAGCCTGAGGGGCCTCACACAGGGCCCCCTAGGGACATGACAACAGCCTTTATCTGCAGCCTGAGGGGCCTCACACAGGGCCCCTAGGGACATGACAACAGCCTTTATCTGCAAGCTGAGGGGCCTCACACAGGGCCCCCTAGGGACATGACAACAGCCTTTATCTGCAGCCTGAGGGGCCTCACACAGGGCCCCCTAGGGACATGACAACAGCCTTTTTCTGCAGCCTGAGGGGCCTCACACAGGGCCCCCTAGAGACATGACAACAGCCTTCATCTGCAGCCTGAGGGGCCTCACACAGGGCCCCCTAGGGACATGACAACAGCCTTTATCTGCAGCCTGAGGGGCCTCACACAGGGCCCCTAGGGACATGACAACAGCCTTTATCTGCAAGCTGAGGGGCCTCACACAGGGCCCCCTAGGGACATGACAACAGCCTTTATCTGCAGCCTGAGGGGCCTCACACAGGGCCCCCTAGGGACATGACAACAGCCTTTATCTGCAAGCTGAGGGGCCTCACAAAGGGCCCCCTAGGGACATGACAACAGCCTTTATCTGCAGCCTGAGGGGCCTCACACAGGGCCCCTAGGGACATGACAACAGCCTTTATCTGCAAGCTGAGGGGCCTCACACAGGGCCCCCTAGGGACATGACAACAGCCTTTATCTGCAGCCTGAGGGGCCTCACACAGGGCCCCCTAGGGACATGACAACAGCCTTTATCTGCAGCCTGAGGGGCCTCACACAGGGCCCCTAGGGACATGACAACAGCCTTTATCTGCAAGCTGAGGGGCCTCACACAGGGCCCCCTAGGGACATGACAACAGCCTTTATCTGCAAGCTGAGGGGCCTCACACAGGGCCCCCTAGGGACATGACAACAGCCTTTATCTGCAGCCTGAGGGGCCTCACACAGGGCCCCCTAGGGACATGACAACAGCCTTTATCTGCAGTCTGAGGGGCCTCACGCAGGGCCCCCTAGGGACACGACAACAGCCTTCACCTGCGGCCCGAGGGGCCTCACACAGGGCCCCCTAGGGACACGACAGCAGCCTTCACCTGCGGCCCGAGGGGCCTCACACAGGGCCCCCTAGGGACACGACAACAGCCTTCACCTGCGGCCCGAGGGGCCTCACACAGGGCCCCCTAGGGACACGACAACAGCCTTCACCTGCGGCCCGAGGGGCCTCACACAGGGCCCCCTAGGGACTCAACAACAGCAGATATGGAGGCACGTGGTGCCGTCCATGAAGCAGCACTCCCAGGACATGACGTCACCGCTATCTGTGTGAAATATGTCAGTGCTTGTAGCACTCTGTAGGCTGCACACTGCTTTACCGTAGTCAATATAATAAACTAAACAACTATCTGTGTGAAATATGTCAGAGGTAGCCCTCTGTAGGCTGCACACTGCTTTACCATATTTAATATAATGAACTAAACAACTTATTTTAAACAAAGGTCTAGTAGTTAGGTGTTTAAGACTGTGTCTCATGAGCTTGGGCCAATGTTTTCATTTCTAACTGGGTACCATCTCTGACTAGGTGCCAGCTCTGACCGGGTGCCAGCTCTGACCGGGTGCCAGCTCTGACCGGCCTGAATAAAAAAGGTTTATTTAGGGTAGGTGATGATAAGTTGGTCAACTATTTACTACTTTAAAGAGTTATAACATCCATTAACATTTTCAGCCAAATTCTATTTACATCTGGCACAAATAAACCATATTCATCCAAGCTGGTCAGAGATGGCACCTGGTCAGAGATGGTTCCCGGTCAGATACAAACATATTGGCCAAAGTTCATGAGACACAGCCTTAACTTGGCCAAAATCTGTCTAAAATAACCTTGAATAGGTGGATGTGCTTGAATACAGCCTTGGTGAGCAAGTTATGAGGACTGCATTTAAGCCAACCCTATGATGCATGGCTGCACCCCCGCTGACTAGACTCACTAGGGCCTCAGTCTGAGACTTGAAAAATCTCAATGTGATACCGACCCACAAAATCACTTTTTTAATCATGTCTACATATCACTATTTGGGCTGCAACAGGTTAGAGATTCCTCCCCCCCCCCCATTTTGGCTGTGTTCTGACAGTACTTGCGAACAAATCAGGCATAGGTACATAGCCTGCCATAATAGTGTCATAACTCGAGAAAAATAATATCTTGTGTCGTATTCCCTGTCCTCACTTGTAGCGAAACTTGAGAAATTCACATCTTTGTTCTACTTGTGGTATTTCTGGTTATTTGCATGAGTCATACTCAGAAAATACATGTCACCATTAAACATGTCACTAGGAATGTTCGCTATTCTTGGGAATCTCCCATGTCTATCTTGTGCATACAGCTTGTGTGTTTGCCGGAAATACAAACGTTTCTAACTTATGTCATTCTTGAGTTCTGTTTGGACAGTAACCTAGTTAGGATAGTTAGTATTGTCAGCTTAGTCTTCTCCATGCCAATGAATATTAGGCCAAGTCCTTTTAAGGCATCAGTCATATGTTGTTTTTCCTCATTTGTTAATAGCACTTGGTTATGCCTGACCAATATCCTTACGACCAACCTGGGATAGCCACTGCAGACTGAAGGCTGGGTGATTTAGATTGTCAGTGTAAGGAGACATTCACAAATAATGTCACCTATTTTTGTGATCTTTTCCAAGACCAATCTACTCCCATGTCACTATTCTTGGCAAATTAGCTGGTATGTAGAAATGTATAAACCGTGTCATGTTTCATCAGAAGAGATCATTGTGACATCATTGGAGAATTTCCCTACACCAAACAAATTCTCAATAAGAATCATACAATTAGAAGTTAGGACATGCATATTGGCATAAAGTGACTCTTACTGTAGATAAATAGCATCAACAAATGTATGCGTTCATAGGCAATTGGACATCTGAATCTCTGGTCAGTGAAAAATGTAATTTATTTCTGCTCATTAAACTGTGCAAATGTCATTTGGGAATCAATGTTATTCCATACTATAGTGGCAGATGGATATGTCAGTGTTTTCCTAGATACAACTTGATGCAAATGTTTGATTTCCTTTATCATACTCAGGGTGCCCTTCTCCTATTCCATGAGGGCGTCCAAGGCTGTGGGAAATAGTCACGTGTTCCCACAGGCCTAAACTGAGCAGCATGCTTCACCATGTACCATGAGGTATGACAGAGCTAGACCATCATCATCCTTCAACCCTAGATGGCCCTATTGTACCTTGTCTTTGGACATACACAGGTAACATTATCTGAAGTGGAAAAATGATGGTGGACTAGGCAGTTTGTACAGTGTGATCTAGGTGATGCTACTCTCTATAACCAAAGATATTAGCATTGAAAGATGATGGGTGTTTCGTTTTGTCATATTTTGTGCTATATACCAGTGCACAGGCATTTACTTAAAGTATAACATCCTGCTGAGCTTTTTTCTTTTTAATAATAAAGTTTATTGATTGATCCACTGCAGTAGCTGTGTTAATAAAACCAATCAATTTCGGTGGCCCTTTATAAGTTGTTGCTATAAATGAAAACCATAATGTTGTAAACATGGTATGTATAATGAGCAATGAAAAATTAAGGAAGAGGGGTGTGCATGCAAGCACTATAGAATAGCTGAAATTAAGATACCTGGAGTAAAAATAAATAATAGAAATCTTAAGCCTAAGCTTAAGCCTGTGAGTGTTCCCCTGTGTCACTGCGGCTAAATGCCACCATTTGTCGCTGCCTCGCCACCCTCAGGGCTCCCACCCACACTAGGTACCACCCACTCATAGAACCCAGAGGCAGGCAGTGTCACGTGACTAGACTAACCAAGATAAACGAGGCAGTCCGCACCCTCCTACACAACCATGTGGTAGTTGTGTAGCACTAGAGGGAAAAGGGGGAGTTGGAGGCAATGAAATAAATGTTATATGTGAATGTTAAGGGAATCATTTAACCAGCAAGTATATATATATATACCATATATTGAAAGTAACAGAAATGAAACCCTTCTGAATAGCATTGACACAATGTTAATACATGTGCAAGTTGACAGTTTTCTGCTTTCATATGTATAATTAGACTAGCTTTAGCAAAGGGTTATATGACAGTCACCTTTCGTTATACTATATGGCATTGTCAATGTGGGAGGGTAGGTTCTTCAACCTAGTATGTGTTTCCCGTTCTCCCATATTCCACAACACAGAACTGCAACAGGACAATTTTGCATAGAGACACTGCAAAGTTATGAATCAATAGAGCATTGTAGTGAAAATGGAGAATTCATGTCAGACAGTCTAGACCATGAATCTGTCATTGACTATATGTCAGGTGCACCACATGACAATGTAAAGACTTACTCACCTGTACAAATGTATATCGACCCTCCATATGGAGGCTTCATGATAGTATAAAACATTCCCAGCTAACAACAAACGTTTTCCAAACGTTTGCAAACGTTTCTACATGGTTTGGAGGAAAACGTTTGAAGCAAACTTTTGCAAACGTTTTTCTGAAGTTTGCAAACAAACGTTTGAGAGAGACAAAGTGAGACAGATATATTATGTCTGTTGAGCTTATAAGATGCAATTTCAACTATATGGGACATATCGTGGTGCATCAATGGCACATTGGTTAATATTGTATGTTTGATTTGTGCATATTATATAGCATTGCAAATTCCGTTTGTATGGATGTAGGCTCGGTGGCCTCATGGTCAGCATGCCTGCCTTCATATCCTATATTAACACATGGTGTAGGTTCGAATCCTGGTGTCAGCAGTTTTACAAATTGTAAATAAATTATAATAAAATTATAATCTTCTTTCCTTTTGAACAGGTTAGTCCAAATAGTTCATCAAGAGAGTTAGAAAGAGAGTCAGAAAGAGTCAATCTGGAGGTGAACCTGGACTCTCATCTAATTGTTTCTTTTCTCTATGTACCTATGAACTATGTTCAGAAACGTTTGCAGATCAGTTATGGCTATTTTGGTATGGTAAACACGTTAAACAAACGTGCATATAACGTTTTAGACAAACGTTTGGCTGTAACGTTATTTAGTGTCAACATTTTCACGTTAAAAAAACATTCCGTATAGGTTTTTGCAAACGTTTGCAAACCTTCTGCAAACATTAAATCCTGGTAATGTAAACGTTATTTTGTTAGCTGGGTTATCCTGATGTGTCATAAGATGCATGAATGCGTGTAGGTACTCACTGATGCTGCTGTCTTCAGTGGGGCCTTGATATGAGGTATCAACTATCCTCAGGGGTAAGGTTTGACTTTTTAAACAATAAAAAGCTTGATACATCACTTTCATATAATTCAAGGTTTTGAACTGGGTCGAGGATCAATGTTTCAGCATCTGTCAGAGCAATATCAGTTAATGTATATGAAAATGGGATTAAATGATATGGTGTTTTTTTCTGTTGATGAAGTGAGCTATGCACTTTAGTGTGGACACCAAGTATGAAACCAACAAAAGGGGTTGGTCATTGATCACTGGATCACACATTGACGATGTTTGACCATACATCCATAAGACACAAAGGGGATTGATCATCTACTTGAATCAACTCATCGCCTACTTTAGGTTTACACCATCAACATCCAGGACACTCCTCCACTGTCTGAAGGACTGCACCATGTCTGGTACAATGCCCCTTACTGGTCTGTCCCATAGAGGGAAATCCACTTGTCAAGTAATTGCAGCCCTACATATAAACATCCCAAGCAATGCAGGGTCCAAGATAAGCGTTATCTGGCCTTCCGGATTTATACACACCTTCAGGTCCATTGTCTCAACAGGGGGTTATCAGTGACACAGCACGCTACAAGAATGGTGATATAGTATTTGCTTCATATTGCAGCCGGTCCCCCACACCCCCTGGAGGCGCTCCCGGCCGTCAGGGGGCGGGGGCCGGTCCCCCACACCCCCTGGAGGCGCTCCCGGCCGTCAGGGGGCGGGGGCCGGTCCCCCACACCCCCTGGAGGCGCTCCCGGCCGTCAGGGGGCGGGGGCCGGTCCCCCACACCCCCTGGAGGCGCCCCCGGCCGTCAGGGGGCGGGGGCCGGTCCCCCACACCCCCTGGAGGCGCCCCCGGCCGTCAGGGGGCAGGGGCCTGTCCCCCACACCCCCTGGAGGCGTCCCCCAGACCCCTCAACATCCTGGAGATGGAGGAGAAAAAGACATAAAAATGGTAATGTCCATTAAAGGTCATTATAAGAACCTAAATGTGATTTTTTAGTGTGTGACATCTTGACCTTGACATGTTATTTAATGACCTTTAGGTACCACCTTGCCAAGTTATTTATTCATCTCAAATTAACTTAAATTCTACTGTAATGTCGACTTAAAGTGTTTCTTTAAGTACACCAAAATGCTGCTTAAATGTCAAAATTGACATTTAAGTTTCACCTTAAATGTACTTAAATTTGACATTTAAGTTATAAAAATGACATTTAAGGTATACTTAAATAGACATTCTCGTGCAGTGATTCTTTTTCCGACCTAAAAGAATCCTACTTCAAGGAATTCAAGCTAATGTAGGTTTGTCCTTGTATGGGCATCCATTTACTTATTCTACTTAAATACTTTCTACATAAGTATCATTTTTAAGCTATATTCATAAATCCTTTCTGCCAATCAAGTAAGAAATTACGCAACCGTTGCCACCACAGAGACACACATATGAAAAAATAGACACACATATAGCTTTGACAGCTCTTATTGAAAGAAGCCCTGAATGGGTCTGGCCATGGGGTATTTCACATAGCAGATAAAAGTCAGCTTAAAAGGGTTGACCATTTATCGCTATTTGATCTACTGCTGTGGAAGTAGTAGCTGTCAGAACCACAGATGATGTGGTTTCACTTTTATTTGCTTTATACTTGGTATTAGAGTTTTTACAAATGGTTTCTGGAATTAGTTCATCTATCCCCACTGCTTCAATACACAAGTTGATAACTCTGCCGCACCCAATATAGATTCTCCATCCACCTCCTGCAGCCATTATCTGCAGCCTGAGGGGCCTCAAACAGGGCCCCCTAGGGACATGACAATGGCAGATATGGAGGCCCGTGGTGCCGTCAATGTAGCAGCACCCCCAGGACATGAAGTCACTGCTATCTGTGTGAAATATGTCAGTGGTTGTAGCCCTCTGTAGGCTACACACTGCTTTACCGTATTTAATATAATGAACTAAACAACTATCTGTGTGAAATATGTCAGTGGGTAGCCCTCTGTAGGCTGCACACTGCTTCACCATATTCAATATAATAAACTAAACAACTTATTTCAAACAAAGCTCTAGTAGTTAAGTGTTTAAGACTCTGTCTCACAAACTTGGGCCAATGTTTTCCTTTCTGACTGGGTGCCATCTCTGACCGGCCTGAACAAAAACGGTTTATTTAGGGTAGACGATAAGCTGGGCAACTAATTACTACTTTAAAGAGTTATAACATCCATTAACCTTTTCAGCCAAATTCTATTTACATCTGGCACAAATAAACCATATTCATCCTGGCTGGTCAGGCATGGCTTCCGGTCAGAGATTGCACCCAGTCAGAAATGGCACCCAGATAGAGACAAACATATTGGCCAATGTTCGTGAGAGACAGCCTCAACTTGGCCAAAATTTGTCTAAAATAACCTTGAATAGGTAGATGTGCGTTTATTATGGGATGTGCTGTCAAATGCAATAATGCACTTTTCCTTTTGCCATCAAGATGCTTGAATACAGCCTTGGTGAGCAACTTACGAGGACTGCATTTAAGCCAACCCTACGATGCATGAATGTACCCCCGCCGACTAGACTCACTAGGGCCTCAGTCTGAGACTTGGAAAATCTCAATGTGTTACCGACCCTCAAAATCACTTTTTTCAATCATGTCTACATATCACTATTTGGGCCGCAACGGGTCAGAGATTCTTCCCTCTTCCCCCAGGTGGCAGCACTGAGGTTCATGCTGCAGGTTCAGTCTATCCGTAATCTGGCTAAATGGATGTGCGGGCGAACATTTACTGTGACAGCTACTATGGAAAACGGTTAGAAGCTTACCCTAACCCTATCCCTGACCCTAACCCTAACCCAAACCCTAACCTAACCCTAACCTGCCTACCCCTAACCCTAACCCTAATAAAAAAAAATTCATAGTAACTGTCACAGTAAATGTTCGCCCCCGCATCCATTTAGCCAGATTACGGATAGTGTCTTCGATGCTGCATGGTAATGAGTCGCAAGTTGTCGGTAGCTTCTCCCCCACCCCCGCCCTTCCTCCCCATAGGGGCAGTGTTCTGACACACAGGCTCCACGGAACATCTCAAGTCTTCAGAACTTCATCAGTACTGCTGAACGAATCAAGCAATAGGAGCTAACAGCAACAAAATATCAAGAGAAACTCTTGCTATTATTATGTCAATAAGTATTTCAGAATGTTTTGGGAACATTTTTGGAAATTTTGATATTCCCTGTCATTATTTGAAACAAAACGCACATCTTCGCTCTACTTGTGGAATTTCTGGTCATTTGCTTGAGTTAAATTAGGGAAATACACATCACCATTAAACATGTCACTAAAATTTTCCTATTCTCGGGAATCTCCTGTGTCTATCTTGTGCATTTCCCGGTAAATATAAACATTACTAACTTTGGTCATTCTTGAGTTTGGAGGGTAACCTATTCATTTTCTGACTCCCTATATGATAAACCTAGGTTACTTAATACTGTTAATACTTAGTCTTCTCCATTCTGATGAATATTAGGAGAAGTCCTTTTGAGTAAGGCATCAGTTATATGTTGTTATCCCCATTTTTAAATAGCACTTGGTCATGCCTGACCAATATCCTTGTGACCAACCTGGGATAGGCACTGCAGACTGAAGGCTGGGTGATATAGATTATCAGTGTAAGGAGACATTCACAAATGATGTCACCTTTTTTGTGATCATTTCCGAGACAAATCTACTCCCATGTCACTATTCTTGGCAAATTAGGCCAAAAAAAAAAAATGGTTTGTTTCAGGTAACATGGTCAGAAAATGTAGGGTCAGTAGGTCGGATTTTTTTTTTTTTTTACTTTTTTTTTTTAACATGAAAGTACCAGCCAACCTCTCCGAAGACCCAAAATTTGACCAAAAAAGGGTAAAAATATGGAAATTTCTTCAAAATTGCATAAAAAAACGTAGGGTCGGCCCTGTTTTGGTAGGGTCGGTCGGGTGACCTGAAACAAACCTTTTTTTTTTTTTGGCCTTAGTTGGTATGTAGAAATGTATGGACCGTTTCACGATAGTACATCAGAAGAGATAGTCCCCTTCCCACGACCAAAGCCAGTGACGTCATTGGAGAATTTCCCTACGCCAAGCAAATTCTCAATAAAAATGATACAGTTAGGAGTGCATGCATAACGACATGCATGATCACATGCAGTGGCCTATCTGTATACAAATAGCCACAACAAAATATGAGTTCATGGCCATTAGGGCATCAGGATCTGTGGTCAGTGAAAAATGTAATTTATTTCTGATCAATATATCGTGCAAATATCATTTGGGAATGAAAGTTATTCCATACTAGTGGCAGATGGGTACGTCAGTGTTTTCCCAGATACAGCCTGATGCAGGTGTTTGATTTCCTTTATCATACTCAGGGTGCCGTTCTCCTATTCCATGAGGGCGTCCAAGGCTGTGGGAAATAGTCATGTGTTCCAAAAGGCCTAAACCGAGCAGCATGCTTCACCTCTTGTAGTAGGTGGATACATGTACCATGAGCTATAACAGAGATAGACCATCATCACCCTTCAACCCTAGATGGCCCTATTGTACCTTGTCTTTGGACATAGACAGGTAACATCATCTGAGGTGAAAATATGATGGTGGACTAGGCGGTTTGTACCGTGTGACCTAGGTGATGCTACTGTCTACGGCCTAAGATATAAGCATTGAAAGATGAAGGGGGTCTAGTTTTGTCATACTTTGTGCTATATACCAGTGCACAGGCATTTACTTAAAGTATAACATCCTGCTGAGCTTTTTTCTTTTTAATAATACAGTTTATTGATTGATCCACTGCTGTAGCTGTGTTAATAAAAACCAATCAATTTCGGTGGCCCTTTATAAGTTGTTGCTATAAATGAAAACCGTAATGTTGTAAAGATGGTATGTACAATGAGCAATGAAAAATTAAGGAAGAGGGGTGTGCATGCAAGCACTATAGAGTAGCTGAAATTAAGATACCTGGAGTAAAAATAAAGAATAGAAATCTTAAGCCTAAGCTTAAGCCTGTGAGTGTTCCCCTGTGTCACTGCGGCTAACTGCCACCATTTGTCTCTGCCTCCCCATCCTCAGGGCTCCCACCCACACTAGGTACCACCCACTCATAGAACCCAGAGGCAGGCAGTGTCACGTGACTGAACTAACCAAGATAAACAAGGCAGTGGGCAGCCTCCTACACAACCATGTGGTAGCCATGCAGCACCAGAGGGAAAGGGGAGAGTTGGAGGCAATGAAATAAATGTTATATGTGAATGTTAAGGAAATCATTTAACCAGCAAGTAATACATTTGAAAATAACAGAAATGAAATCTTTCTGAATAGCATTGACACAATGTTAATACATGTGCAAGTTGACAGTTTTCTGCTTTCATATGTATAATTAGACCAGCTTTAGCAATGGGTTATATGACAGTCACCTTATGTTATACTATACATTATGGCATTGTCAATGTGGGAGGGTAGGTTCTTCCACCTAGTATGTGTTTCCCGTTCTCCCATATTCCACCCCTGAATGGCTGGCTACAACACAGAACTGCAACAGGACAATTTTGCATAGAGACAGTGCAAAGTTGTGAATCAATAGAGCATTGTAGTGAAAATGGAGAATTCATGTCAGACAGTCTAGACCATGAATCTGTCATTGACTATATGTCAGGTGCACCACATGACAATGTAAAGACTTACTCACCTATAACCGTGTATATGGACCCTCCATATGGAGGCTTCATGATGGTATAAAACATTATCCTGATGTGTCATAGGATGCATGAGTGCGTGAAGGTACTGATGCTGCATTCTACAATAAGGTTACTTTTATATAATTTTTGAACTGGGTCTAGGATCAATGTAACAGCATTTGTCAGAGCAATATCAGGTTCTGTATATTAGAATGGAATAATGGTGAATAAAGTTGATCAAATGATATGGGGCATTTTTGATGTGAGCTATGCACTTAAGTGTGAACACCAAGTATGAAACCAACAAAAGGGTTTGGTCATTGATCACTGGATCAAACATTGATGATGTTTGACCATGCATCCATAAGACACAAAGTGGATTGATCATGCACTGGAGTCAACTCATTGCCTACTTCAGGTTGACACATCCTTCAACCAGGACACTTGTCTACTGTCTAAAGGACTGTACCATGTCTGGTACAATGCCCCTTACCAGTCTGTACACTGCTCTAGGCAATCTACTGAAGGATTGGGGTGAGATGGTGAGGAGATCTAAAGTATAAATTGCTAGCTATTTCAGCTACAAGGATTAGGTCAGGCTTTAGCTCACAAGCTGTTCTTAAAAAAATAAGGGTCCGCACTTATTGTTTCAACTGGCCTCACCAACTAACAGGATTTCAGTGTGCAGTTTGAACTGAACTAAGTAAGACTGATATAAAAGTATAAACCTTTGGATTTTCTCACATCAACTTATTCTTTCACTTTAATTTGTGATCAATGTTCATGCTTTTCTTAAGACAGTGGCCTTCGAGTCCTCATGTCTACTTTAATGGGTTTTGGCAGTACAAAAAGGGAGACATGCACTTGTCAAGTGATTGCAGCCCTACATATTAACATCCCGAGCAATGCAGGGTCCAAGATAAGTGTTATCTGGCCTTCCAGACTTATACACACCCTCAGGTCCATTGACTCAACAGGGGGTTATCAGTGACACAGCACGCTACCAGAATGGTGATATAGTATTATCTACATATTGCAGTATGTACTATAAGATGGTGCCTTATCTGGAGCTGCTATGTCATTACCAGTGCAGCTCTGGTGGCCCAGCAGACAGACACTCTAGGAGTGCCTGCATATATATATATAAAACTAAAAATAAAGAGTAAAATGGCTGGAATCAGGGTAGAAAATGGCCACAATTTATACACTTGGTTATTTTAAGTAACCGAATGAGATCTATATCAGTCTAGATAATGATTTCATGGTTAATAGTTTCAATGTTCTAACTTTTCAATAAAACGCTCAATTTTGCTCGAAATCTCCTAATATTTTAACATGGCTAAGTCAGCATATATATGTATCAGGTTATGTAATATGAGCTCATTCTGATGCATTAAAACTATATGCGCAGATACCTGCGCAGTGTGTTCATATTCAAGAGGTAGCGATCCACCTTTAGTAAGTATGCAGCCTTTAAAGGGTTGTATCAGAACCTGTAAGTCAGAGGTCCTGAGGGCATGTGGCTTGGTGTAAGATAATATAGGGATATGGTAGTGGGTCCTCATTACCATCAGTTATACTCTGCTGAGGGTCAATGTGTGTGGGTAGGCACTGTGGGATCTATGTAGCAGCAGAGGGGGTGGAAATGAGATATCAGATATGGAAAAGTGAGCCCCTGGGAGAGCTCCATACTATGTAGAGGTGAATCCCTGACAAAACAATTACTAGATGTGACTATCATAACCTTCTGCTAGCTTGTGTGTCGCATCGTAGTCTGGTTGCCCCTTAAATGTGAAAGTTGTAAAGGTTGAGAATAACCATGGAATAAAGCCTTACTATTGCTCTAGTGTCTCCCAGTAACAGGTAAAAGGTTGAGACAAGTAGACCTGGCATAAACTCCGCACTTATGTTGTTTTGGCTATTTCTGGCCCTTTTCAGGCTTATATCCCTACAGAATAACCAGTTTTGCACCAATTTATTCAAATTTTTGGTAAATGTGAAAAAACATCCTAATAATTCAGGAAATCTCTATTTTTTGTGTATTGGCCCAATATTCTCCATTTTCTGGCCCTCCAAAGGCCCAAAAAACCCTAAAAACGTCAAAAACGCTAAAAATGTCATGTTTTACATGTCTCCCATGTGTACTGAGGCAGTAACAGCTTATTCCTAATATCATTTTCTATAAGGTCTATGGTATAGTCAATCGATTCATGAGGATTTCACTAGATATGTTCCGTATTTTTTTCTCCACAGTCATTTAAGTGTGTTTTGTCAGCAAAATATTCAAATATCATTTCAGGTTGATACCTCTATATAGTAAATAAAGAAGATCCACACAGTCTCTATTGTATCCCAGATTGTGAGGTAACTCTTGTGTCTTTTGCTGGAAAAAAGAAATTTTGAAAAATATCCAATAATCTTGCCTCCAGGAGCATATGTCTATTGGGATACATATTTTCGGTCACGAAGTCACCCGGAATATTGGTCACGGAGTCACCAGCCACCCTGATGAAAATTTAAACCATCATAGAATTGTTAATACCCAATATATTTAAGTGATCTCTGGTTTTCCTGTGTCCTACCCACTCCCTCTAATGTTCTAATGCAAAAATCCACCATTTTTATGCTCATTTATACAAGAAATTATTTCCGTCACGGAGTCACCCGGGTGACTCCGTGACGTAAAATAGGTTAATAGGGGTACTTTAGACCTATACTGTGCAAATTTGGTCCAGCCAGATATCATGATGCTTCATATTTCTTAAAGTAAACATGATCAGGACACTGTAGAGTGAATCTAACCAATAATGGGACCATTTTGAGGAAACTAGGGTAAAGTTGAGAGTATGTAGTTGAAATGTTCAAATTTCTGATAAATGTTCAAAATTCATCGGGCTGTATCTCAAAAACTATTACTCAGAGGATTTTCATTCTTGGTATGCTTCAAGATATATGTTGGCCCAGCTTGTAAACAAGATTATTAGTTGCTGTGATGTATTTGAAACATAATGTTCATGATCATGGATTTTTGGTCACGGAGTCACCTGAAAAAAGGACAATAAACTTAACGAGGCGATAAAAACTGAACCGCTAGGGTTAGAAATGTATCAAAAAGTGTTCCAAGGAGCCAAGATATATACCTTTCAATATACTAAACCTGTTTAAACATATTAAGAACTTTCTGATTTGTCCTTCCTCTATCCTAAAACAACATAAGTCAGGAGTGTGAGCCGTCTATGTATATTATTCTGTACATTGTATTGATGTTGTCCTCAAAAACAAAAGATCTGTGCATTTTCTTTTTCCTCTGCATACCCTCAAAATATGTTTACTAGAAATATTGTTTTCATCAGCTTTCTCTGCACTGCAGAGTGCTCAGAATATGTGGCTGTATACACGTTAGATCTCCCTCCACCTGGAGGAGCCATCATCATCATAATTCAAGCACGCGGTGCAACAGGTTTTCTTTCTGAGGAGTCTCATTCCTCTGATTCTGTAGTAAATTGATCCTTGCAAATACATCACAACTACAATATAATGCAAACACAGTTCTCTTCTTTGTTCATAAATGGCTTCTTGAAATATTTTTCAAAAAAATGTCTGTATTTTGCAGTGATTCAAGTCAGGTTGTTTTTACTTTAAACACAGTTTTTATCATATTTCTGTGCACTGTATGGAACTCAGACTCAGAATACCTTACATCTTCATCCACCATGCTGGGTCACAGCTTAGCCTAAAATCTCCAAGCCTTGTTCCCTCTGATGCTGTGTAAATTGATGCTTGTGGGAAATACCATCTGTCTACATACAATACCAACCTCTTCATGCAGCAATGGTTTCCTACAATAGGAAACAACCTTTCTCTTTGAGCGCTCATAATCCATAGCCACAATACATGAGTAGAACATCTTGGGTTTCAATGCCAGCCTAAGTTTGATGTACCCTATGTTATAACACATGTATGGAATAGTTACAGGATAAGTTATGATAAATACTGTCTTGATTTTTCAGATTTTTGAAATCACCTTGATCATGATCCAAAGTAAACTCAGTTAATATAGGTAATAGTGATTGGCCAGTAGTACTCTACATTCCCATATGACCCTCTCTCTGTTTCCAAGAGAGCCTCCTCTCAGGGTGTGGGAACCCCCAGGTGTGTGTAGTGTCCTTGGGGCTAAATGCCATGAGTTGTATTTGGCCCTACATCCCTAGAGGTTCTCACATACCTATTGACCTAAGCCATAACTGTCTGTGTCACGTGACGTGGATATAAGATAAAACCGCCCAATCACTATCATCTGACATTGGTGCACCACTGTGCACCATGGTGAACTCAGTGACTAAATATTGGTTTAAAATATTATGGAGCTCAACAATGAATTTTGCTTGAAAGAAGGTGGGTCGAGACGATTGAAGAATGGATTACTGTGCATCCTTCTGCACATAATTATGGCTGAAATAGGTCAGAATAATGCTATTTTTGAATGATTTAGGGTAGCCACACGAAAATAAGTGGAATTCTGAACACTTTGATTCAATGGGATTGACTCACAGTAGTAGAAGTTTTACTAAAGGTTAGTCAGACTGATGTGCACTCTGACATGGCATCAACAAGCACTATGGTCCCTCACTATCCTCAGTCTGACACTAAGTAGATACTTCTGTGTAAGTAGACTACACTCTGTAACCCTCGTCAAATGACAAGAGTCAGGGTGGACCTCAATTTGAGCAGACTTACAGAAGATTTAACCGTGAGCTGACTCTTTAACCTCAACAGCACAGTGCACTTCCTTATGTACATTTCCCTTAGAAGTCACATGCTAAGTGCCCCGAAGGGCATGTGAGGGTCCGCTCCCTCTGATCCCTTGCATGTTTTTTCATATCAGATGAGATAATTATTCATGAAAGGGCAGGATATATATGAAGAGTTTTGTTGCAAAACGCAACAAATACATTCCAGAAATGAAGCACGTAGTGATTTCTCAACGACTACCATATTGGCAATAATAGTACCTCGGATATAATGTTTACACCATAGAGGACCTAAAGACATGAAAAATGTTTCAAAATTCTATCTAACTATTCCTGCCCTACACTTTCGTCAAAATATTGTGTCATTTTTCAAAATGGCGGTTATTGCATTTTGGAACTAAACTCTTCATATGTATGTATATATATATATATATATGTATATATATATATATATGTATATATATATATATATGTATATATATATATATATATATATACATATATATATATATATATACATATACATGATGATATTGACAGTTGTCACTGCCAGCTGTCAGCTACAACAGGTGACTTACAAAGACTGTCATTACGTGTATACCGTAAAACCTTGTGTATAAGGCTAACTCTTAGCTGCACCACAACTTCCGGCTGATCCTATAAGCCGCACTGGTGATCAGATTATGGTGCCTTTAGTGCTGTACCATAGAAGTAAAAACTCCTGTATGAGCCGCACCCTGACTCTGGGGCTAACCTATAAGCTGCACCGCTGATCTGACTCGCTGAATAGCCACGGTTTATACACAAGGTTTTACTTTAGTCCCTTAGGTGGTCATAAGGCAGCATGGTTTATGAACACCATAACCAGTGAGCTATCAGGTATTCTCTCATCCCCGACCTTTACTCAATGACTTCTTTACAGGTATAGGACAGCCTGTCCTTCACCTTCCCTACTCAATAGGCTACTTCCTGTCTGTCTGAGGACTGCTTCCCACCTCACCACCTTGCTCCTTATGGGCCTCCTAAATCTGCACTCAGGCATCAGCCATTGTCAGAGTGTTAAGGTTATGGCTGGGTCTCACAAACTTGGGCCAATGTTTTTGTCTATGACCGGTTGCTGTCTATGACCGGGTGCCATCTATGACCGGGTACCGTCTATGACCAGCTATCTAGAAAAGTTGTTTGGAGGGATAAACATTTTAAAAAAGTATATTACAATTTTTATTCATAAAAATTGTAACAAAAAATAAAAAATAAAAAGTATTCCTCCAAACAACATTTCTTAGATAGCCGGTCATAGACGGCACCCGGTCATAGACGGCACCCGGTCATAGACATAAATATTGGCCCAAGTTGGTGAAACAAGGCCTTATATTGACATGATCTAGTATACCAGCACACAACGTCCCCAGGGGGAGAGTGGCATCACTCCAGAAGAAGAAACAACAATGAGCAAGAGGAATGGCTGACACACTGAGAAAGCTGAGGATGGCAAAGACATAAACATTACCTAAGTGCAAGTATCAACTCCAGTGGTAAGACCTCTTCACAACAGACTCTCACAATACTATTGGTATAGACTTTGGCATATTCATGAATTAGCTGCAAAACGAAAGCCAATACAGTATACATAGCCTATCGACTCTACCAGACAGTGAAAGCGAGCAACCTCAGTAAATACATCATAACCCCACAAGAGCCCCCAGAACCACATGAATAAACACAGGTTGGACCAGGGCTCACACAGTTATTACAATGTATGACACCAGGGAGGTGTCAACCACTGTTCTCCTACATCTCCTGCCCTACTACTGTACAAACTGCCGAGACAATCTGAGTCACAGAGTAAGCAGTGGTGACAAAAACAATACTTCAAACTATCATAACAACATTTCATGTTACATAGAATGCCAAAACATAACAAGGAAATTGAAAACACATTGTGTCAGATAACAAACAATACTGTAAGTGCTAGCACTGGAGCGGCATGAATACTTTGACCCTCTTATGGTGATTCAGTGTGAGAACCACTGAATATTGATGAGGAGTTTAAAGGTCGCAGACGGTGAATGCTCTGTATTCTGTCCTTGCTGTTGTCCATGGTTTCCATGTGTTGGATACAGGTCAGTCTCCTACAGTAATTGCCCCCTGTGGATGGCCTTGTACCTCCAAAGCTTCATGCATATCTTTTGCAGCATGATAAATGAATGCAACTTCATCTTACCTACTATCAGCATTATTCCTCAACTAGTCATCTGGAAGACTTAGATTTTAGGAGTAGTATTGTATGTATCGGAACGGGACTATAGTTAAGTACTGTTTATTACTCAATCGACCTGCAGCCAATCAGAGGCCTCCCTTTTGGCGGGAAATTCAAAAGCAGCCAATGAGAGGCCTCCCTTTTGGCGGGAAATTCAAATAGGTCACGTGACCGGAAGTGACCTACTTCCGGTCACGTGACCTTTGGGCGGGAAATTCAAATAGGTCACGTGACCGGAAGTGACCTACTTAAGAGGGTCACGTGACCACCATGTTGGCGGGAAATTCAAATAGGTCACGTGACTGGAAGTGACCTACTTAAGGGGGTCACGTGACTACTAGGTTGGCGTGAATTTCAAAGTAAGTCACTTGAGATTTTTATGGATAAATACATTTTAAAAAAGAAAAAGCAAGCTGAAAGCTTGCTAAAAAATAATTTAAAAATGCGGCTCTTTTTTTTTAGGGGGGGGAGGGGCACTCTGGGGGGCACTCTTTAAGATGCATGGGGGGGGAGGGGGGGAGGGGGGGAGGGGGGAGGGGAGGGGAAGGGTTTTTAAGAGTGAGACTCGCCTCTCTGCCCTCTCTTTTAGAGGGCAGAGAGGCGAGTCTACTGGTTCGTCTACTTACAATGAAATGTATCATGATTGCGTTTATGATGATGTGCATCATGATGTGACTATCTTACAACCCTATAAGAAATAAGCAAGGTCTCTCTCCTATACATGGGCATACTTACACTGGCTATTTGTAAACTAATGAATGCGACTTCCTCGTTAAAATCAGTATCTACAACTCTTTCAATCCTAAGGCTTTTTTTTGAGTTTATTCTTTTGTTCAATTTTGGGCCCACCTCAAAAGAGGAATAGGCCCTCGCTTGCTCATCAGAGCCGGGGTGTAGAAGGCCCCTGCCCTGTCGGGTACGTTCTGAGATAGATCGCCCTCTGGTACGTTTTGGTTGGTTTGGAGCTCTCAGTCGACTGTCTTATGCACCCGAAAAAAACCAGACTTTCGGTGTCTCATGATAAAACTGGTGCGTTATACTAAGTGCTGGATTACTTTCTCATTTTTTTATTGTTCTATCCGATGCTTATTTAATTTTTGCACTGATAAAAACGGCTAGCTTGTACAAACACGTGGTCTATTTAAGCGTTAAGTGTAGAAAATGAACAGAACAGTGCACAGAAAATAGAGCTACCGACTACATTTCGCCCAGTCACTCAGCGGAGAACAAAAGAACTACTGACGTAGTGTACCCGCTATTCCGACAGTTGGCGCCACCGTTCGAATCTTTATACTTTTCCCGCGTGCGACATGAAGCCCTGGGGTGGGTACTGGCTGTTTGGTTGTAGGTACCGAAACATAAAAAACTACAGCCAGCCCATGTCATGGTGAGACAGCTCTCTTATTCCCCCTTGAGTAGCGTCCGTAGGGCCTATGACAAAACCTAGTCCCGTACACTGAGCAGCTTCAGGTCTGAAGGCTCATACAGAAAAATGTGTGGGTGTGTGGGTGTGTGGGTGTGTGGGTTGCTTTACGCCTTAGTTAACAGCAATGGTCATTTCAAGGGCGGTGATGGTGATCGAATCTATGGCCCTTTTACCGAGACAAGGGTTTCTTTTACATCCCACACTACATAGGGGTGTGTGGGTGTGTGGGTCTGTGTGTGTCTGTTCCGTCTGTGTGTGCACGCGTCTTGCACTCCGGAACATGTTCAGACACGTTCGAACCTGCTCGGACGTGCCTGGACAGGTCTCACACGCCGACCGTGTCTGAACATGTTTTCACCTTATAGCTGCTGCCGATGCTGCTACCGCTGCTGCCGATGCTGCTGATGTTAGTAGTCGCGTCGACAAAGAATCGTCATTTGTCACACTTAAGCCTCTAGTTAAAGGCTACCAACGCGACGACCGGATCGCGCTCTTGCTTAAAGGTGCACCTCAACTCAGTGCGCCTTTAACACCCGTCCCAAATAGGTAAAGTTCCTGACGCAGCACAGCACCTCCCACCAGTAGCCAATCAGCGTGCCGAACGCCGGACACACCCCCACCGTGTGAGCCTCTAAGTAGGTCACACGAACCATACTAAGATGCCGACAGGACTAATTGGTCCGTCCGCGGTGGCTGCGAGAGATTGCGCGCCGTCTAAATTCACTGCCATGATTGGCAGAGGGGGGGGCTGATTACCCCTCGTCGGATGAATTGCGGCGGAACCACAATCAATTTTTCGCTGTTTTAGATAAAAAGAGATCCAGAGCTATCCGCTCGTCCAAGAATTATTTTTCTATCAGCCCGGGATCACCCCCAAATTCAAGCCTAAAGTCCAAAAACCCAAATTTTTTTTCCTATGGGATTTTAAGGTTGAAGCGTTTTTTGTGACCCCAAGGAGCAGCTCACGGGTTCGAACCCTGTGAACGCCTTGACGCGCTTTCGTCGCCTAAGGCGCCTGTGGCTAGACGTCTTGACTAAAACTTAGTGAGGGTTCGAACCCGGAACGTCTATATTAGCCGCCTAATTTCTACTAGCCCCGAAAACGAGAGTATCACATCTATATAGGTCACCCATGTTAGCCTTGGTTTAAGTGCGTGCAGAACCGTGTATTGTGCATTTATGCAGCATACAGATATGGAGACATGCTGCTACAGTGTCAAATTGATCGACATTGTATGTAACTGGACATGAAGAAGGATATTTTTACTTAGTTTTCTAAAAAGAGGGTAGTTCTCGGTACTCCTCCAGCAGCAGTGGTAGGGGAGTCGGACAGGTACTTAACCCTATTTATAGGGGCGCTAAGGTAGGGAGTTTGATAAATTTTTGAAAAATGAGTTAAAAAATACATAGTGGTTCCATTAGTATAGATCTCTATGAGAGCTTTTCAGATCTGCTTAGATCCAGAAATATCATGGTGAATGCATCTGAACATATTTCCCATTTCTGTGATCTAGGCAGGAGAGGGGCACTTTCACAGCAGTTAGGGGTTCTGTAGCTCTGGCCCTAGGCACCCTTCTAACTCAGACAGAACAGGTTTACTTAAAATGGCTAGGGTCATTGTTGGGCAGAGGCACATACATCTGGATTTCACATACGTCTTCAAGAACACAATTACCAACATCCCCATGGTAACAAGTTTTAACAACTCATATTTATTTATTACATTTTGACATGAAGAATGTCACCATAATATTGTAGGCTACAGAAAACAGAAACTCTTATCTTTCTCCACTAATGACTCCATTCATGTTGACTGCCATGATATTGTGATTAAAATGAGGGGTTTGTGTTTTTTTATAGCTCAAGAAATGAGGTCAGGAGGGCTATTTTTATGCAATGCACCAGTGGGGGTGCTATTAGGAAGGGTGCATATTTGATCACAGAAATGGGCAGACTACAGCGGCAGCGCTATTTTGAACTCTCTAGAGGCTAAGGGTTTGAGATGAACGTGTCCCATGTCGCATGTCGATTTTTAAGAAATGACCATGTCACATGACCCTAAGTGAAAAAGGCGTTGTCACTAGTGTCACTAAGGGGGAAAATGTAGGGGCACCGTAATTGATACAATCAGACTCTTGGGACCATAGACTACTAGGAATTTTTTTTTTTTAATTTGACCACCCGCAAGGCCGGAATTTGAAGGAAGAGTTGAGGCGCCTACTTATACAGTAATTGAGAATTTTTTATTCATGTCACATGTCGATTTTTAAGAATGGTCTAATGACACAGATAGCGCTAAACTTAAAGACCTACTCCCCGCCCCCTTAGTCTTTCTATACTGAATCCGGGACTTGCCGGCGAGGCCGACAAAGGGCTGACCTAATGAGCTCACAGCTGGACTAGATACCCAATGTTTTGGATTGGAGAAATCAGCAGAGCAATAAAAGCGTGGTGAGGCTGGTGTTATTTTCAAGGGTGGCCCCTGTGAGTTGTAAAATTGGTGCTAAATGTGGTAACCAAGAGGATGCTAAGTTTATTGATATTGTCCGTTAATGATACTTAAGGTGGGTGTTGTCTAAAGTTTTAATTGATATTACCAATGTGGCCAATAATGACTTCACAGTTGGGGCCTTCGCCCGCAGGCCACAGATTCAGGGTATTCTTTGTTTATTGTGTGGCCCCTAAAGAGGGGCCGACTAACTCCTTAGAGTTAGTTAGATGCTGCCGCTGTGCTATGCAACATCAGCGTAATTAATTACGCCTCATGTTGGGCAGCATGGATCACTTGATGGGTGATACCTCAAAGCACAAACACAGCAGAGCCGTGTGTGGCATGCGAGGACCAGTGGGTCAGGGGTGATCCGTTGCAGACAGAATACCGATCCGTGTGAGGTTCTGACTTTCTATAGCTTTTTATAAAGCCTTAGATATGGTGTGGTATTTTTCATCTCGCTATAGTTTAGTTGGTATTTAAGGAAACCGCCTCATTTCTATCAGAAATACACAATATTGAATTGTTTTTATATTTTAATATATTAGAAGCGCGCTTTGTTGCCTATATAGCTCATTATGCGTTGAAATGCTCGCGAGCATCGTAGGAATGTACAAAACCCCTATTGTGGCGCCATCTGACGAAAGAGCGGGGAACTATACTAGCGCGTTCGTTATTCACATCTTTGACAGGGACTTGGTTGGTTGTTGGGCTGCTTTACGCCCTAATTAACAGCTGAGGTCATTTCAAGGGGGGTGATGGTGATCGAATCTATGGATGACTGAAGGTGGAAAGCACACCCCTACACTTTTACCGAGGCAATGGAGCTGCTCAAAGGGTGTGGCGAGCTAGACTGGAGGATGTAATAACTAGGCGGCAGAGGGGACAAAAAGACAATCTCGTAGTAGTAGGTCTACTTGGATCTTGAGTAGCCGCCCCTTGTGGTTATAATTACCTAGACTAGTTGGCTCTGCCAGCCTGGTCAAGTGAAAATTGGTAAGGAGACTATGAACTAAGCTAAGCTCGGATTTTAAAATGGTCTATAAAAGTATAATAAAACTATAGCGCACCCTCTTAGATTTGATGATAAGACACAGCCTACTAGGTATACGCATTTGTACAAGGGTATCATTGTGTATAAAATGCTCTTTTGGTACATCATCCCGACTCTACACGAGCACCATTTTCAACGACAGATAGTGCTGTTGTGAATTTCCCATCTCAAGGCGAGCCCCGCTAATTATGGAGACCCTGGAGTAGGATTAACATTATATCCCAATGTCTGTGGTGGTCATTTATGACATGCAGACTGCACCCTGGAGGTGATAGATCTGACCACAGGCCCGCAATATGGGGCTCCCCTCTGAGAGTATCAAGGTTTGCGTATAGTCTCCTGCAGTTTAAATCTGTTACCTCCCCCTTTGTCGGCCTCGCCAAAATCCTGGGAGATTCACTTTAAACTTAAGGCTTACCCTTTTTTATTCTTTGTTTATTGTGTGGCCCCTAAAGAGGGGCCGCGGTGTTGATTAATTACACCACATGTTAAGCAACATAAGATCAAACCTCCCTCAAAAGCGTCAAGGCTCAAAGTCCTGTTGGACAGGAGCCCTGTGTGGCATTCGAGGACGAATGGTTGAGTGATCCGTTGCAGATGCCGTTCCGTGAGAAGTTCTGACTTTATATAGCTTTTATATCGCTTTAGTTATGGTGTAGTATTTTCAATCTCGCTATAGTTTAGTTGATATTTCAAAGAATCTGCCTCATTCTATCAGAAATACACAACGTTGACATGTTTCTTATATTCAATATATTAGAAGTGTGCTTTGTTGCTTATTATAGGTCATTATGCGTTTAAAATGTTCGCGAGTATCGTGGAAATGTACAAAAACCCTATTGTGGCGCCATCTGACGAAAAGAGCGGAGAACTATACTAGAGCATGTAATCGCCAGACCAGCAGGCGGCAGCAGAGTGGTCAAAAGACAATCTCGTAGTAGTAGGTCCACTTGGATGTTGAGTAGCCGCCCTTGTGGTTGTAATTACCTAGACTAGTTGACCCTGCCGGCCTGGTCAAGTGAAATTAGTAAGGAGACCGCCCATTAACGTGCTCCACAGTCTTTAGACAGTTAAGCCTATAGTCAAGACCGGAGAATTTGGTGAGACGCCCCTCTGGGAGGTCATAATCCTCAATGTTAGGTGTTAGCTCATTAACATCAGATACCATATTAACAACCCATTTAAAATGGTCATTTTAAGAGCAACTCACCCTATTCTGACAAAATCCTATTAGCAGGTAACCTCTGTATAATCCATACTGCAAACATCTGCTACTTCGAGCGTCTGCCTCGTGACTGATAGTGTACAACAAGACGAAGTGAGCAGAGATAAAAAAAATTGAGGCTCTTTATATAGCCGAGAGAGCGGCTAATCTGGATGGTCTAAGCTTGTTTTCACCTAGAGCCCCACCCTCTTCCAGAGAGGAATCAAATCGCTTTTCACCTGAACCCTTCCACCCCTAATCCCTCAGCATGAAAAGAGAGATAATGAGTGTAACGTGCGCTACATGTATATGGGATTATAGCTGGTGAAGAGATAAAGCCGGGTCACCTGCGTATACAAAGACTACAGGGGGTGATTAACGACAGGTGTGACGCGCCAGCCCGTGGACGGATTATCTTTTAAGCTGACGCTTATTCAACTAGCCAGCCGACGTCCGCGCCACTCACTGCGGCAAGAGGAGGTGCTTTTGTTTTACACTTGAGCCGCTTACCACATGGTCTCTACCTCACAGACAGACACGCGCCCCCTGTAGCTTTTTTTTTTTTTTTTTTTTTTTTTTTTTTTGTATACACACGCTAATCTCATAACCCCCTTATCCGTTATACAGGTAACGGGTATTCTCTTTTAAAATAGCTGCCAGTCAGCTTAGCTCTAGAAGTAAGAAGGCGTATATAAGGAGGCTCACACGTGTATAGGCGCCTTATAAGTCGGCAGGGGGTAAATACTAGTGAAAAAGGAAGGCAGGTGTGCAAGTAGCTTTTCTAAAAGACACGTGTGTGCACTAAGCTGCTTAAGTCTAAACCCTCCCGCAGTAGTCAGGTGGCATGTGAAAACTTACTTAACAGATCTCTTACATTGAGTAGAGACCTTGTGCTGAGAGAGTCTTTTCAGCTGTTTAAGAGGATTATCTAGGACAGGGTACATAAGGAGTGAAACGCCGAATAGCGGCTACTCGGTCTCGTGCAGCACAAGCAGCAGCATCTGGCAGAGGCTTCAGCAGCATCTGTCAACAGCATCTGTGACATTGTCAGCAGCTGCAGCAGCTGCACGAGCAGCACAAGCAGCTAGCAGCTGCTACAGCAGCTGCACGAGCAGCACAAGCAGAAGCATCTGTCAGCAGCATCCGTGACATCGTCAGCAGCAGCAGCAGCAGCAGCAGCAGCATCCATGACATCGTCAGCAGCACAAGCAGCCAGCAGCTGCTGCAGCAGCTGCACGAGCAGCACAAGCAGTAGCATCTGTCAGCAGCATCCGTGACATCGTCAGCAGCAGCAGCAGCAGAATCTGTCAACAGCATCCGTGACATCGTCAGCAACTGCAGCAGCTGCTGCTGCTGCAGCTGCAGCAGCTGCACGAGCAGCACCGACAGCAGCAGCACCGACAGCAGCAGCAGCACCGACAGCAGCAGCAGCGGCGGTGTGGACCACTAAATTCGAGATGAGGCCTAGTGACATTTGACATGAAGCTTGAAAAACATAGTGACAGGTGACATGAGCAATTCTTAAAATCGACATGAGATATGAGCATAATTAAGCGACATCGACATGCGCCATGGCTATTTTTTAAGACAAACGTCATATGCCAGAGCCTCCTCATCCAGACCTCCACTAGTAGTGCTCTATAAGCGCAGGCTTTGCCTTAAGAGAGCTGTAGCTGTGAACCCTCTCCTCCCCCCGTGCACACAGGCGAATATCAGAGTCAGCTAATGGCGCCAATACCGCTCTCATACAAGGGTCAGGCGCTGCTGGACTATAATAGATGGGTCAAGGACCGTTCTACTGAGGGTCAGGCAGGCTAAGTCGGACATTCAATGACAGGCTGGTCTTTGGCAAACTTGCTTGAAAGTCTGGCCAGCATTGACAGACTGGGGCATAAGGATCCCGCATGGTCAGCCTTTCAAGCAAGTTTGCCAAAGTCCGGCCTGTTATTGAATGTCCGGCCTAGCCTGACCCTCAGTAGAACGGTCCTTGACCCGTCTATTATAGTCCAGCAGTGCCCGACCCTTGTCTGAGAGCGGTTTAGGTGTCATTGGGTGCCTCTGATATTTGCCTCTGTGTAAGATGAGAAAAGGGGGCTGTCGCTGTTGAAAGACTATATTTCAAGCTCAGAAAACTGTAATTAGCTTTCCAAGTTGTTTATTTAACAATATCTTAGCCTAGCAAGAAGCTGTCAGATGACATCTAAGAAAAAATGTAAGCTGTTAATTGATTCAAGAGAAATTAGTTTACAAATAGCCAGTGTAAGTACGCCCATGTATAGGAGAGAGACCTTGCTTATTTCTTATAGGTTGATCTCCATTTGAGTGATGACGACTTTGATAAACTCTCCAGCAGCTCAACCACCTCAACCGCAGCTGACTTCAAAAAGGATGTCACCCCCCCACCTGCATCTAAACGCGTGACCCAAAACTCCCCCAGCAACAACCTTGTGTCACATGACCCACGCACTAGGAGACCAGATGCAGCAACCAAGCCGTATTCACCACAACTCATCACTGAGCCGTATATACCAAGCACACCACCGCATGCAAGGGGCATTTCACCATACAACCCGACTCCAATAAACAGACCCGAGAGGATGATCCCTATCGGAGACGTCCTGTTTGGAGCTTACCAATTAGTATGGAACATCAGTGAGGACCTAGGACGAGACTTCTGTGAACTATTACGCAGACGTAATTTAATAAGACCAAGGAGACCGTTCATGCACCCAGAACATAAAGCCCGGAATTGAATTGAACTATTATGCTTGCATATTTAAAAAAATTTTCTAATTAATTGTTGAAACTATTTAATATTACATAACCCCCATTGTCATGTAAATTATATTCACAATCATACCAATATAATATCAATAGTACTAGACCGTTCTGCCACCCTTGTATTCATTCTCATTATTTAAATAACATCCACATTGTAACGCATTACCTCAATCACAAATTTGTAATCTAGTTCCGAATTCTGCCACCGCTGGCAGCACCAACCGGCAAGGACATATCCCATAATTCCACAGTACAATAGTTGTCATGGTTACAATTGTTATCAAACAGGAAGTAGGATCCTAAGGTTAATATATAGACCCCATATGCACCCTGGAACAGCATCCTGATGAAGAGCCATGAATTGGCTCGAAACGTAGATCATCACGCTAACTACTCATTAATTTTATTGTGCATAGATTACCTGATGTACACCTGTTAATTCTAAATAAATTGTCAACCTTACTGAAATCGTCTGGTTTTGTGTGACATATCAACAATTAGTATTTCTTATAGGGTTGTAAGATAGTCACATCATGATGCACATCATCATAAACGCAATCATGATACATTTCATTGTAAGTAGACGAACCAGTAGACTCGCCTCTCTGCCCTCTAAAAGAGAGGGCAGAGAGGCGAGTCTCACTCTTAAAAACCCTTCCCCTCCCCTCCCCCCTCCCCCCTCCCCCCCTCCCCCCCATGCATCTTAAAGAGTGCCCCCCAGAGTGCCCCTCCCCCCCCTAAAAAAAAAGAGCCGCATTTTTAAATTATTTTTTAGCAAGCTTTCAGCTTGCTTTTTCTTTTTTTAAATTTATTTATCCATAAAAATCTCAAGTGACTTATTTTGAAATTCACGCCAACCTAGTAGTCACGTGACCCCCTTAAGTAGGTCACTTCCAGTCACGTGACCTATTTGAATTTCCCGCCAACATGGTGGTCACATGACCCTCTTAAGTAGGTCACTTCCGGTCACGTGACCTATTTGAATTTCCCGCCCAAAGGTCACGTGACCGGAAGTAGGTCACTTCCGGTCACGTGACCTATTTGAATTTCCCGCCAAAAGGGAGGCCTCTCATTGGCTGCTTTTGAATTTCCCGCCAAAAGGGAGGCCTCTGATTGGCTGCAGGTCGATTGAGTAATAAACAGTACTTAACTATAGTCCCGTTCCGATACATACTATACTACTTTTAGGTCATAATGATTATTAATATTATTGAAATGTAAATATGTCATGGCCATCTGTGAGTTTTTGGATTCCTATTTCATCAGGTTGATTTCTCACTTTTGCACAATTCAGTTGCCCAGTGTTTTACTTATTCAATGGATTCTCTTGTGTATTATTGCAGAATGCTTCCTGTGTAGTTCCCAGCAAGCACACCAGAGTGGCGCCACCTCCCGACAGTACACCACTCAGCCAGCTATGGTGTGTTCATCATCCCTTCAGTTGTTAGTACTAAGTTGTACCCTCACCATTTGTAACATCCCTGCATACAGGGATCAGTACTACTTATATAAAATATCATATGTTTGGTGTGTACACATTTCCTGGCCCACTGGTAAGAATTCCTGATCTATTTAAAAATACTACTTTGACCCTGGTCTAAACGGGGATCACTGTATTATGCAGTGCTGGTAATAAACTGCCCTCTTATTGAAACGTCTTGTGACGCAAATACAATGATGCACTGAGCACAAAAGAACAAGGCCATGGATGTGTCAAAACTTAGTGCAGTCCATTTTCCCTCAGCTTAGGAGTTTTAATAGAGGCAAATTGAAATACTTAAGTTCCATTTTGTTCAATTTTCCTCAGTCAACCTGTAAAAGATGGAAACAATTGCAGGATGATCATTTTGTCAAACTCCTCCTGTAGTTCCACTTTTATCAGATGGCTTCTTGTGTAAAATTGTCTAAATTACCTCTGGATGTGACTTTTTCTTAGACTTTGACAGGGTAAAAGGGTGAGTAAGACCCTCATCTTCTTAGAAAACCGCGCCCCAGGTAACTAGCCGCCAGCAAAACTAAATGGAAATGTCACAAATTAAATGTGTTCTTTACCTTGAATGCTTGCCTCAAGTTCTTACTTTGTGTTGCAAGATGGGTTGGAGGTCAGGTAAGAATGGTTCGTGCTTTCCCCTCTGAAAGGAGTTCAAGTTGTGAGAGTCGGATTGGATGTAAGTATCGCAACAATTGAGGGATTAAAGGGGCATCTTATTTCTTGCTTTGAGGCCATAGGCTGAGTGAAATACAGCCAGGGGGTCAACGGGTGGGTATGTACACATTTGTATGACATCACAGGGTCATGAAATAAAGTGTTATTTTATGGAGGGGAGTGAAATATGGTCAAATCAACGAGGTTGTCATCTTCCAAAAAAGATGAAAAGGTTTACCAAATATTAAATGAAATATAAAGTTCTAATTGTATGATATCACATGTAAAGACAAAGTTGGTGGCCTCATTATTGTCCCCGTTCAGTGTACTCATGTAGAGGCTGTATAATGAGGCAGCTTATCCTACCGTTTAATGTGTCCACCCACCTACAGCGCCCCACACCTGCCTAACCACCATCAGTTATCCCCAGCTAATCTACTGGAACATCCGCTCTAGGAGCTGGTTTTGTCCTGGTGAGTTAACTTGGAGAAATAGAAAAGGGTCCTTAACGCTGGGTGTAGATCTTATTTGAGACTGCAACGTTTGGTCATTCTCAGCAAGAAGTTGAGACCAGCGAATTTTGACTTATGATAGTGAGTCCAACATTGCTCAAGTGTGAAGGGCCATCCATCAATTATATACACACATTTTTGGCCAGTGGGCCGAAAATTTGTCATTCGATAAAAGTCTACAAATATGTCAATTTCCTTTGACCCACGGAATCACAGCTGATTCCATCATTGATATACTTGCTATAGACGTATGGACATACTTCTCCACATTTCTGGTGCACCCATTAGCTGTACATGATTGCTTCTCTATGTGTGTTAATTTAGCCACACATGGTGAACACCCTGCCCGGATAAGTCTAATCTCAGGGCTACCTTCACACATATTACTGCCACCGTAATGAGTGCCTGATTGGAACATGAGATTCTGGTGGTGGGTCGGATGGAGCTACACTGGAGGTTATAGTTGTAGAACATAGTTCTGAAAGTGAGCGGATGAGGGAGTAATCTTTATCTCCATATATGGTTTGTAGTATCAGTTCAAAATGAACTAGAAGAAATAGAAAATTGAAAATTCAGAACAATGTATTATATCTGAGGCATACCTGGCCATCTAAATTAGAGCAGTGGTAAGCTTTATGTGGCCTTTTTAAATGGGCCTATGTCTGTTCACATTGATACCAGTGTATCTAAGTTTGATGCATAAATAGACAAAGGCCCATGGCTAGTAGATATTTTGGTATCGTTCCCCCCGAGGTGGGGCTGGGGCTGTATCCCACGAAGCTGTAGGCTGAGTGGGATGCGCCCCATCCCCACTGAGGGGGGAACGATACTAGAATATCATCTAGACATGGGCCTTTGCCTTTATTTCATGCCAGAATGATCTAAAAATGAATAATAACAATGATAATTACTATTTTTTATCAACCTCATTATGACGTCATTGCCCATGGGGAATCACCACACTGTATCCCATGGGGGGCATGGGATACAAGAATTCTAGTACTTAAGCGTAGTAATAGCCATTCCCGGTATGAAATAAGTAATAATACTTTACATAACTCTATACATATATAAAGCATAATATGTAAAGTACAACTGAAAATTTGAATCTACTAGGAATGATGCAATTTATTTGATATTCCCAGATGAGTCAGCACCCGACTCCTTATATCCCTTTACAGACAGCATACCTTGTTATTGCTCTATCACACTCGTTGTCATGATGGTGAGTGTGGCTTAGGGATGTCATTGATATCCAATTTATTTAGATTTCGATTATCACTATTTTGGTCTCTATTTTTCGATTATATCGATTTCTTTTGACATTGTAAACACAGTTTAAATCTGTTTGAATAAAGGGTACATGTATAGCAATCTGTTCATTTCCTTTCTTATAACTCAGTCTATAAAGATAAACACTTGGCAGGACTTAGAGCAGAATCTAAACTAATTTTAATCAAAACTTCAGGCCTGCAATGATCATAGTTTTCTTAAACTGATTAAAGAGCAAGTTCTAAATGGAACATTTCTACAATTCTTGCAGTTTTAGAAAGGTAAATCAATGGTCTATCTGCGATGCAAATGTGGTATCGATATGATGTTTTTGTCGATGCAATAATCAGAATTCTAGCAAAGTTGGTGTATCAATTCTTGGGGTATGACATCCCTAGTGTGGCTACACTTTAAGTTACTGGATGAATATGGTACCAAAAGAGGCATGGATTACCCTAGTTGTGCACCCCTGCAGGCTTCCAGCAGAAATGGGTAACCCCACATACATAGATATGAAACAGCCATTTAACATTATAATACAATCAGATATGGTTACATGATGACAAGTGACAAGTGACAAGGTATGCTACCAGAACAGTATCATCTACAAAGTGCAGCATGTCCTATGTACAGACATGTTATCCTTTTATCTCTAGTTTCATGTCATTGAATGTCCTAGTGCATGACTCATTCCTACACCAAGCCATCCTTTACTCCTTAATTGCCACACGGTGCTTTTATATATTATAATGCATGAGTGATGCTTGGTACACTTGTGAAGGGTAGACCTGCTAGTTGAATACAGCCTTGGCCTGCAGACTCACTAGTGATGCCTGTATATATCATGACAACTGAAGGTATGACACATCCATTCACTATGCAGCATTTAAAGGGTTGTATCAGAACCTGTAGGTCCTGAGGGCATGTGGCAGGTGTAAGATGATATAGTGATATGGTAGTGGGTCCTCATTACCATCCGTCATCAACCGCTGAGGTCATATGGGGTCAATGTGAGTGGGCAGACACTGTGGGAGTTATGTAGCAGCAAAGGGAATGTAGTAAAACCTTATGTATAAGCCTAACTCACATATTAGCTGCACCTATACTTTGGACAATTCTTATAAGCCACACTGGTGATCTGATTACGGTGACTGTAGTACTGTACTATGGTAGCAAAAACTATTGTCCAAGCCGCACTTGCTGATCCAATAGGCCACACAAGCGATCTGACTTGCATGCTATCTGCGGCTACTACACACTGTTTTACTGTAACTCTTATTGTGTGTGAAGAGTAAACATATGTTGATTCAAATTTTGGTATGATATTTTGTTCCACTTATTAAATCTTTTTTACCTGAACACTGGTGTTAGTGACATCATTGATGATGGTAGAATGGAAAAAAATCCTGTGTGAGACCCAATTGAGAAGCATAGACTTTCTGCAAGAACTGATTACCAGAGAGAATTGAAGACAGCACATGATTACTGGCTGATGTGGTGCATGGTACTCACTTCTGCCAGACATAAACCTCTGCATAATACACACTTCTCTGTGGGCTCACTTTGTTAAGGTACCCACTTCTTCCGTATTCTGATGGGTCAACAGGAAGATTCGATCAGCTGAACCAATTAACCCTTTAAGGCCGGATATGGCTGAAAGATGACATTTGTTGTCATGATTCACCAATGTAGAGGCTATATTGGTGCATCATACCCACCCTTCAGGAGTAACTCAACCCTGTAGGGTCGGCGTGATACTTGAATCTAGCACTGTTGAGTCACTGCTGTACTGCACGACCTAGGGCATCATGCATTATCACATGATGCTGTTGTCAAAGGTTTAAACATGTGCGAAAACAGATGAAACATGAATTCAGTTAAAGTGAACCCAACAGACAGGTCTGATCCCTGTGGTACCAATTAATAGTGATTACTGGGCCCCCTGGTGGGTCCGACTATCCAATCACTGATTAGGGAATCTTTAATGGAAAGAAATCAGCATTGATTGGGAGATCAACTATTCTCGGCAGCTGGAGTCTGATCCGTTGAATCTTCTCGGACACTTTTCCGGATTACTTTAGGAAAGTTCTAACAAATAAAGTGTTACTTGCCTTCTATGTATTTTCTGAATCTGTGTCAGATTTAAATTAAATTCTTCCATAAGGTACAGAGTACATAATCTGATTGGCAACATTTCGTAATGAAGTGTAGACTTTTGCAGACAATTATCAGTATTGACTAGTTGGTACCTAAATCAAAAATGATATGACAAAAATAAAGATATGAATTAGAGCTAAACATAGAAACATATTGCTGGTCTAATATCTCTAATATGAACATGTCCACTAAAGCTAGTGAAAGAGTAATACATGATGGTTTGTCAACATAATGCCCCCTTACCACACTGTCTATTGCTTTCAGCATCCAATTTTATCCCGTATCAATCTTCAACTTGGGAGGTGTTGACTTCATGTCAATACGAATGTCTGAAATTGCAATTGCTCATTGGAAAATAATAATTACAGGCCTAAAGGTCCTCCAGTCAGCAAACACATGAAAGTTGAAGCCATTAATTGACATCTGATTGTACTTGCCATATGTTTATATTTCTCTTTGAATGTAATGAGAGTGCATGAACACACATAAACAAATTACTTTGTCAGTTCAAATTGGTCATGAGATAATCCCGTCCAGCAATTTTTTTTTACAACTAGGGTAGACTTTAGTCTCCCAATATAATCTGATATGATCCAAATCACATCAGTCCTATGATAGCGAACATGTCAATGATACTGATCATGATCTAGGAAAGTGCAGACATTTTAGTTCCCTATTTATTTAAGTAAATGTATGCATAGCAACATCCTAGGAAACAGCTTAATCTGCGGGCCAAGCACATTAAATTGGCATTTCTATAAGAATGCCTGTGGTAAATTGACGCTTGTGGGAAATACAATCTACATACATTGTCAACAACGACCTCCTCTTCATGCAGCAACATGAAACACAACCTGTCCGTATGAAGGCATTGGCCACAAGACATGAGTAAAACATCTGGGGTTTTCTGCACGATGTCACTCTCAGTATAATGTAACTTAGTCTTTAGGTTACAGTATAGTGCAGAATAATGAAAGAGGTCATGTGAGCTCCCTTGATGTCTTCATCTTTCAAGTTGTATAGGGATTATGAAATCATTTTAGTAATCGTTCAATACCATATCCCTAGTAACGGGTTAATATTGGTAACAGCTATGTGTTGTATATCATTTTTCCATATCTCCATTCTCTGATCACCTGAGGTCCCCCAATAAGTGTATGGGAGCAGCCAGATGTATACCCCCGATGTCCTTGGGGCTGAATGTGAACGTTTGTATTTTGCCCTATGTCTCTGGATGTTCCCACAAACCTATTGACCTTAGCTGCAGGGCTTGTTTATCTCATGCAAGGCTTTTTAATAGAATAAATCAGCCAATCAGCACCCTCCTATTCCATCACGTGACAGCGGGGCACCATGCTATGTATGTAGACCATAGATTGTTCAGCAGAGGTAAAGAAAGGCTTCATCCCACCCCTGGGAGGAATATCCCACAGCAGCAGCACTTCAGATACTTCATGCTTATTGCTCATATATCTGATCATGTATGTAATATGCTATGGTAGCTGTCATGATGACGCCAATGCGCAGCTAGCTGACTTTCCTGCCAGACTAATGACATTTACAGAACACATATGAATGTATCCCAACATGGTTATGGGGCACTTATAAAGCCATCTCTCAGAGAGCTGGCCCTATGAGTACTCTCTATATTCTATAACTGGCCTAAAAGTTGTATCCATACATACCTGATTTTACAGCTTCAGCTAGAAAATAATAATGAATGTCTATAGTTCCTAGTATATATGCACTTTTTCATGGCATCAATGAGGTCCATGCTTGCATGCTACTTTTGTAGCTTAATTCTAGCTTAATTTTAACGGTTTAAATATATATGGTTATCACTTTATCAATGGATTGATGGCTAATGATGGTGGTACAGAGACTACCAGCAAGTATTTACACAGGCACCTACTTCCTGAACATTGGGAACATCTGCCCTTGAGTTGTTTCTGTAAAAACACAGATGGAGTAGAGTCTCAAAGCTTCCATAGTCCCCGGCTGATAGCTCCAAAGGAAAGGTTTACTTTATTTATTGTTTTCTTCTTTTCTTTGCATCCAGGTTTTAGCCAATACCACAATGGGGATTCTTTGGTCGGTTGAGCCAAATAAAAGGGTGCTCAGAGATTGTGCGTCTTCAGTTCATCAAGAAGTGATGACTTAAATGAGAGCTTTCACAGCGATTAACCCTCCAAGTATGGCTTAATGCAGACATTCATCATTATGTTGCAGCTGTGCAGCAGCGGCATAAAGCATTGACCAGTTAGTTACAATTCAACCTATAAGTTCCTCGCTCTTTGTGCAATGTATCATGCCAATAATGAAAATTGCATGAAATGACTCTACAGCACTTAATCTATACAGGATGGCATGTGGCTTAAAGGTGACGAATTGCAACAATGTAGCTCTGGCAAGTTATGTGTCAATACTATATTTGTGCATCATGCCTATCATCCAAGAGTGTATCAACTGTGTAGAGCCAGCATGATGCATGACAACAGTGAGTATGATACACTAATGCACTACATCATCCCTCAAGGGTTAAATGGTTTCTGTGCAGGAGCCCTGGCAGCAGGAGGATTCCCATGCAAAAGGAGTCTGCTTTTTGTCAGTTCTTCATGCTGTTATTCTAATGTCTCAGAGAAACCATTTTGCTTGTTCAAAACTTTATCAAATTGGAACTTAGGCATGCTGTGAATGCTTTAAACATCCTTAATTTTGGTACCAAAACTCCTTATGTATGCTTTGTCTTTTTATCATAACTGATATTATTGTAGTTCCATCTCCTCGGGTCCAATGTTTAACATAAGACAAGGCTGTTTAAAATGTCCCTGCTTCTGCAAAAGAGTTTCAATTTTTAGCACTGATGCATGAATGCAACAATGGCAAGTAGATACGCCAGAGCTGCACAAATACATCAGGCTGACAGGCTATGTGGGGAACACTACAGCACTGTGTGGCACTACAGCACTATGTGGCACACTACAGCACTGTGTGGCACACTACAGCACTGTGTGGCACTACAGCACTATGTGGCACACTACAGCACTGTGTGGCACTACAGCACTATGTGGCACACTACAGCACTGTGTGGCACCCTACAGCACTATGTGGCACACTACAGCACTATGTGGCACACTACAGCACTGTGTGGCACTACAGCACTATGTGGCACACTACAGCACTGTGTGGCACTACAGCACTATGTGGCACACTACAGCACTGTGTGGCACCCTACAGCACTGTGTGGCACACTACAGCACTGTGTGGCACACTACAGCACTATGTGGCACACTACAGCACTGTGTGGCACACTACAGCACTGTGTGGCACACTACAGCACTGAGTGGCACACTACAGCACTATGTGGCACACTACAGCACTGTGTGGCACACTACAGCACTGTGTGGCACACTACAGCACTGTGTGGCACACTACAGCACTGTGTGGCACACTACAGCACTGAGTGGCACACTACAGCACTATGTGGCACACTACAGCACTGTGTGGCACTACAGCACTATGTGGCACACTACAGCACTGTGTGGCACACTACAGCACTGTGTGGCACACTACAGCACTGTGTGGCACTACATCACTGTGTGGCACACTACAGCACTGTGTGGCACACTACAGCACTGTGTGGCACACTACAGCACTGTGTGGCACTACATCACTGTGTGGCACACTACATCACTGTGTGGCACACTACAGCACTGTGTGGCACACTACAGCACTGTGTGGCACTACATCACTGTGTGGCACACTACAGCACTGTGTGGCACACTACAGCACTGTGTGGCACACTACAGCACTGTGTGGCACTACATCACTGTGTGGCACACTACAGCACTGTGTGGCACACTACAGCACTGTGTGGCACACTACAGCACTGTGCGGCACTGTGTGGCACACTACAGCACTATGTGGCACACTACAGCACTGTGTGGCACTACATCACTGTGTGGCACACTACATCACTGTGTGGCACACTACAGCACTGTGTGGCACACTACAGCACCATGAGGCACACTTAATGGGTAAGCAGACAAATGTGAATATGTTTTTCAATGCAATGTGTTGCAAAAAATGATACTACAAGGATCCGCAAAAGAGGAAGATTCAAGGTTCTTCATATTGTTATTTAAATGTCTCAGAGAAACCATTTTGCTTGTTTAAAACTTTATCAAATTGGAACTAAGGCATGCTGTGGATACTTTAAACATCCTTAATGTTGGTACCAAAACTCCTTATGTATGCTTTGTCTTTTAATCATGACTGTGTGGCACACAGCAGCACTGTGTGGCACACTACAGCACTGTGTGGCACACTACAGCACTATGTGACACACTACAGCACTGTGTGGCACACTACAGCACTGTGTGGCACACTATAGCACTGTGTGGCACACTACAGCACTGTGTGGCACACTGTGTGGCACACTACAAAACTATGTGGCACTTACTGGCTAAACAGACCAAACAAGTTCCTGTGTTGCAGGCATCAGGCACAGGAATTTTATGTCATAAATGAAAGGCTCTCTTTTTTCATGCAAAATATGAGACCACAGGTATTAACAATTGAGGAAGATTTGAAATCTCCTGCAGAACATCAACTGTTTGGTATTGAGTTGATAAGAGGGCATGCTGCTTCATTTAAGTAAAAACCTGGCAGAAGTCATAAGCGCCTTTTTTGTAAAGATATTCACTTAAGCTAGGTCTATCAAGCCCATCTACAAAAGCCTTAATTTCTTCCAGAAAATCTTTTCTTTTTTCATCATGTTGGGCTGAGGTATTTATCCCTGGTGAGTCATGAGTGGCTCAGATATTGTGACGCAAAGGGGACTGTGCTTGACTGAGCAGAAAAGCAGTCACTGATTGGTCAAGGGTATGGGCAGTGACATGATCTATCAGGACAATCTGTGGTTACACAGGGCACAGTATATGCAAGGCTGTTAGGAGGAATTTCTGAAAAGTTGAAAAAGCAGGTCAATATTGGTTTGCAAAACACCCTCTACTTGAACATATTAAACTGTTAAGATGCACACGTTTGCACTTTATCCTGCGTCCCTTTATCAGCAGTATTGGACAGTCTGGAACTACAAATCATGCAAGAGACCCAAGGACATGATGAGTTATAGGATTAGTTATTCTGGAATTCAGTTATGAGAGACCATGGGGGATATAAATGGCACCATGATGAATAAGCAGCACTTCCAGCCCCTGCTGCCTCACATTAGTGCCTGATGTGGCCTCATATTAACATAGCTCTGTGTCTCAGAGCCGGTCCCTACCTGAGCTGTTTCTCACTCTGACTATTTCTCAGACTGGAATGTCTCTGAATACCTGTCAGGCAATAGTGCTGATTAATAGGCCAGTAACCTTTCACCAAACTTCCTAAAGGCAAGGAATAATTCTTTTGTGGCTGTATATATCTGCATTTCTGAAAGCATTAATAACAATGCAATGATATATTTAATGTCCCCCTAAGAGGAGTCCTTTTATCCAGTTTCAGGGAGGAAATCCTACAAGAGAATCAATAGGTCCCATACGTTACCCAGCTAACAAGAAAACATTATTTTACGTCAAAATAATGTTTTAAAACTTTATATAACGTTATGCCATACTGAGGAGCCTTAGAGAAACATTATATAACATTATTTAATGTAATAAAATGTTGTATAACGGTTTTTGTTTACTGGGTATATGCATGGGAACCATGAAGATGCTGTCCATTGACGTAAAGGCAAAGGTTCTGCTTCTGTATGGTGTATGTCAGAAGCCAAAAAGACTACTTGAGACATGTCATAGGTCTTTCATGGTAGGAGCCTATCAGGCCTCAAAGTGTTAGGTAGCAAATTGAAAATGATGAGCAGATTCCACGAAGAGAGAACACAATTGTATGCTTCCCTTTCCAGTCTTAATGTGATTACATGTTCGCTATTATGGGTGTATCAATATGAATGCTGTGTAGAAACATTGGAGTGGTGAGTCAGTGTCTTAAACTGGTAATAGGTGGTGCCCCTGTCAGCTCCTAGGCACCACTCAGCCCTACTGCAGAACTGGCATCTTTGTGCAGGCACTGCAAACAAAATCTCAAGTGGAGCTTGTGCCATTCTTGTGTCAAAACTCAAGAATTTCAGAATATTTTTAAACATTTTTTTGTGTCCTTTTCTGTGTCATTTATTGTATTGAAACTCGAAAAACACGGGTCTTCATTCTACTTGCAGAATTTCTGATTATTTGCATGAGTAGAACTCAGGAAATATACATCACCATTGAACATGCCACTGGGAACGTTAACTATTCTCGAGAATCATCCATGTCTATCTTGTGTATAAATTATACAGCTTGTGCGTTTCCAAGGAAATACACACATTTCTAACTTGTGTCATTCTTGAGTTCTGTCTGGAGGACGTGAGGGGATGGGTTGTTGTGAAATGTAATTGTTGCAAAAATATTACACTCACTCAAAGTGGCAAACAAGATGTTCTGTCATTCAGTTGTCACAACCCTGTTCCCTATCACACACCATCAAACAGTTTCAATATCTCAGCTTTTACATATCAAAGGGAGTCCAAATCCCGCCTCCTGAAATCTAAGAATTGTGACGCACCCTGCACTTAGGTCCCATTTCCCAGTACATGTCCCCATTACCCCCATATCATTGGAGAATAACCACTCCCATAGCAGAAAGGTCACATTCACTGAATGAGACAATAAGACGTTCTGCCATTTAGCTGTCACAACCTCCTGCCCTATCACACACTTCACTAATGAGTAAATCCAAGCAGAACAGTCTTAATTAAAGGTAAAGGTTAAACTTCTTATTGTTTTTCTCTTTGTCAAACTTCCCCTTGCCCCTCTACTCCATTCTCATAGATTCCACTTTCTATTTTGTTTTTTGACAAAATGGTCTCTTCTAATTGGATATTATGTCTTTGTCTCAAACATTTGTTCTTTTTGACACAGTTCAGTCTTAACCCTGTGATAAGATTACTCATTGAAGGTCAACAACATAATGCAGCCTTTAATGAATAAACAAGTAGATCTACCTCTTTGCCACTCCGTAGATGTGTACAGGAAGGGCCTGAGATGAAAACGAGAATAACCCTTTGGTTAATATTTCCTCTAAAAACCTTCAGTAAATAAATGAAGTATGCTCAAAGAAATGCCTAAAGAAGCACCCTAAGCACATGTGATTCAAGTAAATGCCAGCAAAAGCCACTTACATGCTGTAATGAACTTCCCAGGACATTAACATACAACTTCTGAACTTAAAGCCGCTTAAAAGTTTCCTTTAAGCAACATGAATTTGCTATAATGCAAACATTATGCAGTGATCATGATAAGTTCAATTAGCTTGAATGCAAACATTAATGTAATTGGAAGAGGTTGTGAGAAAAGCTCTGTACATCAATGTAAAGAACTAACGTGTCGATCTCATTGAAATGCCTTTTATAAACGCTCACATAAGTCCACTTCTACAAAGCTGGACATTTGCAAACAGTTAGTTAGGAGTTTAAGTTAGACCCTGTTAGACTTAATATTATTATATTTATACAGTTTTTGACCTCATTCACTTAAATTACTAAGAACATGGCAACTTGATACCCGGTAGAATTTGGCACCTACAATTTGTCAACGCTTTCATTACCCTAAGTCTTCAGATATTTAACTGTGAAATATTTCTCTGATGTCATTTAAATACTACAAAACTTGCTGGCTTTCCTTCTAGCATTGATTTAACTTAGGTAGCATTTCTATCACTTGTAAAATCAGAGAACTAATGGTGTGTTGGATTGACATTAACTAGGTGGGCTAAGTAATAAAGGTGATGTGAAGGTTCTAGGAAGAACAGCTATTTCTGTCACTGCCTGTCTCCTACCTTTGTCTCAGGAGACACTCAGGTCGTAAAGGCTGACGCAGAGACTGCACACACTGAATACAAAGTACCCTATTTACACTGATAACCAGCTGTAGAGGTAGGATCTGCAAACATGTTCATATAACATATATTGTGTCTTTTCCTACTAATCATTTCTCCTAAAATAAGCACATTGATGAGAAGATGTGTTCGATTAAGGTCCTTAGATTATTTGAAGCAGTCCAGTGTGACAAACCTAGTGCATCTGAATATGTATTTATTATACCTAGGACAACAAAGCATACAGGATCGCTATCTCTTAAGCATAGAAGCTACGGACGGCGTATTTGTGGCATAAACTCCTCTGTACGCCACTCTCACGCCCTGAGCGTGGCGTACAGACCCTGAGCGTGGCGTACAGACCCTGAGAGTGGCGTACAGACCCTGAGAGTGGCGTACAGACCCTGAGAGTGGCGTACAGACCGGAAAGTAGTTCCAGCGGTGGCGCCCTCAGTGACCGACAAATGTACTAATAGAAGCGAGCGCCGCAGCGCCCCCTGTGTATTTGCAGCGGAATTAGAAGCGCTTTCGCTGGTTTCTGGCGCTCCCAGCGGCCGCAGCCGACAAATGTAAACAAAGCGCGGCAAATAGAAGCGCCCCTAGCGGAAATTGTCGGCAAATGAGGGTGTGGCAGCCGACAATTAAATCATTGAAGCCTGAAAATCAAGATGGAGAAGACGTACCTTGAGTCCGTGCTTGCTTCTGAGGCTGTTGACGACTTTGTCGTCGATAATGTCGTCGATATAATGAACGAGCTGCACATTGAAGCTGGCGAGGACGTCTCTGAGTTCAATTTAGAGGCAGTCACTGAAGCAATGCATGAAGAAATCGCGTTGGACATCTCCCAATTTGAAGCGCTGCAGATCCTGGAGGAGGAGAAGAAGATGGATATGATAGTTGACGACACAGTTGTGTCGGCAGACATAGATGCACTAATATCCACCATAGAAAAACGTGGTAAATTTGAGGAAGAAATCCAACAGGTAAATTTGGAAGAAGAAGTCAATTTTTTGAACGATACCCAGCCCCCCCCCCTGGTAGGAGCTGAACTGCGCCCGAATGCTTCATGTAGAAGTAAACTGAAACTCCAGAGGCCTAATCCTTGGACAGTGGTGGAACTTACAGACGAAATGAAGCCCCCCCCCACCTCCAGAGCGCTGTCTGATGCAGAACTGAAAATCTATGTAAATGATCAGCGTTCAGCAAACACCGTGAGACGAACCGAGCAGGTAAGATAAATTAAAAATGAAAAAAAATAATTGTAAAAGTAGCAAAATTAAAAAAATTGAAAAAAAATGGCCCAAAACTGCAGAGAAAATAGTAAAATATTGCCAAAAAACAGAAATGAAGTTTAAAAAAATCCTGTAAAATTTGACGTAAAAAAAAAATAATTTTTTGTTGATTTTTTGAAATTTTGGTTTTGCAGGTGGTAAAGAAATTCAAGCATTATATGCTGATGACACACCTGGACGCTAGGCCTATGCATACGTTAGATCCTGGGACTTTGAATAACTACGTGGCAAACTACCTGCTGACTACTCGTAGGGCAGATGGGAAAGAATTCGAGCCAGACACCCTCACCAGCATCCACCGGGCCATCGACAGGTAAATTTACTTTGATTGATTTTAAAATAATTATTTTAAAAAATTAAAAGAAATCAAATATTATTAATTTAAAAAAGACGTAAAAAAGGGCACAATTTTTTCTTTAATTTTAAAAAAATGGAAAATAATGGTACAAGGTATTATAATAATTTTTTTTTTCATTTTTATATATTTTTAGGCACCTCAAAGAACACAACTACACATTCTGCATACTAACGGACGAGATGTTCCACTCAAGCCGGGCTGTGCTACAAGGGCGTAGGAAGGAGCTGAAGGGACAGGGCAAAGGCAACAAACCCAATCGCTCTGATGCTGTGACGGATAACCACATAGAGAAACTATGGGGTACCGGTCTGTTTGGGGGGGATAATGGGAGATCCTTGCAAGACACCTTATTTTTTTATATGGGCTCTGCTTTTGGATTTAGGGGGTGCCACGAAGCTCGTCAGTTAAAATGGGGGGATGTGGTGGTTGGAAGGGACGAGCAGGGTACTAATTTTTTGGAATTACGTTGTGAAAGGATGACCAAAACCCGTCAGGGGCAAAGTGGAGGTCATGTGAGATCGTACAACCCACGCCTCTATTCTGAGACCGAAGACACCAGATGCCCTGTACAACTATATTGGCTTTACAGCGAGAGGCGTCCTGCGGAAATGAAGCAGCCAGATTCACCATTCTACCTAACTCCAAAACAAGGGACAGGACCAGCTGACCGGGTGTGGTATAAAAGCCAACCTATGGGCATCAACAAGCTGTCGGCGATTATGCCTACTATATCTAAGGCGGCCTCACTTGACGGGCATATCACGAATCACAGTATTAGGAAAACTACTTGCCAAAACCTACTTGCGTCCAATATTCCCAGTGTGGCTGCTATTCAGTTAACAGGCCACAAATCTGTTGAAAGCCTCAGTCACTACTCCATGGCCACAAAGGACCAACAGAAAGCCATGTCCCTGATAGCTACCGGGCAGAAAAGAAAAGCATCTTCTTCTGCGGGAGCCTGCGGCACCACGTCAGCCCCCCTCCCCCCCCCCGCCCTGCCATTTCCAGATGGCTCCCGGTCAGATTGCAATGAGGTTGCAGTAACCTCATCATCCTCACACCACAATTCAGCTACCTCAAATGCAATCAACTCAGAGAATGCTGTAGCGCCTTCTTCATCGATCCAGACCCCGCCTCCATTCCATTTCGTCCCGGGAGTCCCTGCCCCAAACGCCGCGGCGCAAGCGGCCGCAGCCGCCGGCATGTTGGCTGGCGCAAATATTTCCGGGGGAGTTGTGTCAATAAACTTCAATTACGGTCCCAGCTCAAGTGTCAGCACTAGAAATGACCTTGACGTGGTTAACAACCCTCATGTCTAGACTATGGACACAGTTTAATTTACTAATTATAAGACTTTTACCTTGTATTTTGAAGTTTCCAACACGTAAAATCCATGATGTCTCCATCGGCGATCCTCCTCGTGTGAAATCCCCGCCAAGACTGAGCGGGCGTAGTAATATGAAATAAAGTTAGCCCCTGTGGCTTTTGAAAGTTGATTTGTGCGTGTATTTTGACATAACTTTTCTTAATTATGCGATTCCACATAACGTAGATGCATTTAAAACAAAAAATAATTGAAAATTAAAAAAATTAAAAAAAAATCGTTCAGAAAATAGTCCCTTAGCGCATGGATTGGGAGGGAGTGAAGAGGCTGGTTCTTTATGGTTTCTACGCAGTACATAACGTATGGCCCAGGTGTCCAGTGTAGTTCAGGCGGACGACCATCAGCGCCACCCTCGGAGTATGCGAGTACCAGGACCAAGATGGCGTTCGTTTGTTGATTTCAGCTAAGTAAACAGTTGTTTTTGTCAATTTTTGGCCATTTTAATTGGAATTTGATGGTGAAACTAGGTATAATAAATCTAAAACGGCACGCGGTTTGCATACTCGTGTTTTTAGCCAACTCGTGTACCCCACGGTACCCACTCGTCGGCTTATGAAGCCGACTCGTGGGTACCGTGGCGTACACTCGTTGGCTAAAAACACTCGTATGCAACCGCCATGCCGTTTTAGCTTAATATCCTTTGACTGAGTTCAACACATATGAGCATGTCATGAACTAGACCGTCAAGGTCTAGAATGAACTGTTCTGGTTTCTTACCTCTTTATTGGTTTGCTAGTGAGCTACAAACAAATGCCGGCAGCTCATTGTGGCATATGGAAATAACGACTAAGAAGAAGATGCCCAGATAATGTTGTACCTGATGGGCATGTGTTCATGGAAATATGGGTGTCTGGTTTTGACAGGTTAATGACCCCTAGACTTTAGATGTGCCACAGAGTAATAAGCTATATATAATTGATATGATACTCACTTTTGCAGACTGCTGGATTTGATAAATTATCTACTATACTTCTCCCTTTATGTTTAGCTATAACTATCATTAAGAATTTCTGGTTACTTGCTCTTCTAAGATCATATACAAGCAGGGTAAACTGTAAAAAATAACGGAAGATTGTCAGAGAGGAAAACACAAGATAAATAATAGCGCAATGTTGCAATGGGTCACTCATCATCCTTCTCATGTTTTTTTTGTTTTTTTTTAAAGTGTTTATTGGATCTAATGGTCTTTCAACCAAACCTAGGCTTAGGCGCTTTGCCTTTCTGCCGCCAGGACCCCTATCTAATGTACATCGAGAAGGCGGTCTTGGTTTCCTAATATCAGCTATGGAGACAATATAACAGGTACTTATCAGGCATACGTATAACATAATATTAATTAATACAATAAATTTTTACCAATGCGATAACATTACAGTATTAAGTAGTGATGAGATGAGATGAGGATGAGTTCAATATGTCAGAGGAATGACTTAAGCTTGTTACATAGAGTTTATGGAGGTATTTAACATGTAGGTATGATTAAGGGTAAGCATTAAGCCACAGTGTCAACAACATCACCTTTGCAATTTACCTCATAACAGCCTTATTGAATATCCAGAAGTAAAATGAAAAGAAGTTCAAACTAGAATTAAATGCCTAGAGTCCACGTGGCTGCAGGAAATGCGGCTAGATTTGTTGAAACATAAGGTTTTGCAATATGCCGTACCTTTATGACAAAGTTAGAAATGAATTTGGTGCTGCTTTCTGATTATCTTCCCATTGTTCAGTTCACATTTTGCCCATTTGTCTTTGCCAATTAGCCCAACAAAGGGTGAGTCGGTGCTCTCCAGAACAAGAGGAGGTTTAAATAAATGGAGTCAATGGTCAAGATGCTGGCAAATGGAGGAACTTGAAAAATCAACGAGATTCAACTTAAACACTGACATAAGAAACAGGGTGCATTCCCGGGTAGTGCTCAGTTTGTCCTACTGTAATGGTTCTCTCCTCTCCTGTACTATGCACTGTGTGCTAGTGTATATTAGGGTTGAATGATGAAGCCATGTTGGAGGGAATTTAATGCGGGGACAAACATTGACTTGGTCAAGTGTTCCATCATATTTTCTGACTCCCAGTGGGTCCTAACAGCTATTTCTGATCCATTAATGAGTGGCTAGATTTTGAGGGTTGTTTATTTTGCTCTTTGAATGTAAGTGAGTCCCCTCATTTCTCTCAACAATCTTCCATTCTATGCCCACTGCCCTTTATGTCCCCGAAGCTTCACCCTTAGCCTCATGAAAATCTAATCTATAATGGAAGGACCATCATAAAGCTTTCCTAGTGTCATGGGGTTATCATCACACAAGACATCATGCTAATAGAAGTCACTTAATATACAGCCCTCAAGATACCAAATTCCAAAGAGCAGATAAAACAGTGGTTTAGTACATATTGGGAGCCATCAAAATGTCATTAATGCAAACAGTGTAATGACTCTAAATCCTTTCAGGGAGCTCTACATCATTGGTGACAAGTAGTGAAATGTATGACTCACAACATTTTAGAACTAGACGACATAATATTCAGCTTGAAACTCTGGATCATTTTACATTCTGTCATGCACATCTAGTGTTGCATTAGTTATATTAATCTTATCCCAGTTTCCACCTCTGATAACCCGTTATGGTTGCCTGCTTTGCAAAGTAATTTCAAGTTAATTAAATGTGAAATGGCATGGCAGTAGAGAGTAACACTAGTGGCTGAAACAGATATAAAAGGGGAAATAATCATCATGAAAGTGAATCTTATTGGCACATTCAAGTCCTTTTTCAAGTCCACTTTTTTAATGCAGCAAAGAGTAAACAGTTATTTATCCGTTTGTGTTTTGTCTTTCCCATTCCATCATGACACTAAAACAGACCATTTGCAGTCCGTGTACACATTCCCTGTAAAAAGTAAATGTGAGATGGTCAGACAACCAAATCAATGTCACATGAACGGGTCTGTTTTAAAGACTTAAGACTTTAAGATAATGATGGGCTGGGTTGCAAGTTTCTGCATTCACCTTGGAAATAACCATGGAGAGTTTGACATTGCCTTGAAAAGGTATGGAAAGAAACCTACCTTGATACAGAGGTTACACAGCCACAACTGCTAGGATAGCCATAGGATCCTATTGTAAAGGCTAAAGGAATAATTTCAAAGTTCATGCCTTTCTCTTTTTTTCCGTGACCCCCTGTTTTATTGGCCCTAAAATGTTTGTTGAATGTCTATTATACATTCCCAAGGTTTGGTTGCAATATCAATAGAAGAAGGGAATCATGCATGACAGATTATGTGAAGATGCTTTTTTCCTATTCATTTCTATAGTTAAGGTACTCCTTTGCTCAAATGGCCATATCATGAAAGTTAATACCGTGACATGACAATTTCTTTTGATTTTCTATCAGATAATACATCAAACTAACATAATACTGAGTTATATGCAATAGTCAATGGAACATCAGTAATCCTGCGTCAAGTAGAAAGTCCCTTTAAAGACGCTGACTCAGCAGCTACAGTGCAGTATGTATATGAGGTAAGGCCATCCAGCAGTAGGTTCCTTTAAGAAAGGAAAACCAAGCTGATTATTTTACTCGTTTATCCCTGCTCATCCTCTTTTTTCATTTCATTCACCAGCACACAGCTACCTTTTGTGTTGGCTCATATCTTATTTCTAACACACCTTATATATTTGATACTGTGTCAGATTCCTTCCTACAGCCCTGAATACCCCTATCTAATTCCCTGTGTACACTTGATGTGAAAGCCTCACAAGTAATAGGATCTTCACACATGTTATTTTCAAGACCTCTCAGAGAACAATCAGGTTGGATATCGCTGGGGCACAGAGCTATGTGACCATGGGTGTAAATTAAAGCCCTATAAAGCCCTATAATGTATTCTTGGTATGTAAATCTGGAGGATGATTGTCCTAATATGGAGGTGCAGTGAACAAGGACAGTGTACCTACAAGTATCACATGTGAATGATGTTAACCCTTTAAGTATGAATGTTGCTAAAAGATGACATTTGTCGTCATAATGCACCAGTGCAGCCCCGGCGTGTAGCTTGCTGACACTGCATTGCTGCATCATGCCGACCCTTCGCGAGTGTCTCAACCCTCTAGGGTTGGCATGATGCTTGAATGTAGGTATAGAGATTACTCTGCTCCCTGCCATCAGTTTATGTCTCATTTCTTCATTAAATTTACCATAGATGGCAGCACATGACAGGATGGTGTTGAGAGTTGTCATTACTGATGACTTTAGGTCTTTGACTTTGCAATACCTAAACCAACAACCTTAATGTATAGTCATTCTGACTACCAAATCCATGTGACTACCTAAGGTCGTCATTATGACAACTTTGGTCTATATGGATCAGATATGACTACCTTAGGTCATCACAATGATGACCTAAGGTCGTCACCTTGACAACCTAAAGTTGTCAATTTTGGTATTGTCAAAATGACGACCCTGAGGTTTTCACAACTGCCCCATCGATTAGTTGGAAAAACATAAAACACATTCAGGGGTTGCTGTCTAACTTCAGCACAGGTAAATATCATACAAAGAAGTTTATCATTGCCCCAACATTGTGCAATAATTCTCAATCACTTAGCTAGACAATGTTCACCTTTACTAGCTCTCCTTGCATAATTAGTATTCTTATTTTGAAGGGTGTCAATCTCATCTGATATCGCATAGCTCATACTTATTGTTATTGTCATTGTTATCATTGTTGTACTCTATCTTATTCTTTCTATCTTTAATCCCATATCATAGCATAATATGGTACAAAAGATTATCGGCATAAAGGGTATAACTGTGTTAAATAAGAAGTTTCTGCCTTACAGAAATCTATTCAGTTTAGACTGAGACGTGCACAAGCACACACCTTACAAACGTGTTATAAACAAGTCCAACAGTCCTAAGCAACTTAGAGTATACATGATAAGTGATACTTGAATAAGCCAAAACTTATCTTTCGCCATTGAATATCTTGTGTACGCGAGAAATGCCGAAATAAACAATATAATACAATACAACATACCCCATTACCACTTAAGGTTTAATACAAGATGTCAATAGATACCTTTGCATATTTATCATCATAACCTTTTGTGTTAATAAGAAACCTTGTTGACAAACATCCCTATCATATTTCAGATCCTACAGATGTTTATAGTGTGTGAATCTCTGATTATATAAATATAATAGCAGCGGGCCTAGGCTTCTTATAGTGAGTGGGCTTTTCTTTTAGGATTCAACCATTAAGAGCAGGGCCTGTAAAGTCTAAAGGATTCTTTATTTTTAATCTCTAGTCTGAGCCATTATTCTGCAACGTAAGGGAATCTCCTTTCAACAAAGGTCTGGAAGTTTATTTATTGGATTAATATAAGGATTATCTAAATGATGATATCATGCTTATGAAAAGCAAAAGCAATCGAGTCTCTCTGCAATAAGTTGCTGCGTAGTCTGACTCCAGCTGACAGACACATTCACAGATTTAATAATAGCAAAGTTATTTAATGCACACATTATCTGAGATAGAAGTTATCTTAGTCACACTCTGAATGGCCATTGAGTGAATGAAGAACTCCATTTAAGCAAATGTGAGTGCTGTTATTATTATTATCATTATTACTATTATTATTATTATTATTTGTGATTGTATAGTTGGTCCTTTTTTTTCTCGTGTACCTAGATTTGCCTTGAGATTGAAAAGGTTCTGTGATGTGTTGTTTTTCAGGCAACAAAACTCTTTAAACTTTTTTAATAACCAAGTAATAACTTCATAAGGAAGTCATATCGAAATGTGTCAAGCCGTTCGATTGTGTGTATGAAAATGTATTATGGTTGCTAGTACAGTGTAATGCCATATCTTTTAATGAGTTCACTGATCTCGCTCGTCTAATCGTCGTGATAATATGTTACGCCCCTAGTTACTGTATAGACAATAACTATAATACGTTTGTCTAAAGTGTTTTCTATATGTTAGGAAAACCGTACATATTCGTTACTACCTAGTTTTGTCTAGGGGGGGTAGTGTAGGGGCATGATATTACATATTAATCTCATACACGGTATTTCCGGGTAACGTCTGTTTACTCGGCTTCTCCACCTGGAGCTAGTGCACACAGTTCCCGGGAGAGGGCACAGGTCCTCTTCAGGTAACCGTGTGCCGCTCTCAGGTGGGCGGCCAACCCACCCACCTGGCGACTTGATCTAAGGGCCGGTGTTATATAAGACCCGTGTGTTTACCTGGAACGGCAGTCAGTGCAGGCCCGACTGACGAGAGACTTCACATGTCCAACCGTGCGGACAGAGTTGTATGCTAAGAGTTGTATACTGACCGTTTCCTCTATTTATAGAGAAACCTGATTTACCTGTGTGTATTAATTCTACACTGATCGTTCCCTAGTAAAGGAACTAGAGTTGTTATTCTTGTGAATAAAGACAGATATATTCTCGCACCTGGAAACTGCCGTGATCGTTGTTCTTTAACCTAGAGTTAACTACGAACCACCACACTGGTGCCGTGACCAGTAGCAGTGAAGGTAGCAGAACAAGTTAATTGTTCGGGAATATGTTCGGGTTATACTGAACAGGAAGTCCTTGAGTGGACAGGCAGTCCTTTACTGGACAGACAATGGCTACCGGTGGTAGCCTGGGCGGCTCTGGCCCAGAGCTGAGTGAAGGGGAGTTGGAATCAACTCGCCTGGAGGTGGCAGGGATGGACCCTGGGGAGGGCTTGAAGCCAGAGCAGAAGAAGAGGAAAGTGCAGGATCTTTCCTGGGTAGAACCCTATGTAGGGGATGAGAGTTTCCAGAGGGAATATGACGAGCGTTTGGCTCGGGAAGAGGATGACCTCTACTGGGAGAATGTCCAATTGGACAAGCAGTCAATGGAAGACCAATATGCTGCATTGACTGAGGAATTGACATCCCTGGTAAAGGAAAGGGACAAGATCCTCTCTGAGAATCAGAGGGTAAAAGGAAATCTGATAGAAGAGAGAGAACGGTTGATAGAAGACAACCGGTATATGAAAAAGAAGGTTGCTCAGGAATCGCATGAATACCAAAAGATTCAAGCAAAAATTGCTGAGAACCGGAAGGAGAATGAACACTCCGAATCTCTGAAGGAGAAGTATGAGAAGGAGTTGAAACAATACTCTAGAGAATGGTTAGTCCTGAAGAAGGGGACAAAGGAGCTCGAGAAGGGCAGAGACCAGTTGGTCAAGGATAACGAATCTACCAGGATGCAAATCCTGAAAGAAACGGAAGAGTTAGAAAGGAAACGGAAAGCTGAGGTGGAAGCTGTCTGTTCCCTGGAAGCCAGGAAAACTCTCCTGCGGTGTGAATTGTCGAAGGCAATGGAACAGCAGGGGGAGGAACAAGTTCCAGCTATCGGGCCGGAAACTGTTCTGGACAGCACTCTTACTGCTAGGAAGGTGGATGCATTACCTCAATTTGATCCATTTATTAATGATAATGGATTGAGGAATGTGGAAGACTCTGTGTATAAAAACAGAGGGAAGGATTCAAGGAGAGTGAATGTCACCGGGCGCTCTCTTGAACGGGAACCAGTTAATCATGCCAGTATTGGTCAGGTTAACAGGGAAATGTCTCCAGAGGAGGAAGTGTCTCGACATTATAAAAATAAATTTCGAGATGAAGTGGTGAACCATAGTTATGGCTCATTGAACCCCTTTTCGGGAGATGACCCGGCTCAGTATGGGAACCCGGGAGATTATGATAGCAAGGGTAATTATAGATATTGCCCGGATGCAACTTATTCATATCCACCTCCGACCACTGATACACATTCGGGAGTCAATAAAGACCCTGAAAATAGGCCGAGGGGTAGTTTGAATAAGGGGTCCCAGCAGAGAACGAAGGGAAGGTCAAATCCAGTGCATAAAAACACTCAGGGATTGTCCGGCTATCAAGTCCCACGCTTTGATGAGGGTACAGACTCAGAATCAGATAAATCTTCTGACGATAGACCCAAGATAAAGGTTCCTTTGAACCGAAGGGTCACAATGACCCCCGCAGAACACCGATTACATAATCGAGACCCAGCCATAGGTAATTTGGGACTAGATTGCTCCAGCCGAGGTCAAGACGGTACAGACTTACTGGCCTGGAGTAGACGCATGTCAGGTCAATTAGTGCATTCTAATTATGCCGCTAAGAGAACTGCACACGTGACTAAGCCTTACAGGGGTTTACGACCCTGGAAGGAGGAATATCAATCACTTTTAGATGATTGTAAGTACAATTGCTGGAACAAGGAGGAATCCTTGGGAGCTTTTGTGATATGGTTGAGTGACGGCCCGGGTAAGATAGTGGTAGAAGAATGGAGGGACACTTACGGGCCGGAGGCTACATACGACCAGCTGGAAGTATTAGCTTGTTATACCTTTGGGAAAATGGTGACAGTAGATCACTGGACTCTGTTTCAGAGAAGAACGCAGAAACCAAAGGAATCTGCTAAAATTTTTGGGCTAGAATTGCAGCGATTATTGCGGCAGGCTAGGCCAGAATGGAGTAGGGATGCTGAATATTACATAGAATCCCTATTTGTAAGATTTATTAGTGGATTGAGTGATCCTGAACATGCTAAAGTTTGTGGTAGAGCTTGGGAAGCTGGATCTTCCCTAGCGGATTTGTTCATGGCAATTGATCAACATGACAAGAAGAAAATACTGTTGGCTGGGAATGATACCCGCTAATAGGGGACAGCGCGTCTCTGGAATTGAACATTCCTTAGATGGTGACGACTCTTCCGCGGAAGAATCTGAAGGGGAGGAGAGAGTAGACGCCCTGAAATTCAAGGGTCGACAGAAATCTAGCTCTACCCCGGTTTCCGGGAAGCTTCCTAGTAACAAAGGTTATTCGGAAACCCCGCGGAAACCCGACACTCGGGAGCCTCAGACTGAACCCAGTCAGAAAACCCAGACCCCGGAAACGACCACTCCGGATAAAACAAATGCGTCAGGAAACTCATTAAATACCTTAATGGAGTCCATGATTAAACGCATGAACGAGGTGTTTGATAATCAAACCCGGCGCCGCCCTAGGGTCGATCGTAACACTGTCCAGTGTTACAGGTGCCAAGTCAAAGGGCACTTTGCATCTGAATGCAAAGCAGAGAAACCTGTTTTAAGAAGTGAGGTTTTAGGAAATTAGAGGGGGTTACCGAGGATGGCAGGACGGTAACCCCTGAGGAAATATGTCAGATTATCACAGACGTTGGCGGTGAAGATTCATTAGCAGTGAATGCGTCCAGCAAGAAGGGAGATGGGACCGTACATCCCGGAAACCATGAGGCTGGGGAGACTGGTACAACAGGCGCCCAGGGGTGCGCGTATGGGAAACCTAGTGCCAGTTTAGAGGAGTCAATAACCAAAGAGTTGGTTAAGGTTGGAGGAACCAGGCTTCCCCCGGGTCATCCTTGTCTGGAACACTTGAAAGGATGTGGATTCGACCTGGGCACTGATAGTGACCTTCACCGGTTTACTAGGAATCCCTCAGTAACTGATGGGAAGAGGTGGTACGTTTCCTGTTCTGTACAAGGAAAGACTGGGGAATTTCTTATGGATACTGGAGCTAGCCACTCCATGGTCTCTAAGAGATTCATCAGCTTATTGCCGAATATGTGTGAGAACCTCACAATGAGGGTAAACGCATGTACGGCCGATGGTACCAGAATGAGGACATTTGGACGGACTTTTCTGATAATCTCTGTGGCCGGGAAAGAATTTGTTTGGGCCCCGACCATAGCTGAGATTGAAGATGATGGTATTCTGGGTTTGGATTTTGCGGCGCTTTTCGGTGCGACTTTGAATCCGAAAAGTGGGAAGTTGAAAATTGAATACCCGTATGATATGACCATACTCTGTAAGTTGAGAGTGATAAGTAGTGTCGCTAGTGTGGCACAGACTGTGAAGATTCCCCCGGGAATGACCTGTGACGTGTTAGTCAGTTCAGGGAGGCTAATCCAGAGAGGATTAGCGGTAATCGAGCCGGATATGGCTGTATTATCCCCGAAGGGATTGGAATCTGCGGATACCCTAGTAGGGAATTCCAGATGGACAGTGACACCCATTTCCAACCCCGGAAACTCCACAGTATATCTTGAGAAAGGCACTGAAGTTGGGAAAGTGATACTTGCGGAGGCAGTCACCGGTAGCCACCAAGACCTGAGGTTAGAAGAAGGAGGGGAAGAGGAATTGCATGAAGAGTTAACTAAGTTGTTAACAGGATCGTCCATAACGGATGAGAATGATCAGGAAGCCCTAAAAGCTATGCTGAAGAGATGCAGGCAAGCTTTTGCGGCCCCAGGGGAACCCCTGGGGAGAACCAATAAGGTATTGCATGAGATTAAAACCGGGGATAACCCCGCTTTTAAGATTCCTTATAGGAGGTTACCCCTCAAGAAGAAGATTGTAGCTGAGGAAGAAATAGCGAAAATGCTGAAGGATAATGTTTTTGTTCCCAGCATGAGTCCTTGGTCCTCCCCTGTGTGTATGGTAACCAAGAAGGATGGTAGCATACGGTTCTGTATTGATTACCGGAAACTGAATGGGTTGACTAAAAATAACTCTTATCCTCTTCCTAGGATAGATGAGACGATTGATTCCCTGGGAGGGAATGAATGGTTCTGTACCCTGGATTTACAGTCCGGGTATTGGCAAGTAGGCATGAAGCCTGAAGATATGGAGAAAACTGCGTTTTCCAGCCATATCGGTTTGTTTGAATACAAGGTGATGCCATTTGGGTTATGTAATGCGCCGGCCACCTTTGAAGCCATGATGGAGACACTGTTAAGTGATTTATTATGGCGAAAATGTCTAGTTTACTTGGATGACGTAATTGTGTTTGGAAAGACCTTTGCGGGCTGTTTAAGTAATTTAGAGGAAGTCTTAAACCGAATCATGTCTAACGGTCTCAAATTGAAACCAAAGAAATGCAATCTGTTTAAGAAGGATATTAACTACCTAGGGCGGATTATTTCCACCGAGGGGGTTAAGGCGGATCCGGAAAAGATCAGGAGTGTGACTGAATGGGAGGTCCCCAGGGGTCCTAAAGATGTGCGATCCTTCCTAGGATTCTGCTCATATTATAGGGATTTCCTGCCGGGGTATTCCCGGGTAGCCTATCCCCGGATGGTCATTTTGTATTGGATACAGATGCTAGCAATTAGAGTATTGGGGCCGCCCTCAGTCAAGTCCAAGGCGGAGTGGAGGTTCCCATTGCCTTTGCTAGTAATACTATGAGTAAGACTCAGCGAAATTATTGTACCACTAAAAGGGAATTGTTGGCTGTGATAGTTTATACTAAAAAGTTCAAACATTTCCTTTGGGGGTCAGATTTTACGCTAAGAACAGATCATTCCTCTTTGAGATGGTTATTGAATTTCAAAGATGCGGAAGGAATGATTGGACGTTGGCTAGCACACCTTTCCGAGTTCGGTTTGGAGCAAAGTCAGATCCAGCATGGAGCTGGAGTGAAGCATATAAATGCTGATGCACTTTCCCGACGTCCTATCAGGAAGTGTGAAAACACCAACTGTGATGACTGTGGTCAGCATCAGGCTGTCATAGCCGGAGCAAGGATACCCTTTGAGATCAAGGGAACTGGGGTTCTGGAGTGGTCCATGGGAACCATCCGGAAGTTCCAGGAAAAGGATCCTAACCTTAGCCGGTTGTTGGTATTGTTACCTAGGAAGATACGGCCCCCACGGCCTGAGATTTCCCTGGAGAATCGGGAAATGAGAAGACTAATAGCTCAATGGGCAGAGCTAGAGGTCCAGAGCGGAATCATCTACCGGTGGAAGATTAATTCATCCGGTAGGAGAGTCCGGCAAGTGGTAATACCTTCCGGCATGAGGAGGGATGTTATGTATTATTGCCATGGACACCTGACCAGTGGACATTTCGGAAAAAAGCGTTCCCTGGAACGTCTGAAAAGGAGATATTACTGGCCAGGGATGAGTAGTGATCTATTAAGATGGATTGCTACTTGCCCGGATTGTTGTAAAAACAAACCTGGGCCTGGGATGGGCAAAATGCCTTTGTCCCAGGAGTTGTTTGGTGTAAGATTTGCGCGAGTCGCCATAGATATTATCAGTGGGTTTAAAACTACCCCTGAGGGTAATACTTGTATGATGGTCGTCACTGACTATTATACTAAGTATACGAGAGTGTTTCCATTAGCGGATCACAAAGCGGCAACCTGTGCAAAAGCTTTTGTTAAAGGTTGGGTATTGCATCTCGGGGTTCCCCTAATGATGCATAGTGACCAAGGTCGGGAATTTGAATCTGATCTTTGGCAGGAAATGTGTCACCGATTGGCGATTTGTAAGACGAGAACAAATCCCTACCGGCCACAAAGTGATGGAATGGTTGAGAGATTCAATCGTACATTGATTCAGGTGTTGAAATCCCTGGTGAATGATAAAATGGACGACTGGGATGAGCAGTGTGATTATGTGTGTCATGCATATAATAGCACTGTCCATTCTAGTACCTCCTGTTCCCCGAATCTGTTAGTTTTCGGGGAGGATTTAATAATGCCCGCTGACCTGCTATTTGGGGTGGTAGGGATGAACCCGGAAACCCCCTGCCATGTTATGTTTGTGGAGTCATTAAGAGATCAATTCAAATATGCGTATGAATTGGTGAGAACTGAACTACAGAAGAATGCCACCTGGCAGAAGACCGGCTATGATCTAGGCCTTAAGCCGCGACGATTCAAAGTTGGTGATCAGGTAGTAAGATTACATGAACCGTTATCGACTCTGAAACTTGCTAGTAATTGGGATGGACCCTTTGTGGTGACCCGCATAGTAAGTGACAGTACTGTAGTGATACGTTCATTACAGGGAAAGATGTATAAATCTAATGTAGCTCGACTAAGAGAGTGGAAGGGGAGAGATTTGTCCCTGGACTCGTATGAGTTGGAGGTTGACACTTTGATAGAGGAAAGTGGACAGCGGAAATTAGTGAAGGAACCTCCCCGGAAACGCGGAAGGCCGCGGAAAGAGGTTTCCCGGAAACTAATGGTGCATAAGCCCGTCATCCCAAAAAGATCCGGGAAGAAGGAGGCTAATAAAGTCTCGCTGGCTGAAGGGAAAAGGACCCGGAAGGGTGTGGTTAAGGCTAAATCCACTCTAGAAAAGGCGTGTCCTAGAACCAGGTCTAATGTTATGCCTAAAAACATAAGACGCAGTCCCCGGTTCCTAGCTAGGGACGGTATAACCTAAGCCGGTACACAACGAGTGTGGTGTCCTGTAATCTTGTTAAATATTTAAATGGTGTAATCAGTTATGTGTGGAAGTAAGTACGGTCGGAATGATCGTGATAGTCCCCCTGTTAAGGATCCCATGGGTGATGGACGGATAATCCGGTGAATGTGCTTTATTATGCCATTCATATATTTCATTGATACTCTCGACGAGTTGACAGAGCGTAAGGATTAACACGTGGAATGAGGGTACCTGTTTACAATTGAACGCGCGGTGACCTGGTTCCTAGGAACTGGGTCACGGGACGCGCGGGGTTGCGCATGCGCGGTGGCGCGCCTTATATAAGGCACGCGGTTCGGCGGGAATCGCCAGTTAGGGTTGAGAGGAGGTCCAGAGCAGACGTGAGGGCTCGGACACGACCATTCTTGCAGTGGGGAGGTGGACCCCCTATAATCCATCAATAACACTTTTCTTGAGTGTGACAAACATGTCTTCCGAGACAGACCACCAACAGGTGGACCCTCTTGAGGAGGGCGACTCCGCTAGCGGAGGGAATGTGGTTGATAATCAACCTGACCTCGATGACCAGGAATCTATGGATTTCCTGGGACAAGAGGGAATAATGGACGTCGACGTTGACTCTCAGTCATCGCTACGCCCTGCGAATGTCGCCGCCAATTACTTGGAGGGGTTAGACATTGAGGCCATCAGCCCAGCTGACGGCCAAGCTGATACCGGCGAAGCTGAGTATCAGGACCCGGGTCCGCTGTACCATGGAGAACCGCCGGAGGACGTTGAAAAACCCCGCCCGGCGGTGCCCACACTAGGAGGCTTCATGTCCAATTACGATGGACGTGAAGTGGAACTGCACGAGGACGTGCTACGACTCACGGCGGAGGGAGCTCCCCGCCGGATTGACCCGCTAACAAGGCAGGCGATATTGCTCTTCCTATTAGTGGAGGAGCAGGAAGAGATGCCCCCGGACTGGTTTGTGTACTGGGAGGCACTCCAGAAAGGACTACTCGTATGCTACTGCTTACGACGAGCTGTCTTCGATTTACATATCGCAGACATCAAGTGGTTAATGCCAGCACTCCCAATTCTGTCCCTAGACCCGAATTGTGAAGTTGCCGGGATGTTGTTGACAGGCGTCAACAGGTACCGGGCACGTATCGGGAAACTCCGTGAACCGAAAACCCGGAAGGAGTACCAAATTGCTGCCGCTTGTACGCAGGGAGTAGTCTCGTACATCCTGGATGTAGCCACTATAGAGGCCTACATGGATACTCACAACCTCAAACGGAATATTGCCATATCTTGTTTGGTGGATGAGGCGGTTCGGACAGTACGAACCAGATCTTCCAGTGCGGAAGAGAAGGCGCGAATAAAAGCGCTGAAAGCCACACCTAGGGGGCGTGGTAGTAAAGGTGAGAGGGGAGCCTCGAACCGGTCGAGCTCGGCCGACAGTAATCAGTCGGACGAGTTTGTCCAGGAGAGAGGACGTCAATCTCGCCGGAACGAGAAGGCAAGGCTAGCTAACTTGCCGGATTCTGTGTTAGCAGAAGGATTACCGGAACAACCTTCCGGGGAACATCCCGTCATTCCACGGGCTGAGGAGGTTACGGATGAGGCTATGGACATAAACGAAGCCAATACTCCGGCACCCTCTACCACGGGAGTCACCATCCCCACCCCGGCCCTTGTGGCAGAAATGACCGCCGCAGCAGGTGCTGCGGCCGCCGTTGCGGCTGCGCTGGTAATCAACCCAGCTCGTCTCAGCCCTCTCCGTAGTCCGGCTCATTCGGATGCGGAGGAGGGAGAGGTTCCAGCTAACGCTGAAGAACCAGGACCCCATCCCGCCTAATGACGTGATGAGGCGAGTCTGGCAGAACGCGAATAATAAGTTCCGCGTGTTTATTCCCAATTCGTGGGAACAGTGTCCAATTGGCCCTACCAATTTTGGATGTCCACTCGCGACCAACTGTAAAGGTCAGAGTGACGATGAGGATTGGATCCGGAATACACCCCGGGACCGTCCTCCGTCTGCTTTTTATCAGCAGTGGCTAGATCAACTCAGGATCCTGCCGGATACTTACTACAGTAAGGAGCAGAAAGAAAAGCTTCTTTTTGCGACCACCCGTTGGTATAATCAACGGGAAAGGAATTGGTGCCCATTTGCCACGTGTGTAAACACGATAGGCACCGACAGAATTGTGTTTGTAACAAAGCAACGGTTCCTGCGACACCTCTGTGAGAATCACATGCACCACTGTGTGGTGTACCACTGTGATATTACAGTAGGTAGAGAGTCACAACTGTGCAACGGGTGTCTAGAACCCCGTAGAGGTGAGCTCATGCGCCACATGAAGGATTGCCATAATATGGGAATCAGTGTAGCTCGCAATCGTGTGAATGCGCTACATGATGCCGTCTGTGACCAGTACAAGTCACTAACGGACGATCAGAAGGCTAAAATCCGGCCGGCAACTCCCTTTTTCTGCGAAGTCGCAGATGGGAAGTTCAAAGCTAGGATAGCCAGAGTGGACGGACGCAACAAGTTCGCCATGAATGACGAGGAGTATACGGTGTTATGCACTACCCGTACTTCTCGGAGAGGCGGCGGTAATTTCCGCCAGCCGGAAACCCGGGATGGTTCCCGGGGAAAGAGCCGGTCTGCCCGAGACCGCTCTCGGTCTCCTGCGGTCTCTCCCGGACCAAAACGGAGACATGTCGGATCCACTTTGGAGGAACTCGATAATTCCTATTATGGGAACTATCAGGCCCCGGAAGGTCGCGAATATTATCGCGAGTATCCAGACCCGCTGTATACAGACCGGAAGGATCGGAAACGTGATTCCGGTGGACATACGGCGGCGGCTACCAACATGGAGTACCGTACTAGACGTCTGAGCAGTTCAGACAATGCCACCAGTCAACCTGACTGTGGAGGTGCCCGGCCTAAGGAAAGCCCGGCTACCAGAACAAAGGCTTCCCTGCCTTTGACGTACCATCTGGGGACAACTGCAAAACCTACCCCCAGGGACGTCCGGTCTCCCACCACCCCAACCCGGGATATGCAGAGTTTGACCGTGAAAACTGAGCCCAAAACACTGATCTCAGTAGTCACTCCTCGGGGCATAACTGTCCCGAAGACTGCAGCGGCTGTGAAAGCACCGCGAGTGGATGTAAAACCTGTGATTCCTGTAAACCAGGAGCCGGTTGTCATCCAGCCAGTCGCGGGGACCTCCCGCACGGAAACTACCGGTGGCGTAAAATTAAAATACGTCCCGATAGTTAACTACTTCTCTAGGGAAGAGAAGGCGAGCTGCGAGGTGGGACAGCGAATTGTTACAGAATTCCAGGAGTCCCAACGACAGCTAGCGGTGGAATACAACACCAAGATGTTAGGCCTGTTTACGCATGGTCTAAAGATTGCCCATAGGGAGGAGAAAGCATTGGTCGCTGCCGGCAATGCTGACTACTTGGCTAAAAAGTCAAGGGAAGCTGCTACAGGCCAGAAGAATGCTGAGGCCGCAGCAGGTTTCGTTCGTCAGGAGAACGAGAAGTTAACCAAACGGTTGCAAGATATGAACGTAAAATTTTACGGGGTGTTTGGCGTGACTCTCGATACCTGGGATGGCACGGCTGAGCACGTGCTTGCCTTAATGAGGGCGAGAGATGAACCATTAGGTTAAATACTAACAGAAGGTTCAGAGTCTATTTCTAATTTTTTTTTAGAAATAGAGGAGGAAATTATAATAGTTTCCGGATAGATTAATTGTTCTTTCAGTTAATCAGACGTCATAATTTTTTTATGACGGGGTTTCCCTTCTCAAGGGAAAGAGGGGCATCTTTTTAGATGCATATGGACCAACGCGGTGGGAACCTTCCGTGGAAGCTCTGGACTTACCTAACTACTCAACTCTCAACTATAGCCGACCCTTTTGGGATACGTTACCATGATGTGTTCCTGATACTATTATGCTGTGTTATAAACTGTTCCCGTCCAAGGATTACGTGTCAAACAGACAATGCTCGTGGTTCCAGTTCAGTAGTATAGTATGTATCGGAACGGGACTATAGTTAACTACTGTTTATTACTCAATCGACCTGCAGCCAATCAGAGGCCTCCATTTGGTCACGTGACCCCCTCATTTGCATAATTACGTAATAGGCCACGCCCCCTCATTTGCATAATTACGTAATAGGCCACGCCCCCTTGATCACCAGCCAATCAGGGGCCGCCATTTGGTCACGTGACCCCCTCATTTGCATAATAGGCCACGCCCCCTTGATCACGTGACCCCCTCATTTGCATAGTAGACTACGCCCCTTTGATCACCAGCCAATCAGAGGCTTCCATTTGGTCACGTGACTCCCTCATTTGCATAATAATGGATCACGTGACTCCCTCATTTGCATAATAGGACCACACCCCCTTAGTCACGTGACCGGAAGCGCTCTTTATTTGGAAAATAGGCCACACCCCCTTGGTCACGTGACCTGACCCCCTCCCTCATTTGCATAATATAGACAATAGACAGACCACGCCCCCCTTTTGGTCACATGACTTGGACTAGCCAATGGGAGGCTTCTATGGGGGGGGGGAGGGGAGGGGGGGAGGGGGGCACTTTAAGATGCATGGGGAGGGGAGGGGGGGAGGGGGGCACTATTTATGGGGTGGGCGGGCACTTGGGGGGGAGGGGGGGCCTTTGGGGTCTGCTCGGGAGAAAAAAAAAATTATCTGATCTCTAGGGATTCGCTTCCTCTCTACCCCCCTTTAGGGGGGTAGGGAGGAGGCGAGTCGGAGGTGACTGTAGAGGAGTTTTTCGGTGACTTGATGAATTTCAAACAACCGTGCTGATAGTTGATGAATTTGACTTTTTGACTTGAATATTTCTTGCGACTTTGCGAAAGCGACTTTGCGGCCCGTAGCCCCTTAAATAAAGAGGTGACTTTGTAACCTCAGGGGGGAGATCCTTCTACACCACCACAGAAAAAGATCTCGGTTGATTGACTGAACGCGGCGGGTATGAGTCATCATGGGGCCCTTGACGGGTGGGTCCTCCCCATGCAGCCGTATGTCGAATTTAAGAAATGCCCGTGTCACACGTCACTAAGGGAGAAAACGTTTTTTGAAAATATTTAGAACCTGAATTTGAGCATTCTGGTACATTTTTAAGGACCCAGACACCGCAAAGCCGGGTACCATCCAAGAAAAAAAAAAAAAAAAAAATTTGGCGAAATGCTTAGGTTTGAAATGGTACTTTTTCTGATGCACTCTTCGAACATTTTTTTTTTCCTCATGTCACTATGGTCCATGTCACATGTCGGACTCAAGAAATGCCCCATGGCCCATGTCACTTAGATGTCCGTGTCCGTGTCGTCGTATCGATTTTTAAGAAAATGACCATGTCACCATATCGAATTTAGGGGTCTAGTGACATCAGCATGTCCGGCTATCCTCCACAAATTTAGCTCTAAAATGTATACTTTTTTTTGGGCCGATTTTTCATCATTTAAAAAAAAAACAATAGGCTGTTTGAAATGTTTGCTGTTGTAAATAGAAACAAAAACAAAACAAAGCGCATGGTAAGATTATGTCACATTGTAGTCGCGGGTCCGCTCGTTGCTTATCCAGCCTCTTCGCGGATCCGCGACTGCCAATGTGATCATATACTAATCACCGGCGTTTACGGTATTATTTACTAAGGTATGAGACGGGTCTTACAGAAAAGGTGTCTAAAAAGCCCTGTGACCTGATTGAAATGACGTCAGCGGCGTCTGCTCGTCAGTGCCCGGCTGTAGCCCGTAGGACATGTTATTCTGCTTTTCTGGATGTTTTGAAATATTTTGATTTAACTGTTAATACCTGATAACAAGCCTCTGAAGCAGTTTTTGATCGAGCACCTCTTCTCTACTTTTCCATCGATTAGCTGCTTCAGCAAAAAAAATCGCGCGCGCGGTCTAGTCTAGATGACGGAGTCGCTAAAGCTCTGTTTAGAGAGTGGAACTTGACCTTGACTACAGACTCAGTACTAACTGAACGCCCCGCTATGTCACTCCTCACGTGGGTATATGTACAAGCTCGGGTTCTTCACTTTACGGCTTGACTAAAACTGAGACGCGTCCATGATAAACTCTAGCCTTTTTTTCCTTTTCTAGGATCGAGAGAGAGATTTTAAATGGGGCGGTTATCTAAATAGCGTGGAACTAAAATCAGGCTGCGGCAGATAGTATCTCTGCGCACCTCAAGACTCAACGTAACTTTCACTCTCCAGCAGAAGTTTAGTTGTCACTAATTATGGGCGGCGACCGTCGTGCACCGGCAGATATTGGAGAGTGTTGGAGAGCTGAACCTTACAGACATATAAATCAATCGCTCTGGTGGAAATATCTCGCCATAGATTGGAACCAAATACTTATCTAATGGAATCGTTATCAGTTTTCAGTTTTCTTGCCGTACAAAATTTATTTCCAACTCTTCACGTGGTGATAGCTGAAGGTCGCTCGTCGTAGGTACGTGTGACCGGAACACCCTTTTTGGTTTTGGCGCGGGTTGACATCAGATTTGTACCGTACTGTCGCGATTAAGGGCTCTGAGGGAGCGCTTTTCAATTCGGTGAAGTTCTTACTCAGGAGCTATATACAAGCCAGGCGCTGGCGCTTATTCAAAGTCGCGATTTTAGTGCTTGAGAAAAAACATTTGGAGGCTCTTATACTCCGGCGCTTATACAAGACCGGCGCGCTTTCAACACTAGTTGCTATATCGCGACCGTACGGTATGACTTCGGTGTCACAAGGTCCCAAACTCCAAATAAGGAAGTGAAACGACGTCGCCTGTCTACCTCGTGCGCGTCATAGCGTCGTCGAAAATAGTGTGACGTCAGCATCGCTCAGGCGGCTAGGAAGTCAGTTCGACAAAATGGCTCACCGAGTTAACTTCGTGGCCGTTTCTCGATCTATGATCGATGCGGCCGTGGAGAAGGAATTTGTAGCCGCGCTACAGAGAGAGGAGGCGGAGAGACAGAACTTCGTGGCCGTTTCTCGATCTATGATCGATGCGGCCGTGGAGAAGGAGTTCGTAGCCGCGCTACAGAGAGAGGAGAGACAGCGGACTGCTGCTGAAGCAGAGGGTGTGGTGGATGAGCTGATCGCGAACGTCACTGATCAACTCATCCGCCAGTGCGTGGAACAAGTCAAGCAGCAAGTCTGCATGGAGGAAGGTCTACGGCCTGCCGTGCTGGGGGAGCTGCTGCAGGACTACCACGCGTTATGACCACGCCCTCCGCTTCAGCAGCAAGGTCCCTGCGACCCTCTCTACCAAACGGTCCTTTTAAGGACCAACCACTTATCACAAAAGTTGAAAATCAATCTCAATATAATATACGCATCAGAAAAACCCCTAATAGGCTCTACACTGAAACCCTGTTGAGTAGGTAGATCGGGTTGGGTTTTTTTTTTTTTTTTTTTTTTTTTTTAGGAAGGGCAATCAGGTCATCGTGTGGAGGTCATCAGGTGTCCTGTGTGCTGTCTGTCTGTCTGTCTGTCTGTCTGTCTGTCTGTCTGTGTGTGTGTGTGTGTGTGTGTGTGTGTGTGTGTGTGGGTGGGTGTGTGTGTGTGTGTGTGTGTGTGGGTGGGTGGGTGTGTGTGTGTGTGTGTGTGTGTGTGAATTTTATACAAATACAATTATTCATTCCTTTCAGCAAGAAAATTAGCTCAATGTAATCATATGATTTTAACTGCCCTACTTATCAGGGCCTTGACGACATCTGACCGCCCCCCTTTTCAGGATCTAAATGGAAATTCACCGCCACTGCTTTTCAGAGTCGTGCTGCAGTGGTTATCCAATACATGGCGGAGTGCCATTACCTAATTCTTTTGTATGTGAAAAAAAAACAGCACTGATAAGGGGTTTAATTAGACAGATATTGGTTCTACACTATCAAAAAATTACCCCTCAGCGCTTTAATGCTAAAGGTAGCATAGTGCTTTAATGCGCTACGCCCTTTGTCGATATGTCAGTGTATGCATGCATGCAGCCCTGGTGAGGAACTCTGAGTGCTGCATTCATGGCTTATGACGACAACGGGCACTGCACATTAAAGCGCTATGCTCCAGTCATCCCGAATGCTATACCCAGAGTTGGTGGTCTGGTCCAGACTGCTGTACACAGATTGTGGACGGGATGGCGGGTTGCTGCCAGACTATCCCCCTGGTACGATATGTCGCTGGCGCGGCCGAGACTGTCTTATATGATGCTGAGTCGAATTATGTATTAGATACCCTACGAGTAACTGAGAGTATGTCAAAATAATCACGGCAAACTGACTGGCGACTTCATAGGATCATAGGGCGGTTATTATTACATAACTCAGTAACCTTTGGTTATGTGTTAGATAGAGTACACTTGGACACGGTTATTCCATATACCCACTGCCCCACAGGGTCAAGACGAGGTGATTTAAATAATAAGACCCAGACGGGTAAAATAGCCAAAGTCAACAATGACCTGTTTTTTAGCCAATATGGACAAAGAGACACGGGGTGCTGTACACAGCTTGTGGACGGGCTGGCGGGTCGCTGCCAGACTATCTCCCTGGTCCGATATGCAGCCGGCGTGGCCGAGACTGTCTTATATGATGCTGCGTCTAATTATGTATTAGATTCCCTACGAGTAACTGAGAGTGTGTCAAAATAATCACGGCAAACTGACTGGCGACCTCATAGGTCAGTTATTATTACATAACTCAGTAACCTTCGGTTATGTGTTGTGTTAGATAGAGTACACTTGGACACGGTTATTCCATATACCCGCTGCCCCACAGGGTCAAGACGAGGTGATTAAATAATAAGACCCAGACGGGTAAAATAGCCAAGTCAACAATGCCCTGTTTTTTAGCCAATATGGACAAAGAGAAACGGGGTGCTGTACACAGCTTGTGGATGGGGTGGAGGGTCGCTGCCAGACTATCCCCCTGGTCCGATATGCAGCCGGCGTGGCCGAGACTGTCTTATATGATGCTGAGTCTAATTATGTATTAGATGTCCTACGAGTAACTGAATGTGTGTCAAAATAATCACGGCAAACTGACTGGCGGCCTCATAGGTCAGTTATTATTACATAACTCAGTAACCTTCGGTTATGTGTCAGATAGAGTACACCTGGACACGGTTATTCCATATACCCACTGCCCCACAGGGTCAAGACGAGGTGATTAAGTAACAAGATCCCCAGACGGGGGGTAAAATAGCCAAGGCAACGATGTCCTGTTTTTAGCCAATATGGACAAAGAGACACAGGGGGTGCTGGGAGTTGGCGACAAGGGGCAAGACGGGCAAGACTACTTCTCAAAATAGACAATGACAATGGCCAAGACCTAGTTCTTAAATTCGACAAGGCCCATTGGTATCTCTTATATTCGACAAGTGACACATGTGCCCCGTCTGTGGTCCTAATATAGATTTTCTAAAAAAAGTAAATTTTCTGCACCGTGTGACAACGACCGATCAGCTACATAGCAGAGATTTCCCCAACCTATTTTGGTTATTTTTCTATTCAGTTTTTGATCAGCGCACTATATTATCGTGGTTTTTTTTTTTTTAATTTTTTAATCATAAATAATATGTAGACTTGGAAAAAAAAAGAAAAAAAAGAGAGCTGACACGCAAACTCCTACTCACATGTCGCTGTTTTGTCACTAAACCCAAAGACCCACCCACCCCGTAGGAAGGGGAGACGCTTGTGAACGTTCCCTTAGGCCTCTATTCTTTATTTATTGTGTGGCCCCTAAAGAGGGGCCAACCAACTGACACTGTCAGTTGGTTAGATGCTGCACAACATGGGCGTAATTAATTACGCCTAGTGTTAAGCAGCATGGATCACTGTGGTTTGACAGACTGACCTCAAAGGGCCCCCGTTGGATGGGGGCCCTTGTGGCACAACGAGTCAAAACGAGTTGATCCGTTTTTCAGATTACCGACTCGGCGAGAGTTTCTGACTATGTATCTTTTATAAAGCCTTAGATATGGTGTGGTATTTTTCATCTCGCTATAGTTTAGTTGGTATTCAAAGAAACTGCCTCATTTCTATCAGAAATACACAATATTGAATTGTTTTTTATATTTTAATATATTCAGAAGCGCACTTTGTTGCCTATATAGCTCATTATGCGTTGAAATGTTTGCGAGCATCGTAGGAATGTACAAAACCCCTATTGTGGCGCCATCTGACGAAAGAGCGGGGAACTATACGTGACCTGAACCCCGCCCTCAGCGCGTTCGTTATTCGCATCTTTGACAGCGACTAAGAGACGCTCAAACTGTCTCTTATTTAGTTTGAACTTATCACAAATTTGTCTTTGATAGGTCGTAGATTGCCTTCTGACTTTTTTTTTCTTTTTTAGTTAGAATAAAAAACAAGTGACGCCGACACAGACCTGCGCATTAACGCGCTCCACCATCTTCAGAGGGTTGAGTCTATAGTACAGTAGATTCTACTGTGTTCTTACACTAACAGTGCTACATATACATACCTGAGTCATAAGTGGGGGGTTTTTGTTGTTTTTTTTAGGGGAAAAAAAGTGATCTACTCACCAAACCGCTATTAGTAGGTAACCTGTATGACCCATACCGCAAACATCTGCCTCGTGACTGATAGTGTACCGGTGGTGAAGTGCTGTTGCAAGAACAATTGAGGCTCTTTATATAGCTGAGAGAGCGAATGGTCTAATCTTGTTTTCACCTTGAGCCCCACCCTATTCCAGAGGGGGTATCAAAAATCACATGTACACGTATATGGGCTTATAGCTGGTGAATAGATAAGGCGGGGCAACTGTGTATACTAAGACTACAGGGGGCGTTTTAACGACAGGTGTGACGCGCCAGCCCGTGGAGGGAGCTTTTGTTTTCACCTAGAGAGGGGATCGAGAGTGTATACAAAGCCTACAGGGGGTGATTAACGACAGGTGTGACGCGCCAGCCGGTGGCCGGATCACCGCATCTTCTAAGCTTTGTTTTCACCTAGAGAGGGGATCGAGAGTGTATACAAAAAAAAAACTACAGGGGGTGTTTAACGCGGCCGGCTGCCTACATGCTATGGTCTAAGCCTGTTTTCAGCTAGAGAGGGACCTAAATCACCTAAGCCTTTTCCACCCTTAAATCGATCTGATAATTACCATAAAGAGGAGTAATGCGCGTTACATGTATATGGGCTTATAGCTGGGTAAGAGATTAAGATGCTAGTCAACTGTGTATGCAAAAAAAAACAAAAAAAAAAAAACTACAGGGGGTGTCTAAAGTCGATTGTCATGCGCCAGCGGGCGGACGGAAGTCTGCCACTCTAGCTGTGACTACAAGCGCGTGCGTGTGGTAGACAGCTTAAATCAAACACAAGTTAAGCTCCTTATAGCTTCCTACTGACTGCGGATTCGAGTGCTTGAAAGATGGTCTTTTGTTTTTTTCATCTATTTCCTCGGGGGGTCGAACAGGATTAAAGATGTAACGAACCCGCACCTACACAGGTAGACAGCTGGTCGCCTTCCTAGTGAGAGTTTTCCTCTTGAGTTAAGAAGCTTATCTCGGAGCCTAGTACATAAGCGAGAGTGAAACATGGGTCCCACACACTTCTTCTACCACCTTCAGCATGGCGTCATCAGGAATCACTCTACGTTCTACCGAATGTGAGCAATCCCAACACTACTACAGAGCCGCGACAACACCACACGAGGAGACGTCCATGTTTACTGATGAGTTAACAAGTAGCAAGGTGGAGGTTGGTTTTTATCAAGATTCGTACAGGTGGCTGGAAAGTGTGAGGGCTACTTCTGCAGCTATTGCTGCTGCTCGTGCAAAACGTGAAGCTCGTATCGCTGTTCGTGCTACACATGCTGCATACGAAGTTGCCAATGCTGCTAACAACGCTGCTGTTACTCTCGCCGCTGCTGCTCGTGCTGCTAATGTTCTTGCTACTGTTTCCGCTCTTGCTACCGATGCTGCTGCTACTGATGCTGCAACGTCTGCTAAAAGTGTCGCTGTTGCGGCTGCTGCTAGAGCTAATGCTATTAATGCTTGTACAGCTGCTAAAAAAATAGCCTGTTTTGCTTATGCTAGTCGCAGTGTCGCTGTTACGGCTATGGCTGATGCACATGATGCTAAGTTACGGGCTGTTGCTTTTGCTGAAGATGCTGTTGATGCTGAAGATGTTGCTGCTGCTGCTGCTACTGCTGCTGAAGATGCTACTGCTGCTGCCGCTGCTGCTGCTGAAGATGCTGCTGCTGCTGCGGCTGCTGCTCTAGACACCTATGACGCTGCTGCTACTGCGGCTGCTGCTCTAGACACCTATGACGCTGCTGCTGCTGAAGATGCTGCTGCCGCTGCTGCTACTGCTGCTGCTGAAGATGCTGCTGCCGCTGCTCTAGACACCTATGACGCAGCTGCTGCTGCTTTTGCTGAAGATGCTGTTGATGCTGCTACTGCTGCTGAAGATGCTACTGCTGCTGCCGCTGCTGCTGCTGAAGATGCTACTGCTGCTACTGCTGCTGCCGCTGCTGCTACTGCTGCTGCTGAAGATGCTGCTGCCGCTGCTCTAGACACCTATGACGCTGCTGCTACTGCGGCTGCTGCTCTAGACACCTATGACGCTGCTGCTGCTGCTGAAGATGCTGCTGCTGCTGCTGCACTAGTCATCTATGACGTGGCTGCTGCTCTAGACACCTATGACACGGCTGCTGCTGCTGCTGCTGCTGCTGCTGAAGATGCTGCTGCTGCTGCTGCTCTAGACACCTATGACTAAAACTTAGTAGTTGTTATTTACAAACACTACTGCTACCTATGACTAAACTTAGTAGGTGTTATTTACAAACAAGAGAGCCACGTGGTGTTGTTTACAAACAAAGAGAGCCACGTGGTGTTGTTTACAAACAAAGATAGCCACGTGATGTTGTTGTGGCCTATCATGCCAATGAAGGGGTCACGTGATCAAGGGGGCGCGGCCTATTATGCAAATGAGGGGGTCACGTGACCAAATGGCGACCTCTGATTGGCTGGTGATCAAGAGGGTGTGGCTTATTATGCAAATGAGAGGGTCACGTGATCAAGAGGGCGTGGCCTATTATGCAAATGAGGGGTCACGTGACCAAATGGTAGCCTCTGATTGGCTGGTGATCAAGGGGGCGCGGCCTATTACGTAATTATGCAAATGAGGGGGCGTGGCCTATTACGTAATTATGCAAATGAGGGGGTCACGTGACCAAATGGAGGCCTCTGATTGGCTGCAGGTCGATTGAGTAATAAACAGTACTTAACTATAGTCCCGTTCCGATACATACAATACTACTCAGTTCTACTTATATATATCATGAACATTCCTGGAGCTAGGATTACGTGTTAAACGGACAGTACTCGTGGTTTCCAGCCGGATTATAGTTATATATGTCATGATCATTACTGGAGCGAGGACGGGATACTTAGCGAGCTGTGTACATATGAACTTACCTTCGGGTGATATTTATCCAAGAAACAGTATTAAGAAGAGGAGAGCACCTTACTCATTCGTCTATTAGAAGCGGAGAGCACCTTGTCCACAACTAGATCACCCGTAAGCTATATTTAATTGTAAGGGTTTCCGGGTACACTGCCAGGTTACTCATTAAAACGTTTTTAATATATAAATAAGTCATTATTATGTGATACATATCACCTCAGGTGTTCCAATATGGTGTTCTCATACTTACCATATGAATCGGGTTTCATAATATGCTATATATGAAGATTGTATGATCTGATAAGCTAGGAAACGTGGCTACCAGTAATGTTTATATGAAGTCGTTAAGACTATGTGTAGATGCTAAGTATACCGTAAGGTATTGTCGTGTGTGTTGACTCTGTTGTATGTTGCGAGAGGTATTAATATTTCCGGTTATATAATCGGATTACCCGGCTTAAAACAAAGGCTGGGGTTACTGTTATCCATTGTGTGAATGTTTTCATTAAATCACAAATCAATGTAAGACGCTGGTGGCTGTGAGTCCTTATCAGGACTGGTTTTTAATACTTTTCTGTTCAACTTAAATATATACACACCCCACACGCATTTTTTAATAACCGAGTAAGGAAACTTCATAAGGAAGTCATATCGAAATGTGTCAAGCCGTTCGATTGTATGTATGATATTATATTCACTTGTCATAAAACATACCTAAATCATCCATTATGGTTGCTATTACAGTGTAATGCCATATTTATATTGAGTTTGATGATCTCGCTTGTGTAGTATGTCGTGATAATATGTTTACGCCCCTAATTACTGTACAGACAATAACTGTAAAGTCGTTGGTCTAAAGTGTTTTCTATAAACTAGGAAAACCGTATATATATCCGTTACCACCTAGTTTTGTCTAGGGGGGGTAGTGAAGGGGCATGATATTACATATTAATCTCATACACGGTATTTCCGGGTAACGTCTGTTTACTCGGCTTCTCCACCTGGAGCTAGTGCACACAGTTCCCGGGAGAGGGCGCAGGTCCTCTTCAGGTAACCGTGTGCCGCTCTCAGGTGGGCGGCCGACCCACCCACCTGGCCACGTGATCTAAGGGCCGGTGTTATATAAGACCCGTGTGTTTACCTGGAACGGCAGTCAGTGCAGGCCCGACTGACGAGAGACTTCACATGTCCAACCGTGCGGACAGAGTTGTATGCTAAGAGTTGTATACTGACCGTTTCCTCTATTTATAGAGAAACCTGATTTACCTGTGTGTATTAATTCTACACTGATCGTTCCCTAGTAAAGGAACTAGAGTTGTTATTCTTGTGAATAAAGACAGATATATTCTCGCACCTGGAAACTGCCGTGATCGTTGTTCTTTAACCTAGAGTTAACTACGAACCACCACACTTACAACGTCTCTATTGTCCCCTGCAGCAGCTGTTGGCATGATGTATTCATGCAGTGCAAGCGACCTTACTGCATCACCCTGTCCTTGTGGCTTTAATTTATAACCTACTTCAAAGTCCATGGGACTACATTTGACTTCTTATTTTGACCTGCACTAAAGGTATAAATACATTGGTAACAGGTCCTTGTTTTGAATCATTATTGAGCATTGACTTCAGAACCAAATGCTGTTTATGCACTTTTTTTCAGGTTTTTATTTTGTGTGGTAATGGTTAGTAGTATAGTATGTATCGGAACGGGACTATAGTTAAGTACTGTTTATTACTCAATCGACATGCAGCCAATCAGAGGCCTCCATTTGGTCACGTGACCGGAAGTGACCTACTTAGGGGATTAGTGGTGCATTCTGGGTAACCCTGCAGCCAATCAGAGGCCACCATTTGGTCACGTGACCGGAAGTGACCTACTTAGGGGGATTAGTGGTGCATTCTGGGTAACCTACTGACCTACTTAGGGGACCGGAAGTGACGTCATATGACCTAATTTAGGATCACGTGACCGGAAGTGACCTGGTGAGTCACGTGAGCGGAAGTGACGTCACATGACCTAATGGCCGACCGGAAGTGAGTGACCTCATTGAAGATCACGTGACCGGAAGTGACTTGATTGATCACGTGAGCGGAAGAAGAAGTTTTTTTGTTTAGGAAGTGAGGGTCTTTAGGATCACGTGACTGGAAGCGACGTCGTCACATGAGTGACGCTTTAAGAGACTGCGCGACTTACTAGTAAAAGAAGACGTATGAAAATAAAAATACAACAATATTTTATTTTATTTTTTTTATTTATTTTTTTTTCAATCTTGATAAACACTCTATTTTTGAAAAGATGCACACGCTTATTTTTTTTTTTTTCATATCTCTAAAGGACTCGTTGTCACACCGTCAGAATGCACGCGACGCTTATAATACAAGTAGCGCACGCCGTCTTTCTCTATGGTGTAGGTGACCATTTTGTTTCGCACCACTTTGAAGTTTCTATTTACAGCAATGAGAGTTTTTCGTTGGCGAAGAACATCCAAGAAGTCGTCTGGTTCCTGAGGGTTTTGTTTCTTCTGTACGCCTTTTGCACTCCATTTTTTGGATTTTCTTTCACCGGTGTCGCTGACTCGATCGTAGCAAATGTAAGTCTTAGGGTTGAGACTTAGGATCCCGTCACCTTCCCACTCCGCTTTCATAAGCCCCGAAGTTCTCAGATCGTGAAGGTACCGTCTCTCACAACATCCGCCGGGCGGCGGACACCATTCTCGCACTCTTTCCGTTTTTGTCTTCACGAAAAGCTCTAAGTGATCGTCGCACACCGCTGTCGGAAGCCACTTTCGTTTCTCTCTGAAGTACGTCTCTCTCAGGCGAGGTTTGACTAGGTCATCCAACGTGTCACCGCTGAGAGCCATGTAAAGACTGTCGGTGTCCATTTGACAAAGGGCATAATCGCGCCGATCGACGAATCTATCCAAGAAGTCGTATGTGAACTCTAACATTTTCAACTTCGCGTACTGGTATACCATGAACCCTATTTGAATAGGGAGGTTGTTGTTGACTGTTTTCGGTTGTAGTTCGACTTCAAACAGATCGGAACTCAACTCGGACGCCTTTTTGAAGCGCCACGAATTGGCCAATAGTTCGAACTTCCGACTGTCAGTGTATCTCACCGCCGTGTGTTTTTCTTTGTTGCAGATTGTTTTACCGTACGTAGCGTTTCCCATTAACTTGTAACAGTCTGACAGAATTTTCTCGTTCTCGTTCACGTCGCCACGTCTTCGCGCCGCCGTTACTTCGTCCGCGAAACCGGCAAAGGAGCGTTTAGGTAGGTATTCTACCACCAGCTGCACTTTGGTGACTATCAAACCGTGCTCTAAATACCACTTGAGAAGCGGCGTTCCCAAGAGAATATTTTTTCCGTGGTAACTCCCTATCAGACATCTCTGAGGCGTGTTCAACAGCTTTTCTTCCTGCGCAAAGTCTGACATGTGAGGGCCTATGTCCGATTTTGAAACGGTCGCGTTCTTGAAAACGGGGGTCATTTCTTCGAAGTAGTCTCGTAGGTGAGGCGGCGTAGTGATGTCCACTTGAACTAAACCGAACATTTTCTCCTCTTTCACAGCGGAAAGGATGTCGCTCTCGCTCATCGCGTTTCGAGACACTTTCAAAGCGTCAACCTTCCAGCGTTGTTGGGAGGCCTTGACCCGCTCATCTCGACGCTTCATCTCTCGCCATTCGCACTCCCACACGACGACCAGCTTGTGACCTAGCGCTTTCAAGTAAGCGCTTACTCTGGTCGTTCTGTCGCGTCTCTCCTCTCTCAGTGAAGCGCACTGATATCGGTGCGACGGTATGCACTCGTGAGCGTGGAACCAACACCCGTGAAACTGGAAAACCGTATTAGAGGCCGCGTGAAACCCGTCCACGCGAATTCTCCGACAGCCTACAACCATCTCGCCGCCGTTCAAAGCATGGCGCAGTTTCACGTCGCGGTCGTGCTCTACGAAGCGTAACCACTCCAAAGCGCTGTGAGAGTTTCTTTGCCTAATTTCGGGCTTGAACTCGGTCTCGGGCCGTCTCACCGCGTAATAGCCCGTGCAGTGCGCTTCGCTCATGCAGCGCAAGTACAGAGAGTTAGCGTCTAGTCCTAGGATGTGTTGGCACGGTCTCGCTTCTTCGCCGTACTTGTGCTCCCTTATCCGCGTGGTGCCCTTCTCGTGAAATCTATGGAAGATGATGGAAGGACCGCCGACTAGATTTTCTTTGATCAGAGCGTGGAGGACGGCGTCGAACTGGGGGAACGTTGTGAACGCGTCTTCTAGGTTTTGGAAGAGGAACCGTAAAGTCAAACCAGCGAGAGAAACTCCGTCTTTCAACATGTCAATGCCGCGATCTTGGAAAAATTTAGCGTGATTTTTCAGAGCTTCTATGAAAGGTTTGACGTCTTTGTTGTTGTAGTGGATCAAGTAGTCTTCCATAGTTTGCATCTTCTCGTCGGACCAAACTTTCTGACATGCGGCGTAGTCGGATTCGGACATTTTGACGCCCGTCAGCTCGCTGTCGAAAGCCGATCTCGGTGGCAGCGTTCTGTTTGCCAGTTTCCTGGTAGACGTCATCCATTCGTAAGGAAAGTGACCTTTCTCTTCGTTCCTGGTGAAAGCTCGCAAATAGGTCGCGTAGTTGTAACCGGGTGCCAAATAGTTGACTACGTCCAAGAAAACCGTGTGCTGTGTGTAAACCGCCAAGTATTGATTGCTTCTCTTTATGACGCTGAATTCTTGGTTTCTTCGGTCTCCGGAGGCGAAGAACGAGTGAAGGCGTATTTTGATCAGGTTCAAGTCGTAACGCCCCGAGTTGAAGCCCACGACTGGAGCTTGACGGATGTATCTCAGAAGACGCTTCTTCAGTTGAACTAACGGGTGTCTGGTCTGAGCCGCAGCGAAGCCGCCTGGAGAAGGGGTGAACGTCGCCTCCTCCAGCAGGAGAGCTTCACCTATCGCCGCATCTAACTTCGCTAAGGTCGGTCGGTAAAGTTCTAGAACAGCTTCTCCGATGACTTTGGCGTTCTCGTTTATGTGATTTAAAACTCGGTCCAACAAGGGGTCGGAATCTGCGTCGGATTCTCTGACGAAGCAGACGGGCCCCTCCCACCCCGGAAAGTCGGATGCGACGCTAGCCGACAAAGGGACGTGATCCCACAGCAGGGACACGTGTTCCGTCGACGGTTCTTTGCACGGTCTGAAGAAAGCCTCGAAATCGAAGGCGATCTTGTAAGGGTAGATTCCGGAATGTCCGTCGGGGGGAAAAATGGAGAAGTCTGCTAGCGCTTCGAAAATCGTTCTCGAATTTTGGTAGATGCCACCTACGTAGCGCAACTTGACTTGTCGGCAAGAGGAAAGCTGGTTCCTGTGTCTCTTCAGCAAGAACTCGGTGGTGAACGCCGCCTTACACTTGCAACATTCGTATATGCCCGCGTACGCGTTGAAGTCCGTGACGAGAGAGACGTGCAAACCGCCTTTCGCCGTCAGGTGTAGGTTGACTTTACCTCGGGCGGCCAGAGTTCTGGAAGGCGGTCTGATCAGAGTAACGCGTCTTCTCAACTTCCGCCCCGGCACTTGACGCGAGGCGGTGTAAACCGCTATCTGTACGTCAAACAAGTTCTCTAACGCGGGTAAGTCGCGGATGTTCAGACCCGGAAAGGATTCAGGTGTGGCAGCGGGACAGAACTGACGTAACAAATCTGAAGCGCGCTTGCTGGTGTTGTATAAGTGAAAGGAAATGCAGCGGAAGATGCAGAGGTTGATCCAACTCGACCGGCCTGAGTGATCCTACCGCCTATGGGGAATTCCCCCGGTCCCATGTAAACGCAAATGTTCAAATTGGTAGGAAAAAGAACGTGCCACTTGGTGTCAGCGTCGCAAAGTTTCCGTACTTCCTCGCAAGCGACGGTGTTTTCCATCTTTGAGAGGAGCTCTTCCAAAGTTTCTGAATTAGTTATAGTAGGGAGCGGTTGTATGAGAGTTGCGTTGTTCTGGGAGGCGTGAAAGTAGCGCAGTTTGCTCTTGTCTTCTCTGTGTTGTAAGAGTAAGCCTACCGAGAAACCCACTTTGGATCTGAATCTTTGTGTCAAGTGAATGCGACGCATAGTATCTACAGCGTCACTCAACTCGCCGGTTGGTAGCCTGAAGTTTGTTACACTCACGCGAGTCCCGTGCATCCTGACGCCCGTTTGTATCGCAGGCCAATTCGCCGTGAACGTTTCCTCCCCGTTCGGTACAGCACATATGCGCGGAGGGACGGTCACCCCGTCCAGAGATTCGCGTCGACAGGCGATCTTTCGGCAATCGCCTTCGCCGCATAGAGGGCAAAACTTAGGTACTACTCTACAATTTTCTACGTGTCTCTCGTGGTTGTACGGTCTTTTAAACATTTTGAAACACTTTTCGCATACGTACTGTGTCATGTTTTTTTTTCACTCAGTTACCAACTACTTAGCCGTCTAACTATCTATCTATCTATCAATCTATCTGTCTATCTATCTATCTATTTATCTTTCTGTCTGCTGTCTGTGTATCCGTCTGTCTGTCTCATACAGCGTACGTCAAACGCTGTGTGTGTGTGTGTGCGCGCGTGAGCGTTGAGCGTCTCTCATTCCGAATCTATGCCGAGATATTTCAGAATGATCTCTGTTTTGTCATCCAACTCTTTGAGCGCTCTGGCGGACAGCGTCACTCCCTGCTGTGTGGGTTTTTTGTCAGGACCTTCGTACTTGCGCACGTGGACGAGGTTCTTACCGCTGTAGTAGCTCACAGCTGCGTACACTTCGCTCTCCTCATCCAGCACTGCGAACCAGGGGGTGTGATTAGGTTTTCCTTGCGCGGCCGCTGTGTCGCGTATGCGCACCACTGCGCGGATATCGGCGATGCGTGCTATGAGCTCGCGCAGCGCGTCGGCCGTGAAGTGCACTCGCTTGCTTCTGGTCAGAGACGCCTCTTTCACCTGGCCGTCTTTTGTGTAGCGCGGCCTCCTAGACAGTCTAGCCACGTCCTCCCAGATCTCCAGCGTCAAAGCTCCGTCTAAGCAGAACTCTAACCCGAGAGGACGGGAGAAGGTTTTCTCTGCTTCTTCTCGTCCATCTCGTTCTTTTTCTTGTATTTTTCTCTTCTTACTAGGCCTTGTTGTTCTGGAACTCACCTTAGAACGTTTCACACCCGCAGGATGAGTAACACCATCAGCGTGAGCTGAATCAGCAGCAGAACCGATAGCAGGAGCAGCGTCAGCGCTGGTGGTATCCGAGGCCTCGTTGTTGGAACAGCGCAGCCACACGCCGTCGGTGCTGAGTGTAGCGGTAGAAGATGAAGCGCCGCCGCCCTCGTAAGGTGGCGGTGAGGGCAGTCGCCACGGACCGGACGGGACGCTACTAGTGGAGGAAGTGAGGTCGAAAGGTCGAAGAGGGAAGCCGAAAAACGTACCGCCCACCCCTTTCCCTTTGGGTTGTTCGTACGCCTCGTCGTCAGCGTCGTTCTCTGTCTCACCCTGTTGCTGCTGCTCCTCCTCCTCCTCCTCCTCCTCTTCTTCTCGGTTTAGGGGCTGAGTGTCCGAATAGCTGTCACTCTCAGCGCGAGCGGCGTCGAGGGCGTCAGTCGATGTAGTGGTGGAGGAGAGGGGCTGTGCAACGTGCGGCAGGTCATCAAAGTCATCAACAGTAGTGGGGAGGTAAAAACCCGGTTGCCAGTACTGCGCTGTGCCAGGAGCGTTGTCGTCAGTAGTAGTAGCGGTAGCAGCAGGTGCAGCAGAAGCAGCAGCAGCAGCAGCAGGCGCAGCAGCAGACGCAACAGTAGCAGGCGCAGCAGCCTCAGCAGGCGCAGCAGTAGCAGGCGCAGCGGTAGCAGGTGCAGCAGCAGCAGCAGCAGCCGCAGCAGGCGGGGCGGCAGTAGCAGCGGCAGCGCGCTTAGCAGCAACGTGTACCGTCGCGAGTGTAACAACGTCGCTAGCACGACGACTACTACCAGTAGTACTACTACTACTACTACTACTACTACTAGTACTACTACTGCTACTACTACTGCTACTACTACTACTACTGCCGCGAGCGCTCGCTACAGCGGGAGGGTGATAAGACCAAGCGGCTGTGGCGGCAGTCTCATGTTCAGTAGCAAGAGGAGGCACTGACGCTAAACGAGCGCTGTTCCGCGTAGTCTTCTTGTTCTTGAACGACGCTAGATGTTGTCTTTTGCTCATGGTGGTGACTGTAGAGAGCAGCAAAAGAATGAGTGAGTGAATGGAGGTTTCCAGACCCCTTATATACGCCTTCTCGCTTCTAGAGCTAAGCTACTTACTGACCCTGTTCAGCTGCCGCCGGCTGGCCGGCGGCCATTCACAAAGAGAAACAAAAGACATAAGGCATGACGTTTTCAGCTGGATCCCTTTCCCCCCTTTTGAGAGATCGACTGTCATGAGCTAAGCCGCTTAACACCCTGTTCAGCAATTCAACGCGCATTAGCTGTATAAAGGATTAAGCGGTTGCTGCCGTCGACTGACCGGCGGCCATTCACAAAGACATAAGGTATGACGTTTTCAGCTGGATCCCTTTCCCCTCTTTTTTTTTTTTGAGGGATCCACTGTCGTGAGCTAAGCCGCTTACCACCCTGTTCAGCCATTCAGCGCGCGTTAGCTGTATAAAGGATTAACGGTGACGAGCTTAGAGTGTGTGTACAAAAAAAACTACAGGAGGCGTGTGGCGTGAAGCAGGACCCCCCTAAGACGAACGTGTCTGTCTGTGAGTAGAGGCGTGTGCATGTGGTGAGCGACTTAAGTGTAAGACAAAAATCACCACCTCCTGCCGTGGTGAGTAGACCGGGCCGGCCAGGCGGCGGCCGGCTAGTTCAATAGGGAGGGGTGACAGCTGACTAAGGCTGTGCATGAAAAAAATCCGATTTTCACCTGACCTCTGACGTTTGTTACAATGAATGTCAGAGGGAGGGAGACGTCCTCAGGTAGGGGGTAGGAGGTAAGGCTAATGGATGAGGAAGAAACACCGTTTTCAGCTGGTCTCCACGGATAGCGATGACACACCCCTCGTCATCTAAGCTCTTAAGGAGCGGAGCGGCTGAAAAAGCGTCATGCGGACAGGTCGCTACACAGCTGGAGTGCTGTTGGAAATGGGATTAAACTCCCTCTGTATAAAAAGCTCTGATTTCTGTTGGAAAAAAAACATATCGCCTCTGACCACAGTAACGTCTACTACCACCACCGCCGCCACCACCGCCGCCGCCGCCGCCGCCACCGCCGCCGCCGCCGCCGCCGCCGCCACCGCCAAGACGAGACGAGATGGCTCAAGCTATTCCACTTTCAAGCTCGCCTTCACCGCCTTGTCCACCTGAAAAAAAGTTAATGCGGCTTGACGACGTGAGACGCGCGAGGCAGACCGATGGGGAGAACAGAGAGGTAGGACAGCGGCGGTTAGCCTATAGCGACGCCTTGCTTCGTCAACTAGGTAAAGAGTTGAGCGGCTGTTGGAGAGAGTTGGGCAGTAGCTTAAAAGTTACCGCCGCCCGTATGGATGCTCTAGTAGAGCGCAGTGTCAAGACACCGGAGGAGCTGTGTACGGCGATGTTCCGAGTCTGGTGGGGTGAAACCCCGCATCGTCATAGATGGGGAGAGCTCGGTCGCGTCTTCACCCGCATTAGACGCGTGGAACTGTTGGCTCAGTGGATGTCCCTTCTCCACAGACAGGGGTTGGATTTCGAAAACCCCGACTCGCGCGCGATGCATAAGCACTTGGGCACCCTCGGCAGACGTCTAGGTAGCAGGTGGAAAGAGGTGGGGGACCATTTAAAATTGTCGCCTGAGAGGTTAGATAAGATCGCTGAAGAATGCGAATACGGAGGAAGTCCCGCTGAGTGGGCCTTCCGAGTGTTGAAAATGTGGCAAGATGAAGCTGACGGTGCCGGTGGTACACCTTTTGAACTCCTTCGAGTGTTGACTGAGGACATGGGAAAGTTTGACCTCGGCATCACGATATTACTTGACTTTATCAAGCAAGAAACAACGAGAACGACGGACATGTGAATTGTTGTGTTTTATTTTCATACGTCTTCTTTATTAGTAAGTAAAAAAAAAAAAATATCATAACAATTAAGAAGCGCGCCCTCTTAAAGTGTCACTTCCTCCAGTCGCAGCTGATCGCCTCATCGAAGCACATGATAAACAAAAAAAAAACGAAGAGACACGCTTCTTCCTCTCGAGAGGAAGAAGCGTGTCTCTCGATTGAAATCTTTTTCTTTTCTTTTTTTCTTAAAAGAGACAAACGCCCCTTAGAGTGCCCCCCCACCCCCCTAGAGTGCCCCCCTCCCCCCTCCCCCCCTCCCCCCCACCACCCGCCCCATGCATCCTAAAAGCGCCCCCCTCCCCATGCATCTTAAAGGGGCCCCCCTCCCCCCCTCCCCTCCCCTCCCCCCCTCCCCTCCCCTCCCCTCCCCTCCCCTCCCCCCCCCTTATACACTCTAAAGAACGCTTCTACCTAGTTCAATAAGTCACTTCCAGTCGCTCGTAAAACAATAAAAAATGAAAAAAAAAAAAAAAAAAAAACTTATCTCGTAGTGTTTTTTATTAGTTTACCGAAAAAAATAAGAGACTCGCCTCCTCCTCTCCTTCTCCTCCTCCTCCTCCTCCTCCTCCTCCTCCTCCAAAAAAAAAAGATATCACATTTTAAAGCCGTGACCCCTTAAAGACACTCATCTCTTCATTAAGTCGCGTGACGTCACTTCTTCTTCTGGTCACGTGATCAATCAGGTCACTTCCGGTCACGTGATCCTCAATCAGGTCACTCACTTCCGGTTGGCCATTAGGTCATGTGACGTCACTTCCGGTCACGTGACTCATCAGGTCACTTCCGGTCACGTGATCCTAAAGTAGGTCACTTCCGGTCCCCTAAGTAGGTCATATGACGTCACTTCCGGTCCATAAGTAGGTCATATGACCTCACTTCCGGTCACGTGACCAAATGGCGGCCTCTGATTGGCTAACTAGGTCACGTGACCTCACCACTAATCCCCTAAGTAGGTCACTTCCGGTCACATGACCAAATGGAGGCCTCTGATTGGCTGCAGGTCGATTGAGTAATAAACAGTACTTAACTATAGTCCCGTTCCGATACATACTATACTACTATGGTTGTTGGTGTTGAGTTCCTCGATGTTTCCTGGATGGGGAAAGAGAACACTGAAACCACAATCCATTTTTTAACTTGATGGTCTTTCTTTTCGTGTTGTTTATCCAACAAGTTGATAACTGAAATACATTGAATAACATTCCAAACTTATAAATTTGCATAACAGATGGGAGGTTGCCTGGATTGGTGCAATCTATGGTGTACAACATCCTACTCCACATAAACAGCATCTATGTGTCTGAATGAATTGTATCGTCATTTACCTAGGTTGACAATTAACAAACACTCACTAGCTCTCCACTGCTATGATAATTCTGACACATTATAACATCAACTAAAGTATTCCGTTCCATGGCACTCCCCCTCTCCCCTCTAGCCACATTCTGCCTCCCCTGTCAGTTCCCTCTGGCGGCCCATGATGAACACATGAAGCAGTTTAAGGGTAAGTCATGTATACCTTAGGCCTGTAGCTTGACTGTAGAGTGTAGATTAATCTGTGGCAATTCAGTGGCAGGATGACATTATTTCATTGTTCCTTATACCCATAATATCTTCCAATCCTAACCTAATGAAGGCTCCTCCAGGTCGAAACTGTAGTGACCGTCTATTCAAAAGTTTACTTATTTATTTCTGTCATCTTGAAGACCTTTTGTTCTTGTTGGTTGCGTTTATTGATCAATTTATTACTGGTATAGTAAATTATTCTATCAATAATCTTCCTATCATGTCATGGTTCTATTGACAGGGACAGGGCAGATCCTATAAGCCACACCAGCAATCTGACTCGCGTACTGCATACTCTGGTGGGAGTCACTGTAGAGTATGCATAAGTGATATGGCATCTCTGGACATTACTAGGCAAAAGAATATGACTGACTATACACTGACCCTTATACATATTTAAACTGGGTCAGGTTGCCTCCCACTCACAGAACCTCAAGGACCATTATCTTACTAATCCCTGACAGGCCAGACCCCCAGAGCAGAGAAGTAACAGGATCCAGGGGAACAGCAGCATACATAAGGACAACAGAGATGTGGTAGAGAAGGGTCCCTACTGGGAGCAGCGCTGCAGTTGTGTGGGTGTCTAGGTTGTGTACTACTTGTATACCCAGGGATGCAGCTCATACATTTTGGAACTAAGCCCAAGTGACTTTTACAAAACTCCTTCAATTTTTGATAGAAGGAGTATGCACCAGTGTTTCATGCATAGCTACAGGGAATGAATTGTGTACACCAAAGGTCATTTTAGAATTCAGTTTTATCTTGTAATGAAAGAGGGTATCTGACATTATTTTATGGTGTCCATTGTAGGTGAGGCAATATCAGTTTAAAGATAATCCTTTATAAAGATGACATGGCCAAGTAGAATGGACCTTACTGCACCCAACAAAATTCCCTTTTAGCCAAAGTGCCCAGTAATCATCTGGCAATTCCAACAAAAACCGGTATCTTGAATCACACAAAGCTGTTAGGATTAGGAGCCCAAAGAGCTGAATCTGGGAAAGCTATGAAACCATGGAATTGAATGGAATGGACCCATTTTTTATAGCAATTCAAATCTCTTCTTACTGATCATCCTAAAAATCCCTAATCTTCAGATTTTCCTTGTGTTTGGGAGACACAAACTGGTGGGGAGGGAATAATGTACCCTTGCACCTATTTGAGCCACCACAAGTCCCAGTGAATTAATGAGACTGTAATTTAAAAGAAAAGAGAGGTAAGAAAACATTGATCAAGAAATGTTTTATCAATTTAATGAAGGCTTAACACTTAAGCAGACCTAGCTTACAGGTTAAGGTTTTATTGATGATACTAATCTGATTTATTATGACCATCCCACCGGATTGGATGCCTCAAACTGTGTTCTAGTTTGCATTATTTAGTGATTTTAATATGTTATGTGTTAAGATTCCCCCTTGCAAGGCTCACTTAATCTGATTGCTCTCAATATGCTGATTTGCCGTCCATATCTGACACAGTTCTGAATGAATTGAATTCTTCTGGTTACCACCATGACAATAAGGCTTGATTACTGTCCTGGTATTTAAGACAACCTTTTCTTATCCAATTCCTAGCCTAGTTCCCTGCTCAGTTTCTCCTTTAATGAATTCTATGGCAGGATTCCCTCAAGATGAGGATGCATCAACCAGGTAATCATAACAGAAAAGAATAATTTAAAAAATGCAAAGATTTAGATTATCTGGCCTTTTTTATCTAGATTGTTTATGGATCGGACAGGCTGTCTTCAGTATTGGATGACAGATTATTGATTATGTTCTGGCCATCTGAAACAGCTTTAACCTAATTAATATTGCATGTGGTATTGTACATTTATCAAGACATATAAAGTAAGGACCTTTAATCCACATTGACAAATTGTTGTCATTGTTGATCCAATGTAGATTTAACATTGATTCAATGTTGAACTGGATTTCTAGATCTATTCTTTGGAAATAGTTGGCCGTCTGTTGCATAAGTGCTTAAATAAATATTAAAAGATGAAATGTATCATTCTTTCAGCTTCAATGACAACCATTTTTATATTTATGTATATGTAGGGGCATGATATTACATATTAATCTCATACACGGTATTTCCGGGTAACGTCTGTTTACTTGGCTTCTCCACCTGGAGCTAGTGCACACAGTTCCCGGGAGAGGGCGCAGGTCCTCTTCGGGTAACCGTGTGCCGCTCCCTGGTGGGCGGCCGACCCACCCACCTGGCCACGTGATCTAAGAGCCGGTGTTATATAAGACCCGTGTGTTTACCTGGAACGGCAGTCAGTGCAGGCCCGACTGACGAGAGACTTCACATGTCCAACTGTGCGGACAGAGTTGTATGCTAAGAGTTGTATACTGACCGTTTCCTCTATTTATAGAGAAACCTGATTTACCTGTGTGTATTAATTCTACACTGATCATTCCCTAGTAAAGGAACTAGAGTTGTTATTCTTGTGAATAAAGACAGATATATTCTCGCACCTGGAAACTGCCGTGATCGTTGTTCTTTAACCTAGAGTTAACTACGAACCACCACATATATAAATATATATGTCTCCATGCCACCAACCCTTGTTTAGGAAAATTTTACAAACAAAGAAAAAACATTCATGAAGAAAGAACTGTTTATACCATCAGTAAAACAGTGAGTTGGATAGTAGACGGAAAGGTTGAACAAAGCCGGCTGAGGTCATTTGCATTCGGGGGTTTAAATTGCCAAAGTTAACAGTCCGATACTCTTAGGGAATTGAATCAAAAGGCTGTGAGCCCAGTCTATAACTATTTCTCTTAGTACAATTCAATGCAGCAAAATCCCTATTCAAGGAGCAATTTAGATATAGTAGATATGTAATAGAAGGTTATAGACCCTAAGGCATACACTATGAAAAAGGAACTTAACAATCACAACATTACTATTGTGCGAAGGCAACTCTGGTCTATTGGATCAGAACTTTGCCTTGAAACCAAAACTAAAACCTTCAGTCTCTATTGCCTCAATTGTAGAGCTTTCAGGCAATCCTAAATTGTCTTTCCCCAAGAGTACTATCACTATTTGGACAATCTAATTGTTCTATTCTCATCTAACACCCACATGTGCACAAACGACTAGAAGCATTTCAGGGATTTAAATGGATTTCAATCATTATAAGATGCACCTTTACCCAAAGGTGTCCCCATTGTGGCTAGCATATTTCAGGAACTATTCTTGTAGGAGATTTTCATTTAACATTACCACTGTACAAGCTTGATCATTTTACTAATATCAGAGACAGCCCTATTGAGTTTTTCCCATCCTACAAGCAGAGTGTGATTTGGAAATATCTTTCTATAAGAGGAATCTCTCAACATCTACAAAGATTCATTACAAACCTTGATAGGGATCCCACAGCACAGTCTGTGCAGCAACATAACAATGTAAAATTATCTTTTATATGTATAACTTGGTCATGCCACATACAGATTGCATGTAAATGAGGTCCTGGTACTGAAAGTGAAATCCCCAGTCTAGTGGTGCTGTCTGCAGCGGAGGGTTGATGAATGGCTGACTGCCCTCTCCCCCACTGTCAGCTCCCATTGACCAGGGCCCCACCCTATTGACCCGGACATATACCGTATCGTCGCGATAAAGCGCCCAGTCTTGAGAGCCCCGCCAAATTGAAGAGCGCCCCGGCGCTTAATCGCCACGGTACGGTAACAGCACCCAGCTGCAGGTGTAAAGGTGCAGACCAGCGTCCAGGGGCAGCTAATGTAAAGGGTCAGGGTACATCTGTCAGCCCGGTATCTGTGTTCTGGTGGTCTATTGTACATGCACTACATCACACAGTGCCTGTTTAGCAGCTACAGCAGGTTTAACTGTGGTTGTCTGTGTCCATTTGTCTGCCTGACCTTCTGTTTTATACACCATTGCAGGAGCAGGGTAGCGGCTTACATTCTCGTTTGTATTCTCAATATAACAGGAAACAGGTGGGACTCTCCATAGGAGAAACAATGAAAATGAAATGGCATTTTCTAAAATTCTAAGCTGAATGGGCTTCCTAGTCTGAAAAAAATATGTTAGTGTGCTAATTGTTTTATAAATATAGTATACTTATGATTCTATATGGAACAAACATTATCTTAACATTATGCCCATTTCTGTGGCTTTTGCTGTGATAAATGATATGCTTCTGTGGGTTTGGATTTTTGACTTGTCCTGAGAGATTGAAGAAAATATCAGAGGTTGAACACCATGACTTTGCCTTTAGGAGCCACCACTGTTAGTTTGTGAGACTTTCTTTTCATTATCTCTTGGGTGCTCTCTGGCCACAACTACGGCATAATGAATAATTATGATAATGAATATCAATTTAACTGTTTTTATCCATGACAATTTAGCAACTTATTAATCATATATTCTCAAATGTTTGGTGTGCATAATGCTCATGAAATGCCATTTGTGAGGAAATCTGTCATGCAATAATCGTAGCCTTGTTTTTATAATTCCTGATAAAGACAAAAGTCTTTCCACAAGATATTACAATCAAATTCCTGAGATTAACTTTAACACAGTTTTTTTGTGATCAAATGTCTCTCTTTCTTGATTGTTATATGGACATGTACATGTGTATTATGTTAACATTGTGGTGGTTGCTGCTTTGTGTATAAAGGCCTGACACTCTGGTGGTCCGGTCATCTAAGTGACCACGTGACCAAACACTACATAGAGGTAGTTCCTACAACAATCAATAGATGTCACTAGTATAGGCCTGGTGATTGTTGTGGGAACTAGCTGTATGTAGTGTTTGGTCAAGTGGTCACCTGGATGACCGTACCACCAGAGTGTCAGGCCTTTATACTAATACTACCAACCCACTGCAGACCATCACCACCAGAACACGCTCAGAGAAAGCATGTGATACCATCAATAGGGCAGTCGTGAAAAACACAATTCCATGGCTTCACACATGGTAAGCTCTAAATTGAAATTTAATTTGACGTATCACATACTATTTATTTACCCACTGACTCTTTTTCTATTTCTGCCTGCTTTGCCTCTCTGGCTGTGTCTGCCTCACTGCATTCCTGTATCCCTACCTCTCTCCCTCTCTCTCTCTGCCTGCCTGCCCCCCAGTCTCCCTGCCTCCCTGTCAATCAATAAGGATCTCTTTTTGTCAATGCCTCCTTCCATTTCCTCCACATGCCCTCTTGCCTCTCTGCACCTCCTGCATATTTTTGTCTTTTTCCCTCCTGACCAAACTAAGTCCCCCGTGTCTCTACATCTTCTAATCTCCCTCTGCCTCAGACTACAAAGCCTCTACTTTTATCCCCTCCTAAATCTGCACGCTGGGAGGTCCTGCCTGGGAGGCTCACATGAGTTTTTGTCAGAACAATATAGACACAGGTCAGCACAGCTCTGTCAGCTATAGAGGGATATCTCACTCAGTGCCATATTGTGAACTTTCTCAGTCTGCTCTGTCAGCTTGGACTTACATAAAGGGAGTAACCATAGAATGGGCATTGCATGGAATTTGCTTTCTTCAAAGGTATGAGGTTTTGATGAAAAAAATGAATTTCTAAAGAAAGTAGAACGCTATATATAGTGTTCTACTTTCTTTCTCAAACTCCAGACTTATGTTGTTTTAGGATAGAGGAAGGACAAACCGGAAAGTTCTTAATATATTTAAACAAGTTCATATTATTGAAAGGTATATATCTCGGCTCCTTGGAACACTTTTTGATACATCTCTAACCCTAGCGCTTCATTTTTTATTGTCTCATGAACTCTATTGTCCATTTTCGGGTGACTCCGAGACCAAAATAAGGTGATTATGCACATAATGTCTTAAAGTACATGACAGCAACTAATAACTTTGTTTACAAACTGGGACAACATATATCTTAAGGCATACCAAGAAAGGATACCCTCAGAAAAATAGTTTTTGAGATACAGCTCGATGAATATTGAAGATTTATCAAAAATATTAAAATTTTAACAACATACTCTCATTTTACCCTACTTCACTCAAAATGGTTCAATTAATTGTCAAAATCACTCTACAATATCCTGATGGTATATACTTTAGGAAATATGGACCATTAGGATCCTTCGTTGAACCTACTTGGCACAGTACTGGCCTAAAAAGTGGCTATTTCACCTTATTTTGGTCTCGGAGTCACCCGGGTGACTCCGGGACCAAAATAAAACATTGTATAAATGTAGGTTAAATAAGTGGAATCATCAGATTTCTGGTTTAGAGCTTTAGAGGGGGTGGATAGGAAGCAGTGGCACTAAAGATAACTAAAATATATAGGATATTAACAATTCTGTGTGGGTTTTACTATTATCATCAAGGCGAGTGACTCCGAGACTAAAATAAGAGAATGACTCCGGGACCAAAATAAGTTGGAGGGCCTAAAAACGAAAAATATTGGGCCAATACACAAAAAAATGAAAAATCCTGAATTGTTGGGATATTTTCTCACATATACCAAATTTTTGAAAAAAATGGTGCAAAACTGGTTATTCTGTAGGGCTATAAGCCTGAAAAGGGCCAGAAATAGCCAAAACAACATAGGTCAGAGGTTTGAGCCATATACTAAGAAATGCTTTCGCCATTCCTTATATTTCCTTAATTCAAATCTTTTCCTTGCACACATGCTATGTAATGATGAAACAAACGGACATTCAACTGAATATATCTAAATTTCAACTTATTGACATTCATACTTCAGTATACACTAAGGATTCTACAATACAATACAATACTGATTCATTCTGACAATGTCCAACACGCACAACGTTGAGAACAGCTCAAGAGCCAGAGAAGGTGGTATAACCTCAGGTTTAGGGGTAAAGGGTCATTTCAAACTGAAAAGGAAACTTGGCAGAAAGTGATTTGTTTTTACCAATTTGTGCAGGATGACTTGACAGTTCATGATTGGATTATCCACTTTTTCCACTGGTAAGACAATGCAGTTTAACCATGATTTTATTTGTGTGGTGGTGGGTCAATGTGGATTGAATTACTTGACCTTAGGTTGTGCATCTGAGACCTTTGTGTGAAAAGAATAGTGAAGATTTAATCTGCTGTTACTGCAGTTAAAGGTCAAAGCTCACATGACAAATCCAGTTGATTTCACAAAGGAATTGTGGTGAATAATCGGATTGCAGAGCAGTGGTGATTGCTTTTTAATCCAATTGAAAACGGTTCATTATAAAACTTATGCTTACAATTTAAATTTAAATTAGAACAGAATACAGAAGAAAACCATTGTGTGTTGTATTGGACCCCAGGATTCCAGCTATTTCTTTTACTGCCAGGCTCTTACCTTTGTCTCAGACAGGACACATTATCCTAAGGGAGCAAATCCTAATTCTAAATCTTTTTGTATAAAACAGGATCTATAAGCTATACAACCTTAATTGAGATAATAACTAATAAGGCCACCATCTAACACATTTTGGAGATCTTGGGATGCTACATTAAAACATATAAGATATACCAGACACCATACATATATCTCACCTCCAATTCTTATGTGATAGAGAGTTTCAGGATCACATACATCTTAGGCATGACTACTTACATTGGCAATACACTACGCATATCTTCACAGCTTATGGGATATACCAGAAACATCTGTGCCATCTGTCCATATTGAAGAGAAATCCTACAAGAGCATGTAACTTTGGAATGGAAGTAATTCCAGCAATTTAAAAGGCCTATTCAATAAGCAGATGGTCCAATAGATTTCCTGTCAATAGGTTTATATTATGCCTTAATAAACTGTTCTGGTTTTGTTGATTTTGACCAATTAAGGTTAGTATACAGTCCGTGCTTGGGAGCATATTTACATCATCAAGCAGTAAGGAGGCAGAGTTATTGAGTAATAAAATATATAAAGTAACAACTCAGTTCTATTTTCAATTTAAAAAAAGTCCTGTTGCATAAGTCTGTAGTAACATAAGACCTCCTTGGAGAGATTGTCTGTACATGTAGATGTATCTGTAGTTAATTCAGACCTACCTCCTTAGGTTGGATGTCTGTACATGTATGTAGATGTGTCTGTAGTGGCTTCAGACCTCCTTAGGGTGGGTGTCTGTACATGTAGATGAGGGTCTCAGCTTCTCACCTTGCCCTGATCTGATACCAGGACAATGCACCTGACCATGGGTGGTGCATGCTTGATGAGCTTCCCTCTCTTCTCACCTTGCCCTGACCTGATACCAGGTCAATGCATTGTACCATAGGTGGTGCATGCTTGATGAGACCAGGGCTGAAAGGGTATTCCTTGTTTTGTCTTCCCACTTACTGTAGACTAATTCTCCTCAGCCATCAATTGTACCTTTATTAGGTAAATGCATATTTGTTTGATATGTTTATATTATTCGGATCAAATAAAGTCATCAGTCTTAAGATGTATATGAGAATTTTCTTGTTTACATTGTCACTTTAGAAACGAGTCCCAGATGTATGTACATATATAAAAGCTCATGTGAGGGCCACTTTTACATTTTGTAAAGATATTCACCTAAGTTTTATAGCTGCAAACCTTATGCAGCTCTTACCTTATGCAGCATCATCCCCTTCCAAAAATTGTTTTCTTGTATAATCCTTTAGCTGTGTGAATGTGGATCCCCGTTGAATCACAAAGGGCTCACAACTTGTAACGCACAGAAGCCTGTGTCCAGCTTAGCAGAAAGGGAGTGGCTGATTGGTCAAGGGTAAGAGCAGTGACGTGATCTATCAGGACAATCTGTTGTCACACAGGACACAGTACACACAATGCTGCCAGGTGGAATTTCTGAAAAGCGAAATTTGAAGGAGCAGTTGAATATTGACCTGCATATCATGACAATCCAATTCATCCAACATGAATCAATTGGCTGGCAAAATATGTGGGATTAGAATAGTCAGAATTAACTCACTATTAGAACTTGTTAACCTTTTAAAAACTCACATTAACGGACCCTTCTCAGCTATGCCAGACAGTCTAGACCCACAAATCACTTTAGAGACCAGATGGTTTATCAAATAATAGATGAAGTTATTCCTTAATGTCCCCATGCATTATTATCCAGTAAATACAGGCAACTCAGGATATAAATCTCCCCATGATGAATAAGCAGCAGTTCCAGCCTCTGCTGCCTCACATAGTGCTTGACATGGCCCTCATATTAACATAGCTCTGTTTCATATAGACGGTCCCTACCTGAGCTATAACTCACCACGACCATTTCTCAGTCTGTGCCTGAACATCTTTTGGTCAATAGTGCTGAGTGTTTCTGATGATTGGGTAAATACAATGAGTGATTACACACTTACAGCTTAGTGTGAGAACTCAAGTGTTAATTAATGTAAAACCAAACTGAAGACAATCAGCATTGTGGTACCAATCAGCAGTAGTTACTGCTCTGTTCTTCAATCCTAATTAGCCAATTTTCAATCAGGAGATCACTCATGAAAAAATTATCTCTGATCAGGAAATCTACTGATTAGGATTGGGATTTTCTGTTAGCCAACAAACGTGTGTGCAAACCATTGCTTTCTGTGAAGCCGTTCTGATGGCAGACATAAAGGCAGGCTTCACATCATCTTCATTAAAAAGAGGTTTTCATGTGTATTGTCAGGAGCAGGCTGTGGTGAATTTGTAAGTATTAGAACAAAGTGAAGTCCCCCCTGCAGAAGGCAATACGGCTTTACATGGTAACACTTCAATACCTCTCTGTTTTGCATTCACTAGAATCAACCCTCCAGAGTGGATTGAAAGGAAGTCACTTGGAAGTTGAGAATGTTCTTCAGAATCATGTGGTGTATCTAATATAAAGACTGGGGACATATTGGAGGCCAACTCAATATTGTCTGTGACTTGTGATTAGCCTTGACTGTCACCAATATCCTGAGTACAGATCATTTATTTAGTTTCATGCTTTATTTTCCAATCTTTATACGCTTACCTGTCTCCTAGTACCTGTGCCTATTTATCATTTAATGTAGTAGACTTGTATTATTGAGGTACAAAGTCCAATCAAATTGAATGTTGTCAGTGTGAGTGAATAAACCATAACTGTATAAGTGACAATACAGTCTGACAATACCTAGCGTACACAAAAACCGACAAAAGTTCCAAGGTCAGAGAAGGAAGAATGGCCTCTGCCTCGGTGGGCAAAGGGTCATTCCTAAGTAAACACAAAGTGATTTGATTTGCTAAATTTTGAACGACAATTTCAAAGATTCTTGATGGCTGTACTAAATGTAAGACAACTGAAATTAAAGGGACTTTCCTCAAGACAATGAAAACATATATATAATACAAGTGGAAGAATCCCATGGCCAAAGGATGTACATTGCAACATTACAAATAAGCTCACCGGAGATTGCAAAACAATGCTACAATTTGGTCACATTGCTCTCCCACAAGCAAACAATCCCTTAGAGTATATAACCAAATTTATTATGTAAAGCACTTGTTTATAAGCACAGCACATATATACTATGGAAGCTGACAAGGGTCACAAAAAAAACGGTTTTGTCCAGCTTGCCAGGATGACGTATAAGATATATTAGGACATTGACAGCAAGAAAAAAAATTGGACAGTTTTTCTTTTTTTCAAAAACCTTTTTTTTTTCAAAATTCTGGTGACCCTTGTTCGCTACCATAATATCCTTACTCATAGAAACTTGTCAGATTTGTAAATGCTTACATTTGATGAGGTGCACAATTTAGCTAGCTGCATTATGCAAAATGCTAACTGCTAGGGGCCTTAAATATAAATGACAAGAAGAACGGGTCAGACCCTAAGAAAGTAGATGTAATTTATATCCCCCTCTCTCCAAACAGGGTTCAAAATGTCAAAGGTCATGATCAAAGCCTATTATGTGACTATGTACAGTGATGCACTAATTTAGCAGTCTAGATTTCACCCCCGACCCCACAGACATCCAACAACCACTCCCTTCTACATTCACTGAACGATACAAGAGGGTGTTCTGCCATTTATCTTTTACAACCTCTTGCCCTATCACACACTTCACTAATGAATCCATTCAAGCAGCGCAGTCTGAATTATAGGTAAAGGTTGGACTTTTTGTTTGTCTTTTTGTTAAATCCACTTTTCCCTTCTCCGACATAGACATAGATGCGATATTCTACTTGTTTCTTTTTAGACAAAGGTCATCTCTAATAGGGCATAGTGTTTTTGTCAGGTGACAGGTGAATAATTGCAAACAGAAAGGTGAGGTGGAAGTTTACATTAGCCTCTGCATGATTTAATGTTTTATAAATTGAAATTAGAGTTCTTAACCCCATCCACTCTAATTCATAACAAGATGGCAACCTGATCTCTGGGTAGTGTATGCCACTTCTATTCATTAACTTTTACATTACCCTAATGGAAAGTTTAGTGTTTCATTTCTATAGCTTTTATGTAATCTGACCCTTGGAAACTCACTCAAAAGACAAAATTGTAATAACCGCCTTGATTGAAAGTTTAAGAATGTTTTGGTCATGTAAACTCGTTAAGATACTGTCATTTAAGTACCATCAAACTATGAAGTTAGATCTCTATGGGCCCTGTGGACCTGCTAAGGAGCCTTCACCTTGGCTGTTTTAATAAAATCCAAATCACCCACCTCATTTTCATTGGATGAGGGGCTTAAAGCAACAATGCATTTCTATCACTTGCAAAATAAGAACCAGCTACTGTTCTGAAAACTTCTCTTTTTTTAGACTATTTTCAGGCTATTTTCACAAAGTGATGATAAAGTTTTGCAGGGCAGTAATATTTCGATGACATCTGAAATAATTCCAATTAAAGATTCTGTTTACTATTTCAATTTTAATCAAAGATATTACAGGTGTAGGGGCTCGGATTCCCCGTTCCCTGGTGGTAACCCCGCAAGGGGGTATCACTCGGGTAATCCACTCCCCTCTGTGCCATACCGATCCAGTAACGTGAGACACGGTCTATCTGATAGAACAGGGGATGTAGCTCAGTGGTAGAGCGGTCACTTGGCAAGCGGAGGGCCCCGGGTTCGACTCCCGGTGTCTCCAAAAACGTTGTTTTCGGAGAAACCGTGTCCCTCACACAGGGAAACTAATTGTCAGCAGGATTGGATATTCAATGCACACTGAATACAAAGGGCCCATTTTGAACTGTTAAGATAGCAGTTTTCTGTCAACACCTTTTTATATTGGTCGTGTTTTCCCTCATTATTTCTCCTAAAGATATGTCTCCAATAAACAATATTACATTTCTTTACCACTTCATTAAATTCTTAATGAGCTACAGAAATACAGATTTACGCCAGCAGCTTATTGTGTCTTAAGCAAATTACCACTAAGAAGTAAATGTCTTGCCATTTGACAGTATTTTTGGAAGAAAGAATGTCTGCTGCTGAAAGGTGAATGACCCGCAGACCTTTTACCCGCCATATAGTAACTAACTACAATTGAGATATAACTTACTTTACCTGACTGCTGACATTAATTGAAGTAGGTAATTTTTATGTTCAATTTCCAATTAATAAACTCTTTCCTTGTCTTATAATGTGTAATAAGCTGCCTCATTAAGAATTGCTTGTTACTTGTCCATCAGAGAGGAATATCTGTTTACTCTTCTTGGGTAAACTGTTTAGATAATAAGATAGATTGTATAGAGTTAGAGAGGCAAACACAATGTTAAAAACAGTGCAATTTTGGCATGAACAATTCTCATGTTACACAGGGTAAACTCTCAAGACATTTGGTGCCATCAAGCACACTTCGAGCAAGGAGACACAACCCTTATGGTTTGGCATATTAGGTACTGAATTATAATCCAAAATTAGAGGTCATAATGGATGTTTTAATAGGTACATGGCTCTAGTGTTGGTCACATAGACATGTGTATAAAATAAAATACTGTTTCTTTCTCTCCTATAAGGGACAGATGCGCACCAAAAATGGCTTAGTTGTAAAAGAAAACGTCTAGCATTGTCTGCTTCAGTGTTTACAATGTACAAGGATTAGTGAAGATGAACTCTCTGCCACATGCTCCAGAATCAAGCTGCATGAAGGCCTGCAACCAAAGTGATCTATTATCTTACATGTCATGATAATATAGTGTAACTAAGAGAGTGGTCATTTTTTAACAACACAGAGGATTTGGTGGATTTGGGAGGGGGACTGAAATATTTTGGGATGAGGTAGGGAAATTACACAACTAATGACATCTTTCAGCAGAAATGGGATCAAACAGCACAGGTATGGGATTCACATGTGCAGTTGATGTGATAAAACACCCACAATGTGATGTATGTTAACACTTCAATGAGGATATAATCACAAAGCCCCTCAAGGGCACAGTGGACATGTCTGCAATAGTGAAGGTAAAACAAACTGCACCATATAGAACAATAACAAACAATTATCCTAGAAGCATAAACCATAACAAAGAGGTGAATGATGATGGCAGTCTGGTGGTGCTTGTCTCAGCTGGTGCTCTATCATCTCTAACCATTCAATCCCAAGTCATTCTCTGCAACTAACTGAGGCACCATCCACTCTTCTTATAGCATCACAATTTGGAGTTGCAGGACGGGCGAGAGTGGTTTTAACCACATATGGGATGACCACCAAGTGACTGTGTGACTTATCTACTGACTACTTACCCCACACAGAGCTCTTAGCCATAACATATATGGGCCAGTTAGAAAGTTGGTATGTAGATCTAAAATTGACCAAAAAAGGGTAAAAATACGGAAATTTCTTCAAAATCACATAAAAAACATTGGGTCGGCCCTGTTTTTTGATAGGGTAGGTCGGGTGACTTGAAACAACCCTTTTTTGGGCATTAGCCACAATATATATATGTGCCAGTTAGAAAGTTGGTATGTAGAGCTCAGCGGAGTGAGTGAAGACTGATGGTGGGAGGATGGTGGAGAGAGTTGGGCAGTGGTCAGAGAGACGGCTGTAAAGTGAGGAATGTCTGAGGTGCTGGGTGGGTACTCAGCTGAATCATGCTATGATGAGGTGCTGGGTGGGCCCTGAGCTGAATCATCCTGTGATGAGCTGCTTGTGGGACAGGAAGACAAAGGTGCTCATACTGTGGGGCTCTGACTAATGACACTCTGTATCCATGACAACAGGCCGTGTTAACCCCTCATCAGTCAGGTCTCAGTCTGTATTATACTCCTTATGCTGCACATGAAGGTTGGTGCTATGGTGCATGATAGTAGATCCATCAGGGAAAAATAGTGATTTAATGCAGTCTGCCCTTGTGCAATCTGTCTTGTGAATTGTGAGGATAACAGCTACTACACTTTCATGAGGCAAAAAGGCAAGTTGGTTTGACACTTCAATGAATGCAAGGTGCAATTGTTAATCATGTCCTTTGATCATCCAGATCAGTCTTTACATAGTTCACATACATAGGAACACAACCTATGGAATATCAATAGGTAATGCATTATAATAATATTTAAGTTGTACACAGCTGAAAGTGTTTGTGATAATAAAAAGGGATGCAGATTAAACCCCTTGCTCTTTTGTACTTTTGGATTGTTCATTAACCCTCTAATGGATTCTTATTCATCAGAAATACTTGTCTTGCCAATACCTAGTATTAGCAAATCAAACAAGCAAAGCAACCCTGATGCCTTTTATCATTGGATATAGCCATAGGAAGAAAAGCTTGGTGCCATTTTTGAGTCATGTTTCATGCTTTTATGCCAGTCCCCCTCTTACCCCAGGGGCTTCTGGCACTGTTCAAAAGTAATTGGATTTCTCTGTTCATCTTCAGCACAATACAGGTTTAATTATTGTTCTGGTATTTGAGAGACTCTTTTTGTTCTATTCTCATCATAGACCCACCACAAACTCCCTTGCATGAATTCTATGTCAGAATCCCCCAGGACAGGCTTGCATTAACCTGGTAATTATGACATGAAGCAGATTTTATTACATTTGATTCTCTAGCTTTTTGTACTATTCTCTGCATGAGCAGCAATGCTGTCTCATTCCTGGCTGTCTTCCTTCCCACCTCACTAATGCCTTACTTTCACTAGTTATATCCATCTCCCTATTCTATGTTTGCCAATGCACAATCAATTTGACCTGCCTATATTCCTGGACTTGAATACCCTACGAGGATGCCCCGTTGCTGAAGAGATCGCAGGACATAAATCAATGCAGAGGTTGGGTGGTAGTTTACCAACGCTGCTTTGGAGGAGCAACAAGAAAACATGACTTTGTGTGTAGCACCATGCTGTCCTAAAAGGGTTAGCAATGGTTTTTAATGGTGGTTGACAGCACCATAATGTTTCACGTGCATAGAGTGGCTGCCTCCCCAAATCCTGTAGGCTGCAAGTAACATGCTACATCACATTATTTTTATTCATCTCCTCTTATGTAAAAAAAACTTCAGAGGTAAAAGCTAACCTATGTTATCTACTAGTGTTTAGTGAGATAACCAAGCAGATGAGATGCAACCTCTAAAAAAGAACTTAAACACATTATCTGAGAGGCATTTAGGGCACTAAACAAACAAGAGTCAAGGTGGAAGAAAGAAACATGGCAGAACACTGCAGCCTCAGAACTAGTTGTAATTACAGGTGGGAATTGGTATGAGCAGCAACCTCATAGAGTCTGTTAAAATAGATTGAATCAAAGACTAAACAATCCATAGTCATTCTGTGAATGCAATTTACTGCTGCAAAATTCCACTTCAAAGTGCAATTTAGAGCATGAAGATAGCTAATATGAAATCAATGACCCTATGCTTTGTCCTTTCACTATCCACAATGGCTTCTATTGACTAACTTAAGTCTATTGCAACATAACTTCTCAGTCATGTTCATGGACACTATGGTCACATCAATTAGTTTGTTAGAGTGGAAACACATACAGAGGTTGCTCTGTAGCCCCTGGTTACCGTTCATACTATGAAGTCTAGCGTTGACCCTGACATTTTTGAAAAACATTAAGTCACTGAGCTAGACAACTTACAAAGAGAGCCAGGTTTCAGGACTTGCATCATATAAGTCTCTTCATTTCCAATTGATTGTTGCATCTCAAAGCATTATATCATTAATTGAATAGGTATTCCAGCTAACAGAAAAACGTTATTTTACGTATAAATAATGTTGTAAAACTTTATATAACGTTATGCCATAGTCAGGAGCCTTTGAGAAACGTTAAATAACGTTATATTACGTTACAAACTGATGTATAACGTTTTTGTTTACTGGGATGTTTGTGTTCATGATGATTTTTCTTCAAAGTCATTTGTTTTTATGGACATTTTGTTTTGTTAAAAAAACAGCCCTGAGATTTGAAGCTACTCACGGTATTCAGAGTATCAGAGTCTATTATAAATAACTGATTTTGATCCTTAGCTCTGTGATCTTTCTAGAAGGAGTTCCTCACAGTTATGGCCATAACAATCTCTTGAGCGGCCAGTCCCTGTAAAGGATTATGTATCTTCTATTCTCTCATCCGAGCCATTATCTTAAAAGACTAGCCAATCCAGCATTGAAAGGGGATGGGAAATATATATACTGTGTGACTATGAGGATTACATAAATAATGAATGATATCCGTACTATAGCATTAGCAATCCAGTTTCTCTGCAATGAGTTGGTTTCGGAGTCTGACTTGATAGCAGTCTAGGTGATAAACTTGCCACAGGTCTATTCATGTATAATGAAAGCAATGCAACTTCACAGTGAATGGCTTGGTGTAAATCATACTGATATAACACGTCAGTAAGGTAGAGCATTCAGCTACCTGGTACCCCTTCAATGTCATAATCTAGACATTAGCTAACTTTGATTGAACTGTGAGCTCAGAAATAATGTGCCATGGCTTGCAGATGAGTCTGAGGGTATCATATTTTATGGTATAGAATTACCAACCTTATGTAGTGGTTATAGTACGAGTATCATGCATGTACCAAAATACAGTGAAGAGAGCCTTATAGAATACCCTTACAGCTTGGTACAAGGCCTATAGCTACGTTATACCACTAGCTTTATGCAGTATACAAGAGGTGCGTTCTCTGTGCCCGCGGTTGTATTAAGTGTGTGTTATAACAAGTCGTGTGTGACTGACTCCCAGTGACCTGGGTGTAAACTCAGTTGATCGGTAGCACCTAAACATACAATGCCTGGTCATGTTATGGGTGAAGTGGGTGGCTTAAGTAGCTGTGTGTACAGTACTGTATAGTATTCTACCCTAGTGTATATATCACTACTGCTATATGAGATGCTGGTCAGGCAAACATATTCTACTGTTTTACAATATCAGTGCAGGAATCAAATTCTGAGCATAACCCCTTATTTGTCAGGGCATTAGAAGTCACGAGGCGTCCACACTATTTTGTAATGGCTCATTTGCATCTCTACCACTCCTAAAGATAACCAGTCAGCTTCAAGTGTTGATATTGTTGATCACAATTCTATAAATATCTATTGCCACACTTTTTGCCAGCTATGAGATGCCATCACTACAAGCACATTTGATTGCAATCTTGGTGAAATCATTTCTTTCATATAAAAGGAAGAACATTTCCTTTAGGCCACCTTTTTTGATGACTTGGAATACGGGCTTTTGGCTCCAAATTTTTGGAAGGACAGAGGCAAAAAAAAAAAAAAAAAAAAGCTGCCCTACGGGGGGGTACCAGATCACAATATTTGCCGAAGGGCAGAGGCTAAAACATTTTTTAAAAAGGCATTGAAAATCTCATTTCTGGGCAATCTAATGAAGATTTATTGAGAATTATCCCCAATCTGAAAGGCCTCATTCTACCTTTTGCTGGTCAACATGTACTTTTTTTCTTTTTTTTTGTAAAATTATCAAAAGATCTTGGAGGGGAAAGGTTAAAAAAAAAAGCCAAAAATCTCGGTGGCGGATCCGTAATCCAAGTTATTAAAATAAAACGGCCTTATCTATATGAACTACTATTTGATGGTATTAAATACCCATTGTTAATACCTTTTGGAAGAAGCAAAATAAATGCCACTGCACACTTTGTGACTGAGGCTCCATCGATCCCCTCCACACCCCACGTTTACATGTCATTCAGCATCCACCTCCCTCTCCCCTCTCTGCCCACACCACTAACCCTCTTACACCAGCCGTCCTCCACCAGGGGGCAGCAGCTATAGACCTCCCAGTGACTGCCCGGTCTGCTGTATTTGTCGTCCACATCTGTGAGTTTACTCTCTCCCAGGCTGAGTGGTGGCCATTGACCATGAACTATCCTATCACCCTCCCTACACAGACCCACCTGTGTTGACCTCTACCTGGCTATTTTCAGGTCACCTTGAGGCCCTGTCTGATCATCAACATCATTTTTTTGTTGCAAATTAGGCAGCTTTGGTCCTATTTCAGGACCCTCTGTCTATCCTCTGTCTTATAAAGCTACCCATCAAGCTGTGGTTATACAATTTGATATAATGAGTACTCAGGTATTTATGAAATCATAGTAATCAAGTTCAAATATTATAAAGTTTAATGGTCTTGGGGTGGGGGGGGGTTCCCCAGGGGGGGGACTTATCGATCATAGGTGCCCATGGTGTGGCGTACAATATGTCATATGCAATTTCCGTTGTGATTTACGTTTGTGTTCTTTTAATTTTAACAATGTACACCATTCTATCAACCATTCATCCGAGGCAGCTCTATTGAATGGACTTTGTTGCTATCTAAATTGCTGTCTAATGATTGGACATTTCTCTGTAGGTTGTGGTTGATTTAACAAGTACAGGAATACCCTCAATCAGATCAACCCATTGAATTCTGGTGCGGCCAAGTACACAATTCTGCATATACAAACTAAATGACACAACCTTACATCAAGCTTAAAAAATGAATCTCTCTTCCACTGAGCAATAGCCATGTTTGATATTGTATGTCTCCGATTGAGCAGACAGCTGGAGTCATTGACGCAAACAGACGGTGGGATGCAATTTCCTACTTTGGTGTCAGAATGTATGGTATGGCGCTACATGATCACGCAGGGAGCACAGAGGGGTGACTAGGGGAGGTCTACACTAAGCCTTACTGTAATGGCCTGGCTGAAATGAGTGATTGTAAATGGTATATGTCAGAAAATACTTGGATATAGTCTGGGCCTTGATTTTGTATCATGATTTTCTTGTTCTTTTTTCTTGGAATGTAATATTCATTCTGAAGCTATCAGGTTTGGTTACTCTATATATATATATATTGTGTGGTACCCATATACTCCTGGCTCTCTTTGTTGTTAGACAATTGGCAAACCTGAGGACACTGAGTAAGATGGACGATTAGCCAAACCCATGGTAATGAAACAAAATGAAACCCAGCTGGCATGATACTAACAGACTGTCTTCCATTTGAGAGAGGGAGACTGTTATTGTGTGGAAGGTTTGGAGAAATGAGCTTCTCTTTCAAACTCAAATTAGTATCTTTTCTGAAATATGTGTGTGCAGTCAGATCCAGCATACCATTTTGTATCTGGCTTGGAAATGGACATTTTTTCTCTCACCTCATTCTAGTTCAAATAACTATTTCTTATCTATGACTGAGAGATGTCAGACAACTACATTTGTTTGAACAGTTAATTATCTTTAAATTCATATTAGGCTCAGAACAGACACATTTCAGTCACATCAACACTGCTCTATTCCCAAAGTTAAAGATGTCTATGTTCCATTAACACTGCTTTCCCATTTGAACTTTCACATTAACCTTATTAGAAGATTTCTACTGTTAGTGAAAGCTTTGCTGTAGGGCCACGTAAGAGCCAAGTTTGCTTTCTGAGAGCCATTACCTTATTTTTTTGTTGCCTTTTAGCTTATAAAGAAAAGGATTTGCATTCAGCAATAAGATGCTAATCCATTTTCATATCAATTCTGCCCAACTAGTCTGAAGTAGTCAGTAGTGCCTTGGTTTTAGGTAATCAGAAAATTGTCATCCAGAGATAACCTTGTCAACAGAGCGGGGTGCAGGGGGATCTCAATGGCAATGGAAAGGGTTGGATATACAATATATGAGAGGGAAGGGCAGAGGGAGGGGTCAATGAGAGATGCTACCAGTACAGGGAAGAGGTAGGATGAATAGATTGGGAAAAGTAGATACAGTATCAAGTTGTTTAGGCTACAGCATTGCCTGAACAGAAATTGTTTAGGCTACAGCATTGCCTGAACAGAGCCTAGTCCATGAATCACATATTGAGCCCCACAAGCTTCCACAAGATGTTGTAAGCAATATTGGAAAGGCATGCCCTGCAATTGAATAACACAAAAACAATTATTATTCTATCGAGCTACAACCATATTGGATATGATATTCCTCCTGGGCAGGGCCCTGCAGGGACCATTCCATCAAAGAGGGACCGTGGGGTGCCATTCAGCTTACAGTATTAAAGATAGATTAGAAATCTATGGATGGCAATAATTGGAAACACGTTTTTCCCCATATTCTATCCCATTTTTTATGCTTATAAGATATTGAGGAGTCCCACCAGAATGTTACAGAGCAATGCCTTAGTTTCAGAAAACTGTCAACATGGGTAGCCAGAGTGCGAACCTTTTCTGTTGCGATTCCCTCGGTCACAATGTAGATTCAAGGTAAAACCTTTGATGAAAGGACTTTTATCTAAGATCCTTAAATTAACAATGGATACAATGAGAGGAAGCATTCCCCTGAGGCTCTCATCTCATTCAGATCAAAATTTTACAGCTGATGCTATAGGTTAAGTTTACTCTCTGAGAACCTTATAGCTTGATTTAAATATTAAACACTCACCCTGTGGAATAAGCCATCCTATCCAAGACAGCTGTCAATAAGAGTCTGCTAAATACATTAACAGAGAGCTCAACCAAGATGATCTTTGAGTCCAGATGTTTGTGTAACAACAGAAAGCTTCAGTCAACCAGCATGTCAATAGCTAACCTGCAGGTGATTCCTGTATGACACATCTCTTGGGACAAATGGAAAGAGTTAGAAAAATAAGAGGGAAATGTATCATTTGTTTCTTAGTCATCAGGAATAGTTTGGGAATCCTTTTGGGAATAAATAATAATATGTCTACATAACGCACCTTGCAAATCACTTAGAATGACTTGTTTTTGCAAGTACCACATTCTGATATAGACTTTGTGATATTCTATAAGCCCACTCTATAGCCAGGGTAATCAATACTTGGTGCAACATTTCCTATTAAAACACCAATTTGGATATAAACGAGAGGTGATAGATGGCAATACACCATATTGACTATTGAGACTATTTCTGGAATGTCACAGATCGTTTTATTATGTTAATATAGCTGCAGTGCTTTCAGTGAAAATGCCCTTCTATTAGACAAGCATTAGTGACAAAAACCTTTAATGGGGCCTTCTACAGTTTCCCAGTACTGTTAAATAAACAACCTCATAAAGTTGCATTTCTATAAGACTGATCCTCTCACTAGGACATGGAGTAAAATTCATTCTATAATTTAAAGTACTATTATATTCTTTTTTCTGAATATGTCAGCTGAATAAGGATGTTAAAATTCTCTTTCTGAGCCTCTACAGACCATGCCTCTACTACCCTTCCACACTGTGCTCTTTCCACTATCTTTGTCCCCACAAACCAAAGCCCCTTTACTCAATGCACCTTCCCCAATACATGGGTGCTACTGAATCCTACCAAGGTCTGCACTAAGGGCAGCTATTGACCTCATAGTGGCTGCCTAATACGCTGTATTTGCTCTCTGCCCCTGGATGTTTATCCCCTTACTGAATATGGACCATGACTTTGGGTGCAGCTATAACATCACCCTGCTTTTCTGCTCCTCCCTACTCCTGCAGATAAATCCCTCCCTGATACCATACAAACCGGGTTCACACTTCGTTTGCAGATAGAGATTCATCTGCATCTATGGAAACATATGCAAACTTTCTGATAGCTAAAGATCCATTTAATTACCTTCCAAAAGTAGGGAATCCAGGGCCACAAGTATATATATATATATATATATATATATATATATATATATATATATATATATATATATATATATATATACATACATGCAACCCGGTTTGTGGGATCTTTCGCTGTTCTCAGACCCACGTAGTGGGGTCATCCCAAAATTGTGGGATCTTTTGCAAGACCCCGCAACCCACCCAGGCTAAAATGATCCTATGTTCTATGATATGGAAAGATTTTTGGTTAAAAACATTTTTTTATGAAAACCCCACAATATTTTCAAGTTTATTATTGATTCCCTAACCAGCTCCCAGGTGTCTCTACCCATCACAAACCCCAGCCAAAGTATATATATATATACATCCTGTTTGGTCATGCCTGAGTGGGCACATGAAGGTCAAGCTGCCCCAGAGAGGATAGTACATCAGGATCTCATAATAGAGGGAGACATCACAAATATCATATATACAGTCTATCCCAGTGGGCACAAAATTCAGTCCAATGTTGAATCAACATTGAATCAATGTTGAATCAACATTGACAACCATCTATCAATGTTGATTCAATGTTCTGTGCCCACTGGGTAATACCATCAGATATGGACTTAATCAATAGGAAATGAAATTAGACTGGTTAAGTTTTATTTTTCCAAGCACATAACCACTCCATGAATGATAATTATGGTATAATGTCAGGATCCCACAAAACATGTATAAAAATTACAAAGGATTCCATTATCCAGGAGCAAAACTGACACACGCTAATGCAATTGTATGCACATATATATGTATTGTGGGATCCTAGGTTCCTAGAATCCAATAAGCTCAGGGCTAAAGGCATTGAGGTGTGGCAGGGTGCAGATGATGCTAGAGGATGTCAGGGGGTGTGGCAGGGTGTACATGCTGACTTGAGGACATCAGGGGGTGTGGCAGGGTGTACATGCCAACTTGAGGACATCAGGGGGTGTGGCAGGCTGTAGATGCCAACTTGAGGATATCAGGGGGTGTGGCAGAGGATACATGCCGACTTTAGGATATTATGGGGTGTGGCAGGGTGTACATGCCGACTTGAGTATATCAGGGGGTGTGACAGGGTGTACATGCCGACTTGAGGACATCGGGGGTATGGCACAGTGTACATGCCGACTTGAGGACATCAGGGGGTGTGGCAGGCTGTACATGCCGACTTGAGGTCATCAGGGAGTGTGGCAGGATGTACATGCCGACTTGAGTATATCAGGGGGTGTGGCAGGGTGTACATGCTGACTTGAGGACATCAGGGGGTGTGGCAGGCTGTACATGCCGACTTGAGGACATCAGGGGGTGTGGCAGGCTGTAGATGCCGACTTGAGGATATCAGGGGGTGTGGCAGAGTGCACATGCCGACTTTAGGATGTTATGGGGTGTGGCAGGGTGTACATGCCAACTTGAATATATTAGGGGGTGTGGCAGGCTGTAGATGCCGACTTGAGGATATCAGGGGGTGTGGCAGAGTGCACATGCCGACTTTAGGATGTTATGGGGTGTGGCAGGGTGTACATGCCGACTTGAATATATTAGGGGGTGTGGCACGGTGTACATGCCGACTTGAGGACATCAGGGGGTATGGCAGGGTGTACATGCCGACTTGAGGACATCAGGGGATATGGCAGGGTGTACATGCTGACTTGAGGACATCAGGGGTTGTGGCAGGGTTTACATGCTGACTTGAGGACATCAGGGGATGTGGCAGGGTGTACATGCCGACTTGAGGATATCAGGGGATGTGGCAGGGTATACATGCCAACTTGAGGATGTCAGGGGACGTGACAGGACACACATAGAAAAGAAGTAGAATCACTATGACTTCCGACTTGATCACTCAAGTAACTCTCCCCAGGACTTTTAAGTGACTCCCTAACATTAGCAGGACTCTATAAAAACTATAATAAATGACTCCTGTTCAAAGTGTCTCTAATGTTTGGGAGTCACTTTAGAGTCCTGGGGAGAGTTACCTCGGTGATCGGTGCCAAACTCCCATTTGAGAGTTACAGTTTACAGAGGAGGGGCAGGGGGTCTGGCAGGGTGCATCATGCTGAATTGAGGACATCAGGGGGTATGACAGGGTGTAGAGTTGAGGATATCAGGGGGGTTGGCAGGGTGTACATGCCGACTTGAGGGTATCAGGGGGTGTGGCAGGGTGTACATGCCGACTTGAGGGTATTAGGGGGTGTGGCAGGGTGTACATGCCGACTTGAGGATATCAGGGGTGTGGCAGGGTGTACACGCCGACTTCAGGACATCAGGGGATGTGGCAGGGTGTACATGCAGACTTGAGGGTATCAGGGGAAGTGGCAGGGTGTACATGCCGACTTGAGGGTATCAGGGGGTGTGGCAGGGTGTACATGCCGACTTGAGGGTATTAGGGGGTGTGGCAGGGTGTACATGCCGACTTGAGGGTATCAGGGGGTGTGGCAGGGTGTACATGCCGACTTGAGGGTATTAGGGGGTGTGGCAGGGTGTACATGCCGACTTGAGGGTATTAGGGGGTTGGCAGGGTGTACATGCTGACTTGAGGGTATTAGGGGGTGTGGCAGGGTGTACATGCCGACTTGAGGGTATCATGGGGTGTGGCAGGGTCTACATGCCGACTTCAGGACATCAGGGGATGTGGCAGGGTGTACATGCAGACTTGAGGGTATCAGGGGGTGTGGCAGGGTGTACATGCCGACTTGAGGATATCAGGGGTGTGGCAGGGTATACATGCCGACTTGAGGACATCAGGGGGTGTGGCAGGGTGTACATGGCCACTTGAGGACATCAGGGGATGTGGCAGGGTGTACACGGCCAGGTGAGGACATCAGGAGGTGTGGCAGGGTGTACATGGCCACTTGAGGACATCAGGGGGTGTGGCAGGGTGTACATGGCCACTTGAAGACATCAGGTGGTATGGCAGGGTGTACATGCCAACTTGAGGACATCAGGGGGGTTGGTAGGGTTTACATGTCAGGGGGGTGTGGCAGGGGGTGTATCATGCTGCTTGAGAATGTGTATCAAGTATTTCTCATTGCATGAGGAGGGGACCTGATAGGATCCCATAGGCCTGGGTCATAACTAACTTACAATAAGACCCCTTAATCCAGTAGACACAATTTTCTCGTATTAATCAAACAAGACACACCTTTTACAAATAGACTGCTTAAAAATATGTTTCTGATGCTAGAGTTGGCTATGCATCTACTTAGTAGAGACAGAGGTGGTTGGTGACTACAGAAGTATCCCAGATTGGAGTTCTGCCCCTCCCCCTATATGTCCTTTGCTAATCCAAAGCCAACACTTAGTAAACATACCCCTCTACTAGGCCAAATTAGGTCAAGGGACAGCAGCTAAAAGACCACCCCACTTTGGGCTCTTATTGTTGGGGAACAGCCTGACCTAAATAATATATGCATTTGTTTACATTCACAAATAGAGTTGGCAACAGCAGGATATATCTACCCATATCAAATATAGTCCCATATTAGTTTAGTTTACTCATCTGTACATACTAACAAAGGAAATTTTTCACCAAAACTGGTAATCAGCTTCATCTATTCTTAGAACTTCAACAAAATGAATAATTTGAAAAGATCCCACAATAGAGGGTAAGAACAGATACAAGACCCCATAATCCAATATCAATAGCAAATTAATTTCCTCCATCACATTTGTGTGCTTTCATCAATGTACATAATGTATGATGTATGCATCTGGTAAAATAATAATAGTGAATGTGTCTCCACGTAAGTCTATGAAGTAAATTCTCAAGGAGATCCCACAATGTTATATGATAAATAAAGAGGAGGGTCAGGGGGTGTGACAGGGTGCAGATGACAACAGAGGATGTCAGGGTGTGTAGCAGGGTGCAGATGACGCTAGAGGTACAGCTGATTGACAGAGGATTCAGGGGGTGTGGCAGGGTGTAGATGACAACAGGGGAGGGTCAGGGGGTGTGGCAGGGTGTAGATGACAACAGGGGAGGGTCAGGGGGTGTGGCAGGGTGCAGATGATGACAGAAGAGGGTCAAGGAGTGTGGCAGGGTGTAGATGACGACAGGGGAGGGTCAGAGGTTGTGGCAGGGTGTACATGCAGAGTTGAAGATATCAGGGGGTGTGGCAGGGTGTACATGCCGACTTTGGGATGTCAGGGGTTGTGGCAGGGTGTACATGCCGACTTTGGGATGAAAGGGGGTGTGGCAGGGTGTACATGCCGGGTTCAGGACATCAGGGGGTGTGGCAGGCTGTACATGGCCACTTGAGGACATCAGGGGGGTTGGTAGGGTGTACATGCCGACTTGAGGGTATCAGGGGATGTGGCAGGGTGTACATGCCGACTTGAGGACATCAGAGGGGTTGGTAGGGTGAACATGCCGACTTGAGGGTATCAGGGGATGTGGCAGGGTGTACATGCCGACTTCAGGACATCAGGGGGTGTGGCAGGGTGTACATGCCGACTTGAGGACATGAGGGGGGTTGGTAGGGTGTACATGCAGACTTGAGGACATGAGGGGGGTTGGTAGGGTGTACATGCCGACTTGAGGACATCAGGGGGTGTGGCAGGGTGTACATGCCGACTTGAGGACATCAGGGGATGTTGCAGGGTGTACATGCCAACTTGAGGACATGAGGGGGGTTGGTAGGGTGTACATGCCGACTTGAGGACATCAGGGGGTGTGGCAGGGTGTACATGCCAACTTGAGGACTGGAGGGGGGTTGGTAGGGTGTACATGCCGACTTGAGGACATCAGGGTGTGTGGCAGGGTGTACATGCCGACTTGAGGACATCAGGGGGTGTGGCAGGGTGTACATGCCGACTTGAGGACATCAGGGGGGGTGGTAGGGTGTACATTTGTATGCCCTGCTAAAACATGTCCCCTCCTCATGCAATGAGAAATACTTGATACACAAAAAATATAATATATACTTTAGTAATTATCTGCAATGTGCAATTTGTATGCCCTGTTAAAACATATCATATTAAACAGAAGAGGAAGCCCTGGATTGATAACCACCTTATGGATCTAATTATAGACAAAAAGGAAGCCCTTAAGCGCTATCACAGGACTGGCCTGACTGATGATTATAACATTTCAAATTATTTGCAAAAGCATTGTAAAGGCCAATTGCGCAAGGCCGAACGTGACTACCATAGAGACCAGCTTCAGGTTAATGCTAACATCCCTAAGGAATATTGGAAAAAAATAAATGATATAGTAAATCCTAAGCAGAAAAATATTATAATTAATCTGTTAGATTCTGACACCCATGACACAGTCCCCCAAGCAGAGACAGCTACTTTCATAAATGAATTCTTTGCTACAATAGGACCTAAGCTAGCGACACCTCTGAACCAACCTTGGCAATACAAAGGCATACGCGTTGAAGCAATAGCTGAGCCCACTCCTTGTACTGCATTAGATATAATTAAGTTAGCTAGGAAAATAAATGTAAACAAAGGCTCTGGTGTCGATGGTATCTCTGCTGCAATTCTGAAGGATGTCTTCCTAGCTTTCCCGGAGTTTATTGTACATATATTTAATTTGGTGATCACCACAAAAAGATACCCCGTGCAATGGAAAAGAGCCACTGTCACCCCCCTCTTTAAGGGAGGAGATCCCTCTGATGTTAATAACTTTAGGCCCATTTCAATATTACCACTCCCTTCTAAATTAATGGAAAAAGTATTGCATAAACAAATGTCTAGTCATATTGAAGCCCATAATATTTTGTATGAAGAACAGGATGGATTCCGGAAACAAAGATCAACCATAGATAGCTTAGAAAAATTCACAGGTAAAATATATCAAGCAATAAATAATGATAAAGCCACCACTGCAATATTCTTAGACTTTAAAAAAGCTTTTGACACTTTAGACCATACCATACTGCTAAAAAAACTGAAATTACTAGGTTTTGGTCCCATTTTTCAACAATTAATTGGGAATTATTTATTAAACAGAACACAATGTACAAAAGCAAATAATTGTATTTCACCTTATTTCCCGATCCGCTGTGGGGTCCCACAAGGATCTGTCTTAGGGCCATTGTTATTTTTATTGTATATAAACGATTTACATACCTGTCTAAAATATATGTCTTGTCAACATTATGCTGACGACACTGTCACATTTAGGACATGATATGATATATAAGTATATAAAATTGCTAGCCTATTGTATACAGCTGCAGGCTGAAACACGACACCCCCCCCCTCACATAGAGATTATAACCTACTCATTTATTGGTCATATATCCACTAGTCTCGTCTATCCCCCACCCCCCATCACCACCCACTAATCTGGAGACCTTCTCCCACCCACCCCAAAATTCTCACTCACCCCCCCCTTCCTCTATATTTCTCTCCCCCGGCCCTCTCTACTGCCCCCCACAAGTCCCATCCTTCATCCCCCCCCGCCCCACCTTTTCCCTCCCCTTTTCCCTTATTACCTAAATTAAAATACCCATCCCCCCCCCCTTAAAATATTCACCCAAAACCCCCCGGTAATACACCCTCCATCACATTTGTGTGCTTTCATCAATGTACATAATGTATGATGTATGCATCTGGTAAAATAATAATAGTGAATGTGTCTCCACGTAAGTCTATAAAGTAAATTCTCAAAGAGATCCCACAATGTTATATGATAGATATAGTTAAATATTTTGTGGGGTCCTGAAAGAGGTCATAGTTCAAGGTCATCCGGGACCCCACAAGGGGACCTCACAATATTACATTAAAAATAATTCAAATTTCGGAATTCTTTTGTCAGATTCTTTTTCTATTATATTAGAGGCATACAAAAATGTAATTATTTTCTTCATATATCTTTTAGTTTTATGGGATCCCACATCACTGGGTTACAGCTGAGACCTCACAAACCGGGTGATATCAGTATATATATATATATATATATATATATATATATATATATATATTAATATATATGCAACAATGGCGGGTCGCTCGGCAGTGGACTCGCCGGTGGTCAACATGTACACATCAAATACAGTCTATATAAGTGATTTGGACAGCTTTTAGGTACATTTGGGCGTGCTTGGTACATTTATGCGTAATACACGTTCAATTTTGGGTCTGATCCTTACCTTTTTCCTTCATTTTCCTCCATTTTTCCGGTATTTTTCGAGCGTTTGCGTTGAAACTCTGCTATGAAAATCTCGGTAAACATCCAATGTGGTGCCTACATCCGAGTCTACCTTTCGCACAGGACTGATAAAATAAGTATCTATAATGTTTTAAGCCAGAGAGGACTGAAAAACAGTAATGAAACTCTGCCACGAAATTATTGTATGCTAATACACATTGACTCCTGGAGCCTAGGCATTTGGATTTTTTTGAAAATTTCTTTTTCCCAGCAAAGGACCCACATGTTGCCTCAACATAAGGGGTCAAATGGCTACTCTATGGTAGAGCTTTTATTAGTATATGAGGACACCAAAATAATAACATAGATTATAATTTATTGACAAATACACGGTTAAAAGCATATGGTGAAAAAATAATGCTTCATACCTGGGTAAAACTTCTTGAATCCAACTACTATTACATAGGCCTAATGGAAAAACTCAACTGGGATGGACTAAAGGTGCCTCAGGGGATAGGGGGCATGTAAAACACGTAATTTTAGTCATTTTCACAGATTTTTAGGGTATTTTCGCCTTTGGGGCTGCATGAAACGCACAATTTTGCCCCAATACACAAAAACAAATATTTGGCCAATTACAGCAATGTTTTCTCCCAATCAACAAAAAATTAGAAGATTTGATGCAAAACTCTGTAGGCTGAAAAGGCCTGAAATCACCAAACCTACACAAGTCAGCGGCTTGACCCATATATATATATATTTATTTATTTATTCCATATTGCCATTGGTTATTAAGCTTTAATATTGAGCAGGCATATTACCTCTATACCATTACCACAAACTTTGAAAAACAATTGATGGGATTTTGTATGCCAGTTGTGTGCCTTATAGAGCCTGGCAGAAACAGCAGCACAAATTTAGATGCCTTTCTTGAAAATGTACTTAACCCCTGACACAACCTTATATATCATGTAGGTCGAATTTCAGTGTATTTATAGCCTAGGAGAAATGACCTTTGTACGGTGTGTGATCAGAGTTAAATCCAGTGTAAGACATGATCATTACTCATTTTTCTCAGGCTTTATATAGAAAGGAGTACCATCAATCATCTCTCAATGAACAGTAGGGGTCAAGTCTGGAAGGAGGGTCAAAAACAGAACTGCCTACTCTGAAGGGAATGTCAATACTACCTAATTAAACTAAGGTACAGAGAAAGCTAAGATGTATCCCTCAGAATGCCAAGACATCACCTAGATTAGAGCAAACTAATAGGGACCATATAAGGAGAGAGGCACCTTCAGTGGCAACCATGTCTGAATGAGATACAGCAATAAGAGAGGGTCAAGGTGAAGGGCAAAACAGGGAACTGGGGAAAGTGGGCGGGAAGACTTGCAATGCGATCTTGTAGATTGGATGGGGTGGGGAACCTAAATGAGAAACAGGAAAGGGGTAGACATATAGTAGAAACAGATGAGCACAGGGTAAAGAGGGGCTCTGCAGAGGTATTTTTTCTTTTGCACTTGGAGTCTGACAAAGCTCTACTCTGTCTACCCTTTAAAAGTGATTATCTTCTCCGAAAGGTTTGTCTTACCGCTAATGCATTTCTGAGCATGGCATCATTGGGTGATGTGATTCACTATACAGAAATTCAGTACATAGAACCTCTCACCTGTCCCAGTCTACACTATACTTGATTCATGTTACAAACCATTTTCCTACAGCTCCTTGCTGACCTGTTTCTCACCATTTTACACTGGGTTTACTATTCTTCAGCATGCAGGACAGTTTGCCTTTAGCAAACTGGACTGCCACAATCTCAATCATAGTGCCAACCCTGAGGCCTGAACTTCAGAGAGATTAAGGGAGATTTAGTGTTAGGATCAGAGCCCACCCTTTGATTGCCAATTACATGACTAAAATTTTAAATGGTTGACCAATAAATCTTTGTAGCACTTACCTGGTCAAGGTATTTGAAAACATGCAGACTTACAATAGCATAAAATTGGGTTATATAGATTAGGCAGATATCAAATTGAATAGTGTCCTTAGAGATTACAAAACCATAGCCGACATTAACAATGTGTACATGAGCATGAGCACCCAGTAAGAAACTTTCTTCCTTTAGATGTAAGCAAAGGTTTTAGCAGACAGAGTAATATGATAGCTCATGCCCAAGGACCACCACTCAGTCCAGGAGAGGGTAAACTCACAGATGTGGACAGCAAATACAGGACATTGGGCAGGCACTAAAAGGTCAATGGCCGACTGCACCCTGGGAGAGCATGGCTGGTCTGTAAGAGGGTTGGTTGTGTAGGAGAGGGAGAGATGAAGGGATAGAGAGAAGTGGTGGCTGAATGATATGTACACACGGGGTGTGGAGATCTATAGAGGCTCAGTTCCAGTCACCACATTTTACAAAAAAACTTCAGTGTGTACTGCTTATGTTATGCTTATCATGGTGAATTATAATGCAGCTTAACATCATGTAAACAGATTTTTCATATCAATAAGAAAAAGTAAAACAAAATAATCTAAAATGAATAAAAGTTAAATTATAGGCTAAGGTTGCAAATAGTATACTTCGGACACTAAAGTTAAACATCTAATGCATTGAGATGACAGTAGTATAGTATGTATCGGAACGGGACTATAGTTAAGTACTGTTTATTACTCAATCGACCTGCAGCCAATCAGAGGCCTCCCTTTTGGCGGGAAATTCAAAAGCAGCCAATGAGAGGCCTCCCTTTTGGCGGGAAATTCAAATAGGTCACGTGACCGGAAGTGACCTACTTCCGGTCACGTGACCTTTGGGCGGGAAATTCAAATAGGTCACGTGACCGGAAGTGACCTACTTAAGAGGGTCACGTGACCACCATGTTGGCGGGAAATTCAAATAGGTCACGTGACGGGAAGTGACCTACTTAAGGGGGTCACGTGACTACTAGGTTGGCTTTCAAAATAAGTCACTTGAGATTTTGATGGATAAATAAATTTTAAAAAAGAAAAAAAAAGCAAGCTGAAAAAGCTTGCTAAAAAATAATTTAAAAATGCGGCTCTTTTTTTCTAGGAGGGGGGGAGAGGGGCACTCTGGGGGGCACTCTTTAAGATGCATGGGGGGGAGGGGGGGAGGGGGGGAGGGGCAGGGTTTTTTAAGAGTGAGACTCGCTTCTCTGCCCTCTCTAAAAGAGAGGGCAGAGAGGCGAGTCTACTTACAATGAAAGGTATCATGATCGCGTTTATGATGATGTGCATCATGATGTGACTATCTTACAACCCTATGAGAAATAAGCAAGACATGGGCGTACTTACACGGGCTATTTGTAAACTAATTTCTCTTGAATCTATTAACAGCTCACATTTTTTTCTTAGATGACATCTGACAGCTGCTTGCTAGGCTAAGATATTGTTAAATAAACAACTTGGAAAGCTAATTACAGTTTTCTGGCTTGAAATATAGTCTTTCAACAGACTTTTTTTCTCATCTTACACAGAGGCAAATATCAGAGACACCCAATGGCGCTTAAACTGCTCTCAGCCAAGGGTCGGGCACTGCTGGACTATAATAGACGGGTCAAGGACCGTTCTACTGTGGGTCAGGCTAGGTCGGACATTCAATAACGCGACTTTAGCAAAAATTGCTTGAAAGTCTGACCATGCGAGATCCTTATGCCCCAGTCTGTCAATGCTGTCCAGACTTTCAAGCAAGGTTTTCAAAGACCTACCTGTCATTGAATGTCCGACTTAGCCTGCCTGACCCTCAGTAGAACGGTCCTTGACTCATCTATTATAGTCCAGCAGCGCCCGACCCCTGTATGAGAGGGGTATTGACACCATTGGCTGACTCTGATAATTCGCCTGTGTGCACGGGGGGAGGAGAGGGTTTACAGCTTGCGCTTATAGAGCACTACTAGTGGAGGTTTGGATGAGGCGACTATGACATATGATATTTGTCTTAAAAAATAGCCATGGCACATGTCGACGTCGCTTAATTATGCTCATATCTCATGTCGATTTTAAGAATTGCTCATGTCACCTGTCACTGTGTTTTTCAAGCTTCATGTCAAATGTCACTAGGCTTCAGTGGTCCACACCACCGCTGCTGCTGCTGCTGCTGTCGGTGCTGCTGCTTGTGCTGCTTGTGCTGCTCATGCAGCAGCTGCTGGCTGCTTGTGCTGCTGCTGCTGCTGACAGATGCTACTGCTTGTGCTACTGCTCGTGCAGCAGCTGCCAGCAGCTGCTGAAGCAGCTGCTGGCAGCTGCTGGCTGCTTGTGCTGCTGACAAGGTCATGGGGGCTGCTGCTGACGATGTCACGGATGCTGCTGACAAATGCTACGGCTTGTGCTGCTCGTGCTGCTTGTGCTGCTGAAGTCGCTGCCAGCTGCTTGTGCTGCACGTGCAGCTGCTGCTGAAGCCACTGCTAGATGCTGCTGCTTGTGCTGCACGAGACTGAGTAGCCGCTATTCGGCGTTTCACTCCTTATGTACCCTGTCCTAGTTAATCCTCTTAAACGGCTGAAAAGGCTCTCTCAGCACAGAGACTCTACTCAATGTAAGAGATCAGTTAAGTAAGTTTTCACATGCCACCTGACTACTGCGGGAGGGTTTAGACTTAAGCAGCTTAGTGCACGCACGTGTCTGTTAGAAAAGCTACCTGCACACCTGCCTTCCTTTTTTCACTAGTATTTACCCCCTGCCGACTTATAAGGCACCTATACACGCCTTCTTGCTTCTAGAGCTAAGCTGACTGGCAGCTATTTTAAAAGAGAATACTGGTTACCTGTATAACGGATAAGGGGGTTATGAGATTAGCGTGTGTATACAAAAAAAAACAAAAAAAAAGCTACAGGGGGCGCGTGTCTGTCTGTGAGGTAGAGTCCATGTGGTAAGCGACTCAAGTGTAAAACAACAGCACCTCCTCTTGTCGCAGTGAGTGGTGTGGACGGCGGGTGGCTAGTTGAATTTAAGCGTCAGCTTGAAAGATAAGGCCAAATAAAAAAAAAGGATTGTTTCAGGTCACCTGACCGACCCTAGCAAAACAGGGTCGACCCTACGTTTTTTTTTAAGCAAGTTTGAAGAAAATTTCATATTTTTATACTTTTTGGGTCATTTTTAGAATTTCCACGGAGGATGGCTAGTACTTTCATGTTAAAAAAATAAAATAGAATAAAATAAAAATCCGACCTACCGACCCCAGTCTTTCTGCCCATGTTACCTGAAACATACCTTTTTTTTTCTTTTTTTTTGGCTTAATCCGTTCACGGGCTGGCGCGTCACACCTGTCGTTAATCACCCCCTGTAGTCTTTGTATACACAGGTGACTCGGCTTTATCTCTTCACCAGCTATAATCCCATATACATGTAGCGCACGTTACACTCGTTAATTCTCTTTTCATGCTGATGGATTAGGGGTGGAAGGGTTCAGGTGAAAAGCGATTTGACTCTCTCTGGAAGAGGGTTGGAGCTCTAGGTGAAAACAAGCTTTGAACATCCAGATTAGCTGCTCTCTCGGCTATATAAAGAGCCTCATTTTTTCTAATCTCTGCCCACTTCGTCTTGTTGTACACTATCAGTCACGAGGCAGACGCTGGAAGTAGCAGATGTTTGCAGTATGGTTTACACAGAGGTTACCTGCTAATAGGATTTTGTCAGAATAGGGTGAGTTGCTATTAAAATGAACATTTTAAATGGTTTGTTAATATGGTATCTGATGTTAATGAGCTAACACCTAACATTGAGGATTATGACCTCCCAGAGGGACGTCTCGCTAAATTCTCCAGTCTTGACTATAGTCTTAACTGTCTAAAGACTGTGGAGCGCGTTAATGGGGGGGCCTCCTTACTAATTTCACTTGACCAGGCCAGCAGGGTCAACTAGGCTAGGTAATTACAACCACAAGGGTGGCTACTCAACATGCAAGTAGACCTACTACTACGAGATTGTCTTTTGACCACTCTGCTGCCGCCTGCTGGTCTGGCCATTACATGCTCTAGTGTAGTTCTCCGCTCTTTTCGTCAGATGACGCCACAATAGGGTTTTTGTACATTTCCACGATACTCGCGAACATTTTAAACGCATAATGACCTATAATAAGCAACAAAGCACACTTCTAATATATTGAATATAAGAAACATGTCAACGCTGTGTATTTCTGATAGAATGAGGCAGATTCTTTGAAATATCAACTAAACTATAGTGAGATTGAAAATACTACACCATATCTAAAGCGATATAAAAGCTATATAAAGTCAGAACTTCTCACGGAACGACATCTGCAACAGATCACTCAACCATTCGTCTTGAAATGCCACACAGGGTTCCCGTCCAACAGGACTCTGAGCCTTGTCGCTTTTGAGGAAGGTTTGATCTCATGTTGCTTAACATGTGGTGTAATTAATTAACACCGCGGCCCTCTCTTTAGGGGCCACACAATAAACAAAGAATAAAAAGGGTAGACCTTAGGTTTAAAGTGAATCTCCCAGGATTTTGGCGAAGTCGACAAAGGGGTAGATAACAGATTAACCTGCAAGAGACTATACGCAAACCTTGATACTCTCAGAGGGGGAGTCCCATATTGCGGACTTGTGGTCAGATCTATCCCTTCTAGGGGGGCAGGTTGCATGTCGTAAATGTCTACTACAGACATTGGGATATATTGTTAATCTTACTCTAGGGTCTCCATAATTAGACCCTGAATCCGTTGTTAAACGGGTGTGAGGGGGTGGTAACTAATACTTATGAGATGTTAGCTTAGTTCATAGTCTCCTTACCAATTTTCACTTGACCAGGCTGGCAGAGCCAACTAGTCTAGGTAATTATAACCACAAGGGCGGCTACTCAAGATCTAAGTAGACCTACTACTACGAGATTGTCTTTTTGGTCCTTCTGCTGCTTAGTTATTACATCCTCCAGTCTAGCTCGCCACACCCTTTGAGCAGCACCACCATTGCCTCGGTAAAAGTGTAGGGTGTGTGCTTTCCACCTTCAGGTATCCATAGATTCGATCACTATCACCCCCCTTGAAATGACTTCAGCTGTTAATTAGGGCGTAAAGCCACCAACCAAGTCCCTGTCAAAAGATGTGAATAACGAAACGCGCTAGTATAGTTCTCCGCTCTTTCGTCAGATGGTGCCACAATAGGGGTTTTGTACATTCCTACGATGCTCGCGAACATTTCAACGCATAATGAGCTACATAGGCAACAAAGCGCGCTTCTAATATATTAAAATATAAAAAACAATTCAATATTGTGTATTTCTGATAGAAATGAGGCGGTTTCCTTAAATACCAACTAAACTATAGCGAGATGAAAAATACCACACCATATCTAAGGCTTTATAAAAAACTATAGAAAGTCAGAACCTCACACGGATCAGCATTCTGTTTGCAACGGATCACCCCTGACCCACTGGTCCTCGCATGCCACACACGGCTCTGCCGTGTTTGAGCTTTGAGGTATCACCCATCAAGTGATCCATGCCGCCCAACATGAAGTGTAATTAATAGCTGCTGTTGCATAGCACAGTGGCAGCATCTAACTAACTCTAAAGAGTTAGTCGGCCCCTCTTTAGGGGCCACACAATAAACAAAGAATACCCTGAATCTGGGACCTGCGGGCGAGGGCCCCAACTGTGAAGTCATTATTGGCCACATTGGTAATATCAATTAAAACTTTAGACAACACCCACCTTAAGTATCATTAACGGACAATATCAATGAACTCAGCATCCGCCTGGTTACCACATTTAGCACCAATTTTACAACTCACAGGGGCCACACTAGCCTCACCGCGCTTTTTATTGCTCTGCTGATTTCTCCAATCCAAAACATGAGGTATCTAGTCTAGCTGTGAGCTCATTGGGCCAAACAAAAAAATAATCCGTGTTCAGGTAACATGGTCCAAAAAAAAATAGGGTAGGTCGGTCGATTTTTTTTTTAGGATTTTTTTTTAGGGTTTTGAGATGAGTTGTATGGGAGAATCACAATTGTATAGAGTTGTTATTTGATAATGTAGGACCAATATCTGTCTAATTAAGCCATTATCAGCACTGTTTTTGTCATAGAAAGGATTTCCTCCCTTCTTATCTTTCAAATGATGACAAATAGGCTAGTTGAAGGTCATTAGGTACTCCTTTCCCCTTTGGTGATAACCTAGATCAGGAAAAGTCTAAAAAAAATCTTAAAAAAATCTAAAAAAAAAGATTAGGGTCGGGGCAAAATGATAGGGTCGGTCGGGTTACCTGAACACAACTTTTTTTTTGTTTGGCCTTAGGTAAGTCCTTTGTCGACCTCGCCGGCAAGTCCCGGATTCAGTATAGAAAGACTAAGGGGACGGGGGGTAGGTCTATAGGTTTAGTGCTATCTGTGTCATTAGACCATTTAAGTGACATGTGACACTAGCATTCTTAAAAACCGACATGCGACATGAATAAGAAATTCTCAATTACGGTGCCCCTACATTTCCTCCCTTAGTGACACTATTAGTATTATAGTAGTACCGAGAACTATCCTCTTTTTTATTTTTTAGAAAACTAAGTAAAAATATCCTTCTTCATGTCCAGTTACATTCAATGCCGATCAATTTGACACTGTAGCAGCCTGTCTCCATATCTGTATGCTGCATAAATGCACAATACACGGTTCTGCACGCACTTAAACCAAGGCTAACATGGTTGACCTATATAGATATGATACTCTCGTTTTCGGGGCTAGTAGAAATTAGGCCTCTAATACGGACGTTCCGGGTTCGAACCCTCACTAAGTTTTAGTCAAGACGTCTAACCACGTCGCCTAAGGCGACGAAAGCGCGTCAAAGCGTTTACAAGGTTCGAACCCGTGAGCTGCTCCTTGGGGCCGCAAAAAACGCTTAGACACTGAAATCCCATAGGGAAAAAATTTTGGGTTTTTGGACTTTAGGCCTTAATTTGAGGGTGATCCCGGGCTGATAGAAAAATAATTCTTGGACGAGCGGATAGCTCTGGATCTCTTTTATCTAAAACAGCGAAAAATTGATTATGGTTTCGCCGCAATTCATCCGACGGGGGGTAATCAGCCCCCCCCTCTGCCAATCTAGGCAGTGAATTTTGGCGACCGTGCGATCACTCACGGCCACCGCGACGAACCGACAGAAGACCTCGGCATCTTAGTATGATTCGTGTGACCTACTTAGAGGCTCACACGGTGGAGGTGTGTCCGGCGTTCGGCGCGCTGATTGGCTACTGGTGGGAGGCGCTGTGCCGCGTCAAGAACTTCACCTATTAGGGGCGGCTGTTAAAGGCGCACTGAGTTGAGGTGCACGTTTAAGCAAGAGCGCGATCCGGCCCAGTCTTGCGGACCTCTGTTTGGAGAGTGTAGCGGGCGGCTTTGTCGCGCTCTCCAACCACAGGCTTAACAGTGGTCCGCAAGACTAGAGTGCAAGACGCGTGCACACACAGACCGAACAGACACACACAGACCCACACACCCACACACTCCTATCAGTGAGACGTCTAGCAGATTCGGGAGAGGGGACCAGGGAGGTACTCTCGGCTAGCGGCCACTAATTGCCTGTTTAGATAAGGCACAGAAACAAAGGGTGATGACAGACTACGTGTTCAAGCAGCCGACATGTCCTGACACTTGATAATGGGTGTGGACCGCTAAATTCGATATGGTGACATGACCATTTCTTATAATCGACAAACGACATGAGGTCTAATGACAAGTGACATGAGGCCCAAAAAATCCTAGTGACAGGTGACATGAACATTTCTTAAAATCGACATGGGATATGAACATTATTAAGTGACATTGCCATGTGACATGGTCATTTTCTAAGATCGACATTCGACATGGGGACCCCCTATCCAGAGCCCCTTGATAGATGACAGCTGTTGTGTGTAAGAAAAGTGTATGCCTCACAATCAAAAGATGATAAAAGGCTTTATCCCACTCGATGTGGGTTTTGAATCAAATATCAAGGGATCAAATATCAGATCGATATTTGACGTCGTCAGGTGATATCTGACGTTGTCAATCACTTTTACTATGTAGTCAAGGTCGTAAAAACAGGGCGCCCTGATTGGTCAACAGCATGAATGAAAGTTGCATCTCAAACTTTTAATACTCGGTATGGGGCCCCGTGGGACTGGGACCAATATTTGCAATTTTCAGAAATACTGTCGAGAATTTCTAGATGGAAACATCTTGTCTGGGGTAATTTGACCTCTACTCTTCGATATTCAAGTAATACTCAAGCTATTCTGACTCTAAACATGAGTAAAACGGTCATTTAACCAGCGTTATCGGCAGCGCCGACATCAACAACTGCTGATCTCCCTTGGTTACATGACCCAGCTCCGTTTCTAAGGCCTCATGGATCGGGGCCCTGAAGGGGGATCTGCAGAGGCCCTATATCGGGCCCTAGATATGTACATTATATTAATATCTCATAACTTAATTTACTCTAAAATCTTCTGATGGTTCATAACCTTGACCCTTATCTCCTTTTCTCGCGGGATAAAGATATAATTTGGTTGTTGGTGTGGCCTCTCGTGGATATCTGCTCTTCTCCACGGCACCTCTCGAGCCCCCTGCGGGGCCTCTAGGGGCTGCTAGACGTCTCTCTGCTATGTAGTGTGGGATGTAAAAGAACCCTTGTCTCGGTAAAAGGGCCAATAGATTCGATCACCATCACCGCTCTTGAAATGACCATAGCTGTTAACTAAGGCGTAAAGCAACCCACACACCCACACACCCACACACCCACACATTTTTCTGTATGAGCCTTCAGACCTCAAGCTGCTCAGTGTACGGGACTAGGTTTTGTCATAGGCCCTACGGACGCTACTCAAGGTAAAAATAAGAGAGCTGTCTCACCATGACATTGGGCTGGCTGTAGTTTTTTATGTTTCGGTACCTACAACCAAAACAGCCAGTACCCACCCCAAGGCTTCATGTCGCACGCGGGAAAAGTATAACGGTGGCGCCAACTGTCGGAATAGCGGGTACACTACGTCATTAGTTCTTTTGTTCTCCGCTGAGTGACTGGGCGAAATGTAGTCGGTAGCTCTATTTTCTGTGCACTGTTCTGTTCATTTTCTACACTTAACACTTAAATAGACCGCGTGTTTGTACAAGCTAACCGTTTTTATCAGTGCAAAAATTAAATAAGCATCGGATAGAACACTAAAAAAATGAGAAAGTAATCCAGCACTTAGTATAAGGCACCAGTTTTATCATGAGACACCGAAAGTCTGGTTTTTTTAAGGTGGATAAGCCAGTCGACTGAGAGCTCCAAACTAACCAAAAACGTACCAGAGGTCGATCTATCTCGTACCCGACAGGGCAGGGGCCTTCTACACCCCGGCTCTGATTGATGAGCAAGCGACAAGTGCTACAGAGGGCCTATTCCTCTTTTGAGTTGGGCCCGAAATTGAACAAAAGAATAAACTCAAGAAAAAGCCTTAAGCTTAAAAGAGTTGTAGATACCGATTTTAACGAGGAAGTCACATTCATTAGTTTACAAATAGCCCGTGTAAGTACGCCCATGTCTTGCTTATTTCTCATAGGGTTGTAAGATAGTCACATCATGATGCACATCATCATAAACGCGATCATGATACCTTTCATTGTAAGTAGACTCGCCTCTCTGCCCTCTCTTTTAGAGAGGGCAGAGAAGCGAGTCTCACTCTTAAAAAACCCTGCCCCTCCCCCCCTCCCCCCCTCCCCCCCCATGCATCTTAAAGAGTGCCCCCCAGAGTGCCCCTCTCCCCCCCTCCTAGAAAAAAAGAGCCGCATTTTTAAATTATTTTTTAGCAAGCTTTTTCAGCTTGCTTTTTTTTTCTTTTTTTAAATTTATTTATCCATCAAAATCTCAAGTGACTTATTTTGAAAGCCAACCTAGTAGTCACGTGACCCCCTTAAGTAGGTCACTTCCCGTCACGTGACCTATTTGAATTTCCCGCCAACATGGTGGTCACGTGACCCTCTTAAGTAGGTCACTTCCGGTCACGTGACCTATTTGAATTTCCCGCCCAAAGGTCACGTGACCGGAAGTAGGTCACTTCCGGTCACGTGACCTATTTGAATTTCCCGCCAAAAGGGAGGCCTCTCATTGGCTGCTTTTGAATTTCCCGCCAAAAGGGAGGCCTCTGATTGGCTGCAGGTCGATTGAGTAATAAACAGTACTTAACTATAGTCCCGTTCCGATACATACAATACTACTGATGACCACTGAGCAGTGATGGTCAATATTGGATCAATAAGTTGGTCTTGTCTACAGATGGATAGTTGTGCCTGACCAGCATCTCATATAACCATTGTGATCACTAAACCATAGCATTGTACACCGTCTGACTGAGGCTGAGGGTGTTTGGTCACACGGCTGCCTAAGGATTTAAAGGTATACACCAGGGTCTACGCATACGGCACCTGGTGGCAAAACATGAAACTACCCGAAAATATGCTAAAAGCATATCTCCCTTGTGCATATCACCTAACTCACATTTATTGACCCTTTAAGTGCCTCACTATCACATTCTACACATCTTTTCACTGTTTTTCTCTGCTTTAAAAAGCTGTGCCCTAAGCTATTATAGGTGTTTAGGCTAACTAGAAAATATTTGAATAAATCCCAAACTGTATTTAGCTATCAATGAATCACTTGGTTTTTTGTTGTATCTTTTGATCCTATGTACAGATGGCTAAGGTTTTAATTACGAAATGTTGGCCAATTTTTTGTCTGTGTTGCAAAATGTAGAGAAAATAGAATTATTTTAATTTTGTGTTTTTCCCTATATCAGTCATGGTTCTTTGGTTTCACCTATGACTACCCATTTTCATGGATTGATTGTGTTGCTCATAATCTACTATGTTTAGAAACAAGAGTTGTTGTTTCATGTATTGGTACGTAGGAGCTGCTGAGGGCGCCCCCTTGTGTTAACATAGGAACTAGAGTATGGGGCCAGCAGGACTCACACACCCCACCTAGGGGGTACTTGTCACACTACTGGTTGTCAAGCAAGCTCAGTCCTTGGAGACCGTTTATTGTGCTCTGCTTGCCGCCGGGGAAGGTCGGCCTTACTTGCCAGCGTGCTTTGTGCTTGTATGCTTGTGGTTATTTTTCATCATGAAGCCTTGCCATGCTTGTGATTTTGAATATGACCACAGGAAGCCAACATGTCCACAGTGCGGGGAAGCCAAATCTACGACAAAGGGAGATTTGGAGGAGGTACTTCTGATTGTTTTATAAAACACTGAAATCAATATGATTGATTCGGGCACATTTCCCTCTTTTCAACGATATATTGCATGAATATAGTTGTCAGGAAAACTTTCTTTAAATGTCTTCCAAATACTTCTGTGGGCCACCCGGGCCCGTAGGAATGCTATTGTACAGAAAACTGCGGGCCCGGACCAATAACTACGGGCCATTGGCTCCCGGGCCAGCGTTAGTGTCTACCCCTGCAGTATAGTACTGTGTGGGAATATAGGTCAACAACAATTACTTACCTGTTAAATCATGTGTGAGAGCCACCCTAGCTCTACAAGGTATATGGCCTGAAGAAACAGTTATTTTCATTTCACAACAGGATCTTGGTTGATAGAATGATTGCAGAGCAGTGGGTAATACTATTTGATCCAATCTAAAATGGTTCATAAAAGAAATTCTGATCACAATTTCAATTTTCGATTTCAGTCAAAAAAATAATTCTGTCACTAACATATACCAATGCATCACTGGGAAGTTACCTGGTGCGTGAGAGCGGCCCCAACCAGCAGTTTATTAGGACGTATAATATATAACTGACATAACTAGGAAGCTGTCCTTCATGGCTTTGCTGTGTGATCAGAGATATTTAAGACAGCAGTATATAAGGAGCTGCCTCAGCAGTCTCCATATACATATCTGATCTACAATTCCTATGTGATAGAGTGCACCGTCATCCCATAAGCTTATATCATTACTACACACTACTCCCCATATACAGACCTCATCTACAAGTCTTATTGGACATAGGAGACAACAGCATCATGGCTATACTATAGAACAATGCAGCTGGAGGAATCTGGTTTGACATTGGGGACTCTACTACAGCATCCTGTCATTATACGTCAGTGTCATCATGCAAGGCAGGCATAATTTGATGATGGTGATTTGTGCAACATTCACATAACTTTGAAAGTGGCTATTATTATAGCAGATGATACAACAGTAATGTTACCAAATGAAGCAAGCTGAGTTATACCGTTTGTAAGGCTTGAGTGAAAATAAATGTCCTCGCAGTTTATATTAGAGCAAACTGGCAGACAATGTGGTTTATTTGATGGTAGAGACATGTCAAGTCTCTATTGTGTCCCTATATATATATTTCTCATTGGTGCTGCAACATGTTCTGCAGCTTCCATTGCATGGTGCCCCAGCAGGGGCCTCTTTCAGAACAACTACCAAATCCATCATAAAAAAATAATCGTCAATAGTGTCATATTTTATAATTGACAATGGTTCTCCTCATCGTCTATAGGTGGTACATAGATATATATTTATATGTATTTTAATGTGATTTCTTGTGAAAGGGACCCCTTATTATGATTCTCAGACTCTAAATTTCTTGGCACCTTTTACCCAACGGATACGGCATTCGTTCTGAAAATAGCTCTAAGCCTGTATATATATCTCTTCTAATGTGATAGAGAGTATCAGGATCACTTACATCTGATAGCATGACCACTCATAGTCCAAATATACTTAGGTTATTTGCATGTCTTATGGAATATACAAGGCACCTCTATAGTATCATGTCAAGACTGCAGGGCAGTAATTTTAGAACGGGTGTGTTTCGTTGTATATAAAAGACATTTGACTATCGAGCAGCCTAACCCATTTGTTGTCATAAGGTTTGTATTATGTCTCAATACAGATTGATTGATGTTGATCTTGTCTATTTAGGGAAAGTTCACATATCTCTCTATTTGCCCAGGACACATCTAAATCATTTAGGACTATGAGGTGTTATGAATTATACATAGAAGCAAAGCATCACCTTTTTCAATTGAAAAATAATTCTTTCCTTGCTGCATAAGTCTTTAGTGACTTCAGACCTCCTTAGGGTGCATGTCCTTAAATGTAGATAAGTCTAAGGTACCTTCACTCCCACTGAGCCATCGGATTTGATCAATCTTTGAACGTAGCTTATCATTAAGGTTTTGATTCACTCCCACCACTGGAGGTCATATAGGGGGTCTGTCATCTACAGTACAAAGGACATTGCCTTGGGCGTAGACTGTCTGTGCGTCTAAGCTGACATTGCCGTTGGCATAGCCGCATTTGATGTAAAAGAAATTCTTTGAAATCTCTAATGAAAGAAGGGAGCCCTGGACCTAACACAATGAGAAGTTATTCACATTTTGGCAGGTCATGGCAGGTCATGGGGTCACACTGGGGCTTTTAAGGGAAAGTGAAACTAGTGTCAGTTCATAAATATGGCTTCAAGGAAAAAGAACAAAAGTACAGATGCAACATGGAACCAAAAAGTGGAACTTTAAAGTCAATAAACTTTATAAACTTCAAAACTTCAACTTCTATTTGAATGTTGTTCTTGCGCCTTTTAAAGGAGCGTTAAACTGTCAATGTAGACTTAGTACTATCCATGATCACAGTTATTAGTTATCAACAGATTTTTCGGAATTTCAAGCCGGATTGAAATGACACAAATGACACAAGTAATGCAGAGTAAATGTGATTAAGGTCAATGTCCCAACAGTGATAACGCAGTAAACTGCATCATTCAATAATAAGATACGTTGTAATCAAACATACAAAATAGATGGTAAACATTAGTTGATCAATTCAGTAGTATGATTGTTATTATTTATAATTTACATTTGAATGCTAAAAAGACCCGGAAAGCTGCACCTCAACATCTAGAATATTCCAAGATAGTCATGGTTTTAAAGTTAGGTATAAACTGTAATGGCACCATGACTATCAAATCAATTTTCATTCAAAATCCCTATGATACAGTTTCATGCCACTATGAATAGAAACATAGGTTGGGCGATGTGAAAAACTAAGAAAAATGTTATGAATGCATATCACATCCATCAACTAGTAGGATATTGACTTCCAAACTTTCATCGCTGAATCTTTGCTAAATCTGTGGTGTTTTGTCAATTTGAATATGTTTGTAAATATGCCCTGCAATGTCAGATAAACCATGCTAAGCATAAAGACAGATATTATAAATGTCAAAGTTCAGAGGAATCAAAGATCCGTCAGTAACTATACCTAGGAATAAAGGCACATGGTAAATTACAGAGAACATAAGTGGAAGCAATCACCTATTGTCTCAAAAATAAATTTTCATCACAAAAAGCATTCAGAGATGAATGATAGATTTCATAATGTCCCTTTTTATGTCTCACATCAATTAATCATGGTGTGCAGATATATCAAGAGTACAGAATAGATTAGAAGAAGATTGCCATGGTGCGGTCTTGAATTTGATTTACTGCAGGAACGCTGCAAAATAATATTGTGCTGCCATTATTAAAAGGGGTAAACCTATGTTTATAAAAAGAGTAGTTTACTCACTGGTCATATTACAATTACTTGATATACAAAGTAGCTTACAACATGCACCAGGAATAATCACATCGCCATCCACCTTCTCTATCATTAACAAACATTGACGTTTAATGCAACAAAAGAGGGTTCAGACTGCAGTTAACATGAAAGTGAGGCTCTTAAGGACTCTCAACAGGTTTGTTCAAATTAACACATATGCATGTATTATTTTACACAGATATGTTGAGACTATACACATTGTACACCAAATTGATCATATTTAATGTTTCTATCAAATTAGTTCCATTTTGGAAGGTTTAAGAAGCCAAAGAGTGCAAATGGAACTAAAACGTTCTTTTTTCTTAGAACATCATTATGGGATGGAAAAAGAACACTTTCATAACTTTTGATAATTGGACATTAATCTAGGGGTCATTCCCTGGGGACCTTTTCTTTCTTTTAGCTATATCTCAATTATTAAGCTCTACAGAGCTGTTCAAAGTAGCATAGTCACTTGAAAATGGTTGAAAATTGTTGAAAACGGGCGAAAACGGGCGAAAATAGGGGATTTTGGCCATTTTTCATGATAAATCATCAATTTTCAAGTAACTATGCTACTTTGAACAGCTCTGTAGAGCTTAATAATTGAGATATAGCTAAAAGAAAGAAAAGGTCCCCAGGGAATGACCCCTAGATTACTCTCCAATTATCAAAAGTTATGAAAGTGTTCTTTTTCCATCCCATAATGCTGTTTTAAGAAAAAAGAACCTTTTTGTTCCATTTGCACTCCATAGCCTCTGAAACCTTCCAAAATGGAACTAATCTGATAGAAACATTAAATATGATCAATTTAGTGTACAATGTGTATAGTCTCAACATATCTGTGTCAAATAATGAATGCATATGTGTTGATTTGTACAAACCTGTTGAGAGCCCTTAACTCAATCAGATTTAATCGAAGACGGCACTCTCCAAACTGCAAAGTATCCCTCGATGACATTGCTACTTAAACAAAGGTCATAGGTTAATGCGGTTTAACCACACAGGTAGTGGCAGTAATTGTACCTCAAATGTCACTTCACATTTTTGTAAAATTTCCAACCCTGAAGTTTTTTTCCTCTTAATCAACACTTCAATTTAGTTGTAATTGGCTTTTAGAGCTCATATGTGCTAATAGATACCCTGGTTCACCAATACAAACCTCTGATTGGTTTATTAGAAACCCCTTACTTACCACCATCTCATGACCAAATAATTAAACATAAGTTTTAGACGGACGTAAACAATTGGAGTGCATTCTAGGGGGTCTTACAACGATACTCTTATATCCTATACCACATCCTAATTGTGTTTGTACATGGAGGTTAGACAACATCTATGTTGTGACAACTTTACTTTCTCAATCCATTCAATCATATTTGCTGTTTCCTAGTAGCAACAGCTTTCTCAGATTAATTAGTGATTTTTTTTAAATCTGGCTTGATCTCAAAAGCTGTATTTCTTGCTATACTAATCTAAGCGAGTCCCCTCACATCTGATGAATACCTCTCATTTCCAGCACCTTTTATGGCCTGACCCTTCAGCAAGAGCCTCATGGAAATCTAATCTTTAATTGAAGCACTATCATAAAGCTACCCATGTGTCATGGGGCTTTCAGTATCCAATACATTCTGATAATATATGTCACTTTATATACCACCCTTTAGATACCAAATTTCAAAGAACAGATAAAAACGGTGGTTTATTACATATTGGCAGCCATCAACATGCCATTATTTTAAACAATGGGGGATTTAGTTCATTGATGACATGTTGTTAAACATAATATCAACAACACTTTAGAAGTAGATCACATCTTATTCAGATTGAGACACTGTGTCATTTCAAATTTGTTCATGCATAGCTAGTTTTGGATTAGTTTTGCAAATCTGCTATTTTTCTTTTTATATACCAGGCATGAGTCAAGAAGTAGCCTAGTAAAAAGGATAAAACAACCCAGTTACACTGCCAGATTGGAATTGTAAGTGCAGCAATATAGATGTATCACTAGGTAGAAACTCCTGTTGCAACCCTTTATAGAGGGACTAATGGTGCCATCTTCATCCATTATGTTTACAGCCAAAGAGACAATAAACAGGGTCTTCTACCATTACAGAGACAGGAAAAGAACAAACAACCCTTGTAATTGGGGATATGAGGGTGAAATTAGGTATTGTTAGGCAAAGTGGCATTCTCCTAGCTTTTAGCTAATGTTTACTGTATTCATGGACCATGTAGAGGGCACCCATGAATTCACTGTTATATTAGCAGTACAGTGGAGGGTTATTTGCATGAAATGCCCAAAAAGTATCAGTTTGATGTGACTGTGCTGCTTACATTACAGTGGCTTGGGAGTATTAAGAAATGCTTGGAATTTTATGTCACCCAACTGATAGAGTTATAAATGCTTGATACTTATTGATGTTTTTGGAATTACAATAGCAGGCCATTGGGTCAGAATATATATTTGAACATTTTCATTCCAATTGGTGGTTATGTTATAATTAGTTTCCACCTATAATTTCTATATGACACACAGACCCTAACATTGTAGCCCTTTATCTGTTACCCTCTCATTCCTTTCATTATGACTAACTTGTCATGAAATTTGTATAAGAATGCTTAACAATAGAGCAAAGAACAATTAGCGATGGGAGGATGTTGAAGCTTGATGGCAGATCCTTTTGGCTGTACAAAACAGGTCACTCACATCCAGTTGCTGAAATTGCCAGATGTAACAATCCAATACTGTAAGGGAATTGAATCAAAGGCTATGAGCTAAGTCTAAAGCTATTTCTCTAAAGTTAAATTTAAATGCAATCAAATCTCTATAGTAGATACATAATAGACAATTATAGGCCCTAACGCATGGACTCCAAAAAACTATAGCTCAACCAATTTATCGTTGCTATTGTGTAAAGGGAACTCTGGTCTATTGGATAGGAACTTTGTATTAAACCAAAAGCAGACCCCATTGTGAAGTCCTTAGTGCTTCTTACAGTGTCCTTATCAAACAGTAGCATCACTATTCTCATGACATTTCAGACAATCCAATTCTTCTATCCTCATCTACCCACATGTGCACAATCAATGGGAGGCATTTCAGTGTAATTTGGATAGGTTTCTACCATCGTAAGACCCATCTTTGCCCTTAGGTGTCCTCATTGTGCGTGTCTGGCACTGTTCTGGAGTAATTGGAGTAAGTGGAGTTTCTCATTCAGCATTACCACAATACAGGCTTAATCATTCACCTGGTTTCTGAGACAGCCCTATTGTTTTTTTAAACATCCTACGGCCACGCAGGATTTCAATTTCAGAATTCACAGTGGCATGAAAGTGCTTGTATTCATTTCTACGCCAGGTCTCCATTTAACTGAGAAAATTTTAGTGAGTGTATAATGGCATTATTTTTCACCCTCATCTCTAATTATGGTCTTACCCTTGGGAAAAGTTGGCCTGATATTTTTGTGCCTTTCAGCTCACTACTGAAATCTAAAGACGGTTGATACTAGTAAAACCAAAGGAATTAGTGAGACCCTTATATGCCCATTACTGGAGAATACATCGATATTCTAATCTCTTATTGCCTTAGGTATCCAGGGATTGTGTAAGAGATAGAATGTGTGGGATTCACTAGGGCTAATACCTGCATCTTATGAATATATCTAGACTCCTGAGGGAGGGATGAAGGAAATAAATATGTAAATGTGGTGTCATGAGTGTTCTAGAAGGCTTACACCTGAAAAAATTATGTATAGACAGCAACAAGTTGGATTTCATAAAGGTAGAGTATTGGTTAATTTAAGGTCAATTTAAATTTGTCTTGCTTTAGTGCTTATAATTGAAACAAATTGATTTACAAATACCATTACAATTCACATAAGCAACTGAATTATGGATGACTATAATCTTTATTCTCAGGGGATGAAGCAGCACAGACCAATTAAGGAGGCCTTCCTTGTAGTTTACAAGTCTGAAAAGACTCTATGATACATAGGTTTATGATCATTTATGCAACTGTAGAATATTTAGAACACACATTTCCATGTAAAGAATGCTAACCTAAAATAGACTTTGATACACTTTAGTATATGAGCAGAAGGTGTTGAGCAGCAGGTGATGCACAACCCGTGTAGAGAAGGGGATTATCCATACCACTTTGTATGGCATTATAGCTACTTATGCATTATTGTTCCTGTAAGCAAAATGCTGCTGCTCCTCTATTCCCTTCAGACATCAGGCCCTATTTATCCTGTATTTCTGCTGTCTGTTCCCTTAGGGGCTAGTGTCTGCTCAGCCAATAGCTCTTCTACCATCCCTATATGATGAGGTATAGCCCTACAATCCATTTAGACAAGATATTCCACCATCCCTTTGATTGAGGGGTCCAAGTGGTTTGCTCCAACAGAGAAACTTGACATCAAATATGGCTGCCGCAGGGGTTGGTCAGGAGCTCAGGTTGGAAGCTATACATTAAGATTTGTGATGTTGTCTGCTGGCATTTGGCAGGGTATATAATATCCTATTAAATTGCTGTTTGGAAATTGTTCTTAAAAAAATGGCTGTGATGAAATGATCTATGAGAGAGGAAGAAAAGAAATCTAAATGACAGTACAGCCACAATCTCTACGCTTACTTCCTGATATTCCTATACTGCTTTCAAAAGGTATACACTAAGTACCTCTGTAGACAAATATAGGCATTGATATCAGTGAATTGAGTTCAATTGGATTATTTGATGAAATTCATAATTCATTTCATATAGTTCACAACTATATAACCAGTAATGCTAGGAATCTTTCCTCTTTGAAATTGCCTCATGCTTCAAATAAGCTTAGCCAGGTTGGCCTACCAGGATTTATTGCTCAGCCTGAAACCCATTTAGTATTTGCAGTAGGCAATCCCAGGGGGCACTCTGATGCTAACAGTAGATCCCCCCGATCTCTCTGAAGCTCAGATATGGCACTATAATTGAAATTGTAGCAGGTCGGTTTGCTAACTAACTGCCTGTTAAGGAATGGTAGAGCCAGTGCAGTCTTTGCGAAAACTTTTTCATCCCACAGGACATTCGGTCCTGCAAATTTTCAATGTTGAAGGACCGGCTAGATTTTTGGAGGACCAGATAGCTATTAAAGTTTAAAGTTGTCCATTAAAGATACATTTTATTTGTAAGCATTTATGCCCAAATATATATATATATATTTACACGATATATTGACATACATATTTCAGCTTTAAAAGCCTAACTGAATTCTTCTAGTTCAGAAAAGCCCAACATAAGACTGGACATTCAGTCCTGCTACATTTGTGAATCTGCTGGACCAGTGGCACTTTAGAAGGACATTGCCACTGTCCTGCATGTTTTCACAAAGACTGGCAGTGTAGGATTGAGAGGACCAGGTATGCAGGAAGAATGAACCACTGATCTCTCTTAGTTTTCTCTTTGCCTGTCTTCAGCTAAGTTGCCTTGCAATAACCTGCCCCAGAGCCACTCCCCCTCTTTTAAGACCCTAAATGTTCACTGTGTGAAGATGATTGATGGTAGTCCTTTATATAAAGCCTGACAATTATGAATAAATACCCCTTGGTCTTACATGAGATTAAACCATGATTATAGGCCTTACTAAAAGTCATGCATCAATGCTCATGAATGCACTATACTTGAGTGTAAGGCTAGCATGATGTGTGAACTAATGCCAGGGGTCAGACAGGCCTTCAAGATGCAAGCTATAAATCTTAATCTGGTCTACTTTTTCAGCCATGTTTCTCTAAGGCTTTTGAGGTCCCATTATCCAACTATTTACAAACCGTTAGTCTTCAGGATTTTATGACAGGGCATGAAAAACAATAAAATTACCTCATTCCTGAACTACAGGAGGCGTTCAATTTCTGCCCATTTGAGTATGACTGCTTGTATACTTGGTATAGCTTCATATACCGGGGTATGTTGGTATAAAACTATGTCAGGCGTCTTTTCTGTCATGTCCGATATGTGTTTGCTGACATACAGGAATGTTGCACCAGCTTTTAAGCATCCCCTTACAGAGTTGCTGACAAAGTGAAATAAGAGGATAAGGAGATTAGTGAGAGGGAAACATCACACATGGGTCCCATGGTATCACAAAAAGTTGCAATCACTTTTTATGTAACAAAGAAACCAGTGAGAATTATTTTTTACAAAAAGGAGGCAGGTGAGAGGAAGATTAATAAAGTTCTTGCATGACATAAAAGTACCATGTTTTCACAACTATCCTCATCAATTTTTTTTGTAACAAAAGCTTCTCAACGAGGGCATGATGCCTTGCTGTAATAACAGTCATTGTAAAAAGACACATTGAAGAAGTCAATGCATTGTCATATCGGGCCATCATTAGCTAGTTAAAGAGTATGTGATTTGCTCTTATAATATGCATGACAATAAGTGACAATATAATCGATGATTAGGTGTGTAGTTTGGGTTCATTATACAGTGTAGATTTTGAACACCACTGCAGTACTACCCAGCATTATTATGAGCACATCCACAACATGTAGTAATAGAGTGATACATGATATCCGATAACTTGATGCACATTTCACACTCTGCCTATGACATTTTGCATCAAATTCCCTCCAGTATTAATCTTCAACTTGATAAACATTGACTTTAGGTCAATATGAACATCTGAAATTGCAATTTCTGATTATCAAATACTCATCACATGCCAGAGGCCCTGGACACAGCAAGAACATGGGAAATTGAAGCCATCAAATGGCATCTCTGACAACTTTCTAATTAATACTTTTCATTATTTTACTATTAATCTTCAAAAGTAATTATAGTACTTCACAAACTCACATTTACTAATTACACTTCTGTTATGGTCATGATAAGTCCACTAATTGGTTTTCCCAGTAATAACTGATAGTCAAATGTCACAGATAGAGGTGTGTCTTAGTAGAGCCCTGCCATCCATCTTTTCAATTTCCTATTTACTTCTCCTATATCTCACTAAATGAATGCATTCAGAATGATCAACATCCCAGCGGTAGGTTCTAACTTTTGCAGCTTCACAAACACACAGGCATGCTGCAAAATCTCTTTGCCAAGAACATTAGTTAAATTTTCAGATATCTAAGACCTTAAAGAGCCACATTCCTCCGATTCTGTAGTGATTGATCCTGGAGTCTTCTTCTATCTGCATCACTGGTTGTTTGAGCAAACTCTGAAGTTTGCAGTTGTTCAAGTAAGCATCAATGTACTTCTCTTGATTTTACTTGAAATACAGTTTTCATCATCTTTCTTTCTGTGCTCAGCAGGGTGCTCAAGGAAATGAGACTCTGAATATCTTAGATATACAACCACCATGATGGTCACAGAGTAGTGCAAACCCTGAAGCCTCATTCCCTCTGATGTTGTGGTAAATTGATGCTTGTGGGAAATACAATCTGTCTACATACAACACCAACAAAGACCTCCTCTTCATGCAGCAGTGGTGTCCTACATGAAACACAACCTATCTGTAGAAATGCTTGTAACCTGTAATCCATAGACACAAGACCTGTGTAGGACATCTGGGGTTTCCTTCACGATGCCACCCTCAGTTTGATGTGACTAAGTCTTACAGTTATGACATATATGGTATAGTGCAAAGTAATACACTTGACTTAAAGTTAACACATCTAAGAGGACACTAGTATGGATAAGCGGTCTATATGAAGACTTTGATACTAAGACTCTATTCTATGGCTTAACTCGCTTGATTTATGTCATGCTCCTTGGCTGTATTGAAAAGCGCCCCTCACTATGCGATATTATGGTCGAATAAAAATACTTAACTACAACTACATTGGATTTAGTTAAAAGAAACTCTTTTAATTGATATCTTCAAGATTGACTTCATAATGACCCAAAGCCCAGCAGTGTGGTAATACAGGTGACAGTTATAAGTAAGTTGTATCTTTCCACATCTCCCTTCTCTGTTCCCATGACAGACCACCTCTAAGGTTATGAGAACCCCCAGATGTTCCCTGTGCCCTTGGATGCTGAATGCCACTATTTGTATTTGACCTACCTCCCGGGATGTTCCCATATACCTATTGACCCCAGCCATAACTGTCTGTGTCACATGAGGTAGTTTAAAGGGAAATACGGGCTCCTACACATAAGCCAAGTCGAAAGTTATAAAAATCATTCTTTTAGCAAAATTTATGTTCAAAAATAATAGTACTTTCCCTTAATCCCTTTAAGGATGACATAATGTAATAATCTACCATGCCTTGCTCTGCGTGATGCACAAATGCAGCCATTACAAGTAACTCTCCAGGACTGCATTCAAGTATTATGCCAAGCCTACAGGGTTAAGAGACTCCCATGCGGTACTGGTAAGTTTCTCACTTGGGCTGCATTGGTGCATCATGATGACAAATATCATCTATCAGCTACATCCATCCTTAAAATATTAAAGCACAATTAAATATTTTTGATTTTTTCATTGGTGACTCCCTAGTTTTTTTGCTTTGAAATGCTTCCACAGAGGTCCAGTATTCCCAAAGATTTTGTTGATGTTACAATAGAAGGGGATAATACATCACAGATATTGTGAACAAAAAATGCACATTTGTTTCTATAATTAAGGTGTCTTTTGCTCAAATGACTATATCATGAAAGTTAGCTTGGTGACATATACAATTTTTCCTTACAATTTTTCCTTTTGGTTTTCTATTTGATTTAGCTAATATTATCCTGAGTAATAAACAAAAAACAATAGTTTTTGAGTGATCTCCCAACAAGTAGCATCTCCCTTTAAATAAGATAAGCCACTTTAGACCATGGTCAATTTAAATACTGAACATACTGATCAAGATGTACAACTGTTGTTTGTTAGCATCAATCTCTGTAGATGTAAGTTGTGTAAAAGACAAAGATGTAAGTAGCGTAGGAACTTATCACCTGCAGCTCTTCTATTTGAAACATTTACACACTGGCTGTAAATTGAGAAGAATCGATTTATGTAACTAATTTATGGCCAATAAAAACTCATAAACTCAAACTCAAACTCTTTCATTTGAATTAAATGAAGGATGTTAGTCCAAAGGTTAGTAGACTTATGTGCACTCTAAAATGGCATCAATGAGAACTACGGTCCCTCACCATCCTCAGTCGGACACTACGTAGATACTTCTGTATAAGTAGATTACACTCAGTAATCCTCGTCAGACGACATGCTTCATGACAAGTGTTGTGAAGGTTGCACTAGGGAGCTCACTCCGAACACAATTACGAAAGGATTTAACCTAAAGCTGCTTCTGTGACCTTAGCACTACACCCCACTCCTTTGTGAAAATCTCCTTAGGAGTCATGCAATCAATGTCTCAGCCGGCACGTAATTGTCCACTCTCTCTGATTTGTTGCATGCCATTTCAGACCAGAGAGATAGCTATAAAATGGTAGCAAATATTCATCTCCCCTGAGTCAGTAACACCCATATAATCACGACAATATGACTTTAAATGGTCTATTTGGGTTCCCTAGAAAGGTTTCTGACCATTTTCATAAAGACATTTGAGTAGAAATCTGAAATCCTGAAATTTGGCTGCATTGTCACTATTTGGCCAAAATACAGACCCCCTATATGGCGGGGGGCGGGTGGTCCCTGGGGTTTGAAATATTACATATTTAGATTTCCCTTGTTTAAGGATAGAAATGCATATTTTGGCCTGTCCCAAAATGAAATTAGATTTATCACCTCCCCTCCCGTACTTAATAATTGCTCCCAAACTATTTAGTTGCAGAGCTGTTTTGTAAAAGTGACCCTTAAAGGTATCATACTTCTCAATGATTCATGTTCTCCACTCTAATTGGCAAATGATAAATCCATATGATGGAAATTATATGGACTCAATAAATGAGAATTAAGTGCTTCACATTGCTACTGTCATGTGACGCACGTGGCCTAACACGTGAGACACGTGCAGGTTGGTATAATCCCTCTCAAAGGCTCTTATGTAAGTGTCACATGCTGCCACACGTGACACAACCCCCTCAGGCCGTCACGGGCGCCCCAGGGCCGTCACAGGCCGCTGCACAAGCCCCAGGACCGTCACAGGCCGCTGCACAAGCCCCAGAGCCGTCACAGGCCACTGCACAAGCCTCAGGACCGTCACAGGCCGCTGCACAAGCCTCAGGTCCGTCACAAGCCGCTGCACACGGTCACATAGGGGCATAGTGTACCTTGGCCAACCACTGTCAACTGACACTAACACTCAAGATGCCATGCTGGTAGCCTGGCCCCCTTAAATAGGGTCAGGTCCCAGCACTGGGCATCTCCATCCTCACTCTACACATGGACACCACTGAGCAAGGACCTCTCCACTGACTGAGAACAAGGCTATAGGCTATGCCCTACTAGGCCCAACTATCAGACATGGTGTAGGACCCCCTTGGCTCTAGTCCATTACTAACCTCAGGGTTCTTAGGTATATTTACCAAGACCTATACTATTGTGTGGATAGGTGTAACTGAGTGGAACCTACTTGTACTTACTGTACTGTTGCTGTCAACTTGTAATAAATACCAACTATACTACAAGACCTCAAGACTTACTCATATTCCATATCATTACAAGGAGTCTCCCAACTAAAGGGGATTCCTTGTATGACACTACCATTACTGATGTAAGTGTTGATGACAATAGATCCATTAGCAACAGCATTTTTTCCACCCTCCACCACATACATCTATATGGTATCTATATATCTGATTGCAGTAGCACAGTTTAGTGGATATGTGTGAAGTGATGGCCCTAAAACCTGAGCAAAGATCCATTAACAATTCTGTTCTTCTCGCTTTCTATCAAATTCATCTAAATGGTATATCTGATCAGATTAGCTTTAATGTAGGTGGCGGTGTGCACACACAGTAGGTAAAGTAGCATCTATATCTGCACTAACAGTGGGCGCCACCTGCCCCCATATCAGGATACTAAAAGGGCTGGTACACAGCTATATCGACAGCATTGAGCAGTCCGCAGCAGAAAGGTGTATGTCGGTGGTCCTCACTAATAGCCTGTTACCATGGTAACATGGTAACATCTCTATCATGTGCTGAGTGAATCAAAGAGGACTCTTTAAAGAGATTCAGGTTATTACAAGTTTCTACAATATCGGTATATATACCTGATCAGGTGAAGGCCTAACAGTACACATAATTAATATTTAGGATGCAGAACTCCAGTAGTGACCAACCCAAGTTAGTCATCCCATTCCTATGAGTATGTCTCAGTCATATTTAGTTTTGCCTTGAGTCCTCTGACTAACCTGGGATAGCCACTACAGACTGTGGCTTGGGCATTTAGACTATCAGTGTAGCATATGACCTTTACAGCTGTGAGATACACTAAGCCCAAACCCACACAGCCCCTACACAAACCACCAAGGCTGTTAATCATGCAGGCTGCAGGAAGCAAGGCCCCATATACCTGATGTTTACCACTGTATTCTGCTGTACATCATTCATCCTCTTACTACTCTAAAGCCTTTATTAACATGATATAGAGAAGAAAATCTGGTTGGTAACCTCTGAAACCAACAGCTTGAGACGGTAGTCACATGTATTGCAAATAATATGATTTCCCATTGAATCTTTTGTCGGGAACAATGGCAATTTATCTGTAGGTAAGAGAATATTGTCAACAAGACTTTTCAGGTCATTGCAAGTCATGATTTACCCTCTTACATGAAAGTCTTGGCAATAATATAATGAGGTTCCATTTCTGTGTGCTGGATGCTCATGGATGGGAAAGGACAAAATAATCCTCTCACCACTTTGTGGTATAGTATTTTTGCGAGACCTAGAATGAGAGTCTATAAGAATAGTGACTACAAGACCTGGTTTCTTAAGGATACCTCATCATTCATGGCCACCATCCCCGTACCTTCAGGTCAACGTCAGGGGGGGGGGCAAAGGTTAAGGGGCATGTGGTCATTAGGGAGATGATAAATATACATTGTAGACTAATTAATAACAACTTGATGATATCACGAGGGGCAATTACCAGGGGTTGAGACTAGTTGAATATGTGGTCAATGAAAGTTTGAATTTTATTAGAACTGCAGTAATATATATAAGAGATTGATTGAATCCATCTCATAAAATGTAATTTTTAAATATCAAATCACGGGGCTCATGGCATCATCCTTGCCCTTTCACAGTTTCTCTCTTCCTAATAAAGAGATGTCTCATCACACGTGTTTCCTATTTTCACTTCACTGCTTGCTCTGGGGACAATCAGCACAGTGGTAGCAATCAGCAGCAGTTACAGATCCCTCACTCAGCTCTGATTGGCCGCCAATCTGGGGTTAGGGAATCTGGTTGGTAACCTCTGGTGATTGACGTGGAGTGTCTTGATCTTGATATACACTTGAAGTTGACACAGTGATTGACGTGGAGTGTCTTGATCTCAGAACTTGAACTTGAAATTGACTTGATGATGATGATGATGATGATGATGATGTTGAACTGTGAATTGACTTGGAGAATGCACAGGCTGTATTCTGGGAACTGGGTGTCCAAGAAAAAAGAAAGAATGTGTGAATGAATGAATGAACCACATATGTGTTTAATTAACATTATTTACCGAAGTTATTCACATTAAAATAACCGTAGGTAGCATAAATTTGTTGTCAATTGAATTTTACCTGAATTTCACAAAATTTACTTGAGATTTACATGACATTTCCACAGCAAAAATAATAGCCAACAGTGCGCACGTCTTGACACTCACCTTGAAAGAACTCAGAATGCCTTCAAACTTGTCTGAAGCGCTCTCTTATAGTCCGATGTCAACAAACCGGAAGTGGCGGTGACGGTCTATAAATTGCTCGTTTCATCAACTCTCCATCAAAAATAACCATTGAAAAGCGAAAATAAGAGTTATTTTAGGATGTAATATGCATTGACACCTATATTTTGATGAAAAATAGTTTTATTTCTTCAAAAGTACACTTTGATGAGCCTCAGGCGGTGAAACTTTGTCGCTACTTCTCTGACGTCACGGACACGTCAACCAATGAGCGTGCGGCAGTGTCCTGTGATTGATGGGCGTCCACTGGATGGCGTGCCATATTTGGAAATGTGGGCGGGGCTTAATGATACCGCACGCCTTTGGTTGGTGTGCCATATTTGGAGATGGGGGCGGGGCTTAATGATACCGCACGACTCTTGATGTTTTCTTTCCTACTCAATGGCCGGTTTACGCCCAGTTTTACTATTACGATTGTATTTGGATGAACAACAAAGCAATGAATATCTTGGAGAAATAAAGCATAATGTAAATAGGAATTCAAATATTGAGACATGAATACAGATAAGATTATTTTAAACGTGTATGGCATAGCACAAGATGGATTAGTTGAACGTTGTCAACTGAAGTCGACTGGGTCTTGCAAGCTGTGCTTGTTTATAAATGAAATACCTAATATTATCAATAATATTTAATGTTATGTGTTCTAATTTGAGTTTGCTATTTACTGTTAGAATAAAATATACCACATTCATGTTATTATAAGTTTATGTTAGTACTTTATGTGTACCTTATGGCCAACATTATATTAACATGACCACAACCATCAAAACTCCATGGAAATAATGTCTAAATAACTTTAACAAAGACGATAATTTTTTTTTTTTTTTTTTGCATACATACATGTAACTTATGATGTATTTTATGCACTTCAAATGGTATTTTATTGAGGACACAACACAGTGCAACATATCAAAGTGTGCTCCGCAAGAAACACAACTTTAGGTTATGTCAGGTTCAGTAAAAATAAAAATTGGGAGGAGAGAGGGGGGAGTACACAGACGTCCGCGCTCATAGACGCTAGGCCTATAAAAGCACACTCCACACAGACACAAGTGTCATTTGGTGACTTGCGTCAGTATGGATGATTTCCTGAAAAAAGTATTAGACGACGGTGTAGTAGGAGAGCTAGGATATTTACCACCATGGCTAGATACTAGCTATGAGTATGGGTGGCATGAGCCAGACATGGATAGGGAAATGGAGGAGCGGAGACTAGTGAGGTTGGAAAGGCAGGCAGCCATGATAAGAGAGAGGGAGGAGGTGAGGAAGTTCAAGGAAGAGAAGAGAAAGGACAGGGAAAAGATCAAGGAAGAAGAAAGGAAGGAGAAGGAAAGGAAGGAAAGAATTCTGCAGTTTGCAAAGAAAATAAAGAAGCATATGGATGATGAGTTAGAAAGGAGGGAGACTGCCTTGAAAGACTTTCAAAACAGAGGTAGAGCAGCATACTGTCCTGACTGTGTGTCCAAAAAAAAATCGACTGAAGAGTAACCCCCCCCCCCCCACCAACAAAGGTCCTTTTAAGGACCCCCAATCTATACTAAAGGTTCAGATTCAATATCTCTATTCACCCCAGTTTAACCCCCCCCCCTACTTGCAAATAAGCTATATTGATGTGTGTGTAAATAGGCCTAGTCCCCTAAAAAAAAGATGTTTTGGTGACATTCCACAATATGCGACTAGCTGACTGAATGACTGAAAATCTACTGATTAGGATCAGGATTGTTCAGTTGGGCGTCTCATCAGCAACTTCAGATCTTTAACTTGGTAGTTTTATCGCATGATGGATTGTGAGCTGACTTAAATATTCAGTTTGTATTTGATTCATCCCAAAAGTTAAAATTAACCTAAAAGTTTTCAATTTCATTAAGATATGGCAATGATCATTAAAATGTGCTGCTTTATAATCATCATGAGTATTGCATATTCTGTATAAATATACAAGTTTTCTACCTTCAGCTTTTATCTGCATACTGTAGGCACTGTCACCTTTTGACACCAAAAACTAACGTATGACCGGCTGCTGTCAGTTATCACTGTTAGCTGTCAGTGTGAACTACAACAGGTGACTTATTAGGATTGTCATCATGTGTACATAGCACCCCAGGTGGTCATGATGCAGGACTGTCATGTGTATACCACCTCAGGTCATGATGCAGCATGGTTAATTTAGACCATAACCAGTGAGCTATTGGGCACTGTATCATCCTGAGGCTTCACTGAATGACTCCTCTACTAGTTTAGAATAGCATACATTGATGTGTCCTTCCTTCCCTCATTCCCTGCCTCACCCACTCCTCTGTCCTTTCCCTTCCTTACTGTCACAGCTATTTTCTGTCTGTCTGCTTCCCATCTCCCAACACTGTTCCTCATGACCTGCTAAATCCACACCCAGGCATCAGTCATTGTCAGGGCCCACATCCACAGGAATAGACACAGACAGGCCAGTTCCTTTGTCAGTTCTGGTGGCACCAGGGATACCCCCCGCCATCATTACCACTACAGATATCCCCCCTTGTCCTTCCTGTCATTCTACCACCACCTACTAGACTACAGATAACCTCTGAGACTACCTGAGCCTTGTACAAAGTAACCAGTGTGCGACATGTAACAAAAAGAAACAGATTCATGTAAAACATTACTCGCTGTATGATAACAATATGTAATGTCTTATAGAATACTAAACAAAACACTGAAATTAGAGATGTATTGTGATGGTTTACATACAACACTGAAACATATATCAACAAAGGTGCACAAGTAGAGTTGTGAGGGTTATTCGCCCCGTGAAATAACCCTCAGTCAGGAATTCTATGAGTGCCCCTTTGTGTTTATTTCATTTCCTTATTTTTCAAAATTCCACTCAATTGCTCTGAAAAGGATACTTTATAGTAGTTAATTCAACTTTTTTTGAAGATTTGACAGGCCGTGAAATATGGGCAAGGGTTAGATGACGGGGGTGTTAAATACAGCCTTCCTTGGTTAAGTCAATGGGAGTGCCGTTTTAACCATGCAATAAAGAAGCAGTTCAGTTCTGTTACTGAGGCAGCATAAACTACTTTGACCTTCTTACAGTAGTTCAGCGTGAGAACCACTGAATATTGATGAGGAGGTTAAAGGTCGCAGACGGTGAATGCTCTGTATTCTGTCCTTATTGCTGTCTATTGTTTCCATGTCTTGGATACAGGCCAGTCTCCTTCAGTAATTGATCCCAGTAGTTAGCATTGTAGCTCCTAGGCTTCATTCATATTTGGCAGTATGATTAATGAATGCAAGATTATCCCTAACTAGTCATCAGGTCATAATACGGGTCCCGAAACGGATACAATGAAGTAACAATCTGGGAAGTTTAGAATACTTATTTTACCATTTGCAAATTCTTATTTCTAAACAATCTAGTTCTTTTGAATATGTTTATTAGGTTGAATTGATTCAGTTATAAAGAAAAACATAAACTAAGCCTTAGCACATTTTCTTTATTAAGCTACGATCAAGCTTCTTACTAATTCAATGGCTTCTCTGACATATCACAGTACTCACTTACTGTGAAGTTTCCAACATCCACACCAGAGCGGCGCCACCTCCCAGACTATATTCCTTCTAGCAAGCCATAATGCTTCTAAGGCTGTTGGTACTGGATTGTACCCTCATCTGATTTCATTCAGGTGTTCTTTAACAGAAATATGATTTGTTTGGTCGTTTTTCTTAAATTAACCACACATTATATGGCTATATGATATTGATTTAACCAAGGAGAGCTGTGTAATGCTGAGCTGTTGAAATATCACCCCCAGTATCTAACAGCCCTGTGACATAAAAAAAAGTTCTTAAACCCTTGTATGACAAAAAGAACACTACCACTTCTTACTTTAGGTTGAATAGCAAAATAGCTAAACACAAGGGTCCACTTGTATGGGTCTGTTGAGTGGGTTATTCCTAAGGCCTCCTAGGATACAGCCCCATAGCCAGAGTGTGAAACATCGCAGCCCCAGACTCACACACTTTGGTCTACATATTCCTTCCTGTCATTGCACCCTACTTGTCCCATTGCCCTCAATGACTCCTACATTGCTTCACACATCATGTGCAATGTTGCCATGAATTACCCTTTGGGTGATCATTTGACCTTGGCAGCAATTAATGATGTATCATCTGGCACTGTTGTTGTAGCATAAACACTGTGTCTTTTTGATTTCAAACCTCTAAGGAATAATGAATATACCACAAAAACAAGGCTTTCCAGGATTTATTTGTTAGACTGCAACCTTGGAAAATTGTGTAAAATTCAGAACCTTGACCTATTTGTTCATCATGCAATGACAAGGACAGAAAAAATGTAATTCCCGGGAAAGTCCATTGTTAACCATCTACCCCTGTCTCACAACCTCCACTTTCCCCAGCTTAGGAGTTTTAATGGGAGAAAATTGAAATACTTAACTTCCATTTTGTTTAATTTACCCCTGTCGACCTGTAAAAGATGAATATAATTGCAGGATGATCACATGTTAATCTCTTTCCCAACTTTGTAATTCCACTTCAGTCAGATGGCCTTTTGTGAGAGACGGTGAAATTGTATAAATTACCTCTTCATGTGAGGCAGAAGGGCTAATAAGGCCCTGATCTTGTGACATAAGAAAGTAGTTCAAGTAACTCGGCCGGCTGTCAGCAAAACCCTATGGTACTGGAACAAAGTAATATGTGTTCTTTATCTTAGATTTCTACTTTCATTTAGATTGACGGGAGGTCAGCTGGATGTGGTTCCTGCTCTCAGCACTGAAGGGACATCAAGATGTTATGTGTTGGATTGGAAGTAAGAAGCAGAGCAAATGATTGACAGCAAGGGCAGCAAGAAAGACATCACTGTACAAAGTCATCTTATTTCATGCCTTCAGTAAAACCTACATCAGTGCTGCCCCCTTTTAGCTAAACCTAACATTAGGAGGCTGTGCATCTAAACACTATTCATACACACGAACCACAAATACTGCCATTGAGGATTTGTTTGTTATATTGCACTCATGTTGTGTATGACATCTATGTTAGCACTGTTGTAGGGCAACTCTCATTAATACCAGAAGTGAATAAAGGTAACTGCTCTTCTTACGGGGATCAAATACTTTCGTTCCATTTTCTTTTTTTAGTTTATGAGTGAAAATGCTTCTACGCTTGGATCTGATATTATCTGAGTCTACAGCAGTAAAAACAACCAGCAAATGTTCACCAGGCATTTATAATCTGAGCACACTTCATTTACTTGGATGCCCAAAATATAGTGATATAATCAACCTGGGCAATGTTTACCAAATATGTGAAATAGCCAAATCAGCTCTGCTTTAGATGTAGCCCTAGGCCCAAACAGTGAGGAGAGGGAGCTTTCTATATAAATTTCATGAGAACTTTACCAGAATTTGTACAATAATCAACTTATCCAATTTCTTATAAAACATGATAACTGAAATACTGAAATAACTTATTTTCAAACTCAGTTTCTTTAGTGAGACTTTCTACCCCCATTGTAACCCTTCAGCAACCATACAGTCATTATATTAAGGCAGCTTATCCTCCTGTTTAACATGTCTACCTACCTACAGCGTTCCACCCTCCAATAGAAGAGGATCGTAAGGGAATTCAGGGTGATCCTAGACACAGCATTGATTGATAGCTGACTTTAAATTGGTTAAGAAATACTTTGCACTTCTTCAAATATTATGACCACTGGGCTTACATCATTTCTGTAAGTAAGTCTTCAACAAAATGACTGTGCTATGAACTAGGCACACCACAAATTATTCCACACCACTACTTGTGAGGAATTGGGGGGGTAGGTATAAAAGGAATATCTCTGTGTCATTCAGTCCATCAGTTCATCATTTGTGAGACAATGCCATTGCTGAAGCTAGTGGAAGGTGTACCATGAGCCTTGGACCCTATCCAGATATGGACCATTACTTTCAAGTGAAATTATAGATGGATTAGGAGATGATTCAAGTTATTTTTCTATTTTCCAGTTATCCCTGGTCATGATGTCATAAATCTGTCTGTCACACAGGAAAAGATGAGAAATAGAAGAAGCAGTAAGTCTGTAGGACATGCACCTTCACCTTCATGAGTGAATTTAATTAAGTAGAAAAAAGCTGAGAAAAGGGTAACCAAAAGGGATATCTCTCTAGAGGTAAGGATTGAGGAAAAATGCAGAAAATTGTAAATGTAACAGAAAAGTGCGATAAATGTCCTGTGGGTATTGCTGTAGATAGAGTGTGAGTGAGTAGGTTGCACAGACCGGTGACCATAGAGGTGCCTGGGGGCTGCGGCTGTGGTGGCTGAAGCAGTAAGTGTGTAGGACTTGCACCAGATCACATCAATCTACATAGATCGGAAATAGTTTCAGCTGAGGATAAACTAGTCTACAAGTCAAAGTGGCCTCCAGGGACTATTTGGGGACTTTATTCACTACTGATTGACCCCTAACCATTGCAACCAACTTGGTGTGGAGCATTGGATTTGTTATTCTTGGTCTATGAAAATGCATGTTAGTTTGTAGATATGAAGAATTCAGCTTATTGGATAGCATGCTGAAATGTTGATGTAACTAAGTTAAGAAATGTAGAATCTTACGTGAATCCCAGTTTTCTCTCCACATCATTGCTGGCTGACCGATTCAGTTGAAGAGATATGTGTGGTGAGGTGTATTGAAAAAAAAATTAGGGAAAATTAAACCCCCACTTACGGTGGGTGTTGTTTGAATCCACTTGAGTTTACTCAGAGATGGCCCCAGTGGGTTTTCAAAACTCGCCTGTGGAGCACTATTTTCTCTAAGAAGTATCACAACAAAAAAAGAGGTGTCTATTCATCTGCAACATACCTTATCGCCACAGCTATGTCAGCGATAGTGAGACCATTTGTCACACAGATAGCAGGTACTTGTCAATACAAGCTAGCCATGAGCAGAGATACCAGAGCTGTGGACAAGGATACACAGAGATCAGAATAAGAGTAAGACTAACCCTTATAATGTTTCATAAACAACAGCCTCCCTAGGCCTTAGGAGAGTCTAGTAATGTTTGACTCTCTTGTGTAATACTGGACTAATGGTATAGACTCCAGCATTGCTATACCCCTACTCTTGGTGGAGAGTCAAGCATTGCCAAAAACAATATGCAATTTGAACAATGCCACTCATACTGATAATAATTCATGACCTTATGTATACATGTTAATTAGTGAAAGTTAGGGTGGTCTAGGTATCCATATAATCATAGACTCACAGGCAGGAGACATTGTTGGATTGCCTGCGGTCGTCCATTAGCTGTACTTGATTGCCTGCAGCTTCTGTCTCTGTGTTAATTCAGGCACACATGGTGGACGGCCTGCCCGGATATATCCAATCTCAGCGCTACCTTCACACATAGTACTGTCACTGTAATGAGTGTAGCAGCCATCCTAATGATGGAGGTGGGAGTGGCAAGACCTAGTCTGGTGGTAGCAGTGCTCCAATGTGGAGACAACATGAGAGCTCATTCTGGAGGTGGTAGATGAGATGACTCAGTGAGAGGGAGGGTGGCGAGGGGTATATATTAGGTAAGTGAAGCCCGAGAAGGAAATGATGAGGGATCATTAACATGGATGTGGGACAAACATCAGGCTTCATTATGACAACAGTCATGGTGTCATCATTACCATAAAAACTAACATTCTACCAATTAAAGGGAAGGTGCCCCAAATTTGGTCCACCATTACAATTCACTGATTATAGCCACTGTAGCGTTGTTTCTCATTTGTACTACATATTATAGGACTATAACAATATGGGGGTAAATAAGCACCATGACACCACCACTATCATTTTAATATTTACAAGTCAATTTGGTAACTCTGAACATTACTTTAGCATAGAATTTCTGGGTGTTTTTTGACAAAACAGAATTATTAGTCAGGTTCTTTTTAGTTCAATAGCATCTGTACACCCTGCATGAGCCCATCAATATTAATCTCAATTGCTAAAATATCTATGTTCCCTTCCTGCTATAGCAGCCTACTTGTCCCATTGTCCTCCATGGTAACTACCAGGGACTCATTACAAATCATGCACATCTGAAAAAGTGTGTCATTATAAATGTTCAGCAAAATAACAAATGAGTGTCCTTCATGAAGTGGAAATTTAAAATTTATTTGATTGCCTGCAACTGGAAATCTTTTTTCATCACACAATGCCACCAATAGAAGAAGGTTTAGTGCCCAGGGAGATTGGCTTCTGTTGTTAACCATTGACATTTGCCACTGTGTCACAACCTCAATTTTCCCTTAGCTCAGTAGTTTTAATGGAAGAAAATTTAAATACACTGATAATAATGGCCCTGGAAATGTTAGTCACTACGGACTACATTTCTATAGTCACGTGAACGTAGAAAAAACGGCTATACCAAGTTAGTCACCTATGTCTATAGTAAGTTAGTCATATAGTCAACCTATAGTCATGCATTAAATAAGCTGATTTGGGACATATAGTCAAGTGACTATGAATTTAATGCTTTCATGCTCTAAAGTAGTCACACTGACTAATAGATATAGTCCATCATGAGACGGCAGGACGATAAGTTAGGACAAGTACCCCCCTGGCATCTACCCCCGAGATATCTACCCTAGGGCCTACTATCTACCCCCTAGGACATCTACCCCAGGCCAACCACCACTACCTAAGACATCTACCCCCTTGGACTTTTACCCCTATGGGCATCTATCCCTTGGAATTTTATCCCCTAGGACTTCTACCCCTTAGGACATCCCCTGCCTTGGAACCTACCCCCAGACATCTACCCCTGGACATCTACCCCCTGGGGCATCTACCCCCTTTACTCTCTAAGACCTCTACTCCTAAGAACATCAACCCCCCACCGACATACCCATATGTTTGAGTAATATCATGTATAGGAGGTAGATTTCTCCGGAGATATCAGGCATCCACCCCTGGACATCTACCCCCTGGGAATCTACCCCCTTGGACTTTTGTCCAGGGGTAGAAGTCTTAGGGGGTAGATGTCCTAGGGGTAGATGTCCCAGGGGATAGATGTCCTGGGGTAGGTGTCCAAGGGAGTGGAAGTCCTAGGGGGTAGAATCCTGAGGGGGTAAAAGCCCAGGGAATCAATATCCAAGGGGATAAAAGTCCTAGGGGGTAGATTTCCAGGGGGTAGATGTCCAGGGGTAGATGTCCAATGTCCTTTGAGAAATCGTCTCCCACCACATGATATTATTGTCCCCAGGGGTAGATCTCCTAGAGGGTAAAGGGGGTAGATGTCCAAGGGGATGGATGCCCTAGGGGGTAGATGTCCAGGGGATAGGTGCCGAAAGGGATATAAGTCCTAGGTGGTAGATTCCCAGGGGGTAGATGTCCAGGGATAGATGTCGGATGTCCGTGGAGAAATCTACCCCCTCCACATGATATGATTTATCATGAGCATTTGGAGGGGGTTGCTGTCCCCAGGGGTAGAAGTCCTAGAGGGTAAAGGGGGTAGATGTTCAAGGAGATTGATGCCCTAGTGGGTAGAAGTTGTAAGGAGGTAAAAGTCCAGCAGATAGATGTCTAAGGGGATGAAAGTCCTAGGGGGGGAAGTCCTAGGGGATAGATTTCCAGGGGTAGAAGTCCAGGTGTTAATGTTGTGGTAATGTTGTGGTAATGTTTAGCATGTTTAGCACATCTACCCCTTGGACATCCATCCCCTGGACTTTTAGCCCCTAATGACTTCTACCCCCAGGACAACCATCCCCTGGACTTTTATGTCCTAGGGGTTGGATTCTCAGGTGGTAGATGTCCAGGGGTAGATGTCTGAGGGTAGATGTCTGGGGGTAGATGTCTGGGGGTAGATGTCCAGGGGTAGATGTCCGGTGGTACCTGCCCAAACACCATTGGATAAAGTAGATGAGCATGGGCCATATGCCTGGCACACTATAACCCTTCACCCAGTCAACTTCTGTATATTCTAGTCTGGAAGCCTAGAGATCCACAGTTACATGATCAGAATTTGAAAAAAACCACATGATAATTCAATCAAAAATGAGAATGCTTGTGTCCTATGATGCCTTAAGTAAATATACTTAACATTAACACAAGAGCTAATGCACAGGGAAATGTGTAAAGCAGTAGTTTAGCTAGAATAAGATGTGCCTACCTGAAGTCAGTTGAGCATTCAATTTTGAATCCTAACTGTTTCCTGTGCACACATTCCTGTGACATCATCATTTTGTGTGATCCACATATAGTCACTACTGACTATCTTATGACTAATATGTGACTAACATATGTAATCACATGACTACGGGGGTCAAAATATGGTGGTATAGTCAGTACTGACTATAGGTTTTATTATCAGTGTACTGACTTTTTATTTTCTTCAATATCCCCTACCCTACATAACTCTCTTGACTTAGTAATTCCATTTTATTGCGACCTCTGGTCAACTTGTAAAAGATCGAAGCAAGTGCAGGATGATCATTTTGTATGTGCAGACTTTGATAACTTTCTTACCTTTGTAAATCCTCTTAAGTACCATGGCCAATTGTGACAGACAGTGAAATTGTCTAAATTACCTCTTTATGTGACTTATTGGCATATTGTCCTTTTTTGTCTTTGACATGAAACAAGGGCTAGTAAGGCCCTCACCTGGTGACATGGCTACAATAGCCACTTTCCACATCCTCCCCTGGGGGTGCACTCTGGTTGGTGCCCTGCTGAAACATTACAGTGGAGATTCTTCCTGACACACCACTTATCAGATGTAAGTAGAACACTGCCCGTAATGTTGCACGTCATCAAGGCATTTTTAAGAACAATGTTTGTCTCTGTCTCACAAATTTGTATGATTTGGCCAATTGAAGGGAGTAAGACTAAGTAAATGAATTCTTTTATGGGGTTTATTATTGAATAAAAGCTGTGGGTGAGTGTGAACCTGGAAGATGACTGTTTATTTTTCTAGCTGCATTCATGCATCCAACACAGTTGGCCTCCACTCAGAATCTGGCTCTGCAGTACCCTGACATACAGGGAAATTCTTTTATTAATTATTATAAAAACAAACATCGCTAGTTATTGTGAATGGCTCAATATGGCGTAAATCTTAATGCTGCTGACGGCCAACCTTTCTTTCTACACAGTACCTTGTCCCTCTAATGAGGTGGTAGGAAGATAAAATGTACACTTTGATATTTCAGATATCAGTTGGCTGGGGAGGGGATGCAGAGTGTATGGAAAGGGGAGGGATCAGACCAACTGGGAGGTTATTTTACTGGGCCATCTTACTTCTTGCCTGCAGTTATACCCACATCAGTGCTGCCCCCTTGTAACGAAATTGAACACTAGTAGACAGTGCACTCACACACCATCTATATAGTTTACATAGCATATTGACAGAATGAGACTGCAACTGGTTAAACTCAGAATTATTGTGATTGAGAAAATCATTTTTCATTTCACAGGATTACCGTAAAACCTCATGTATGAGCCGCGGCTAGTACACAAATCAGATCGGTAGTGCGGCTTATAAGATCGGTCCAGGTTTGGGGTGCGGCTTATACGTGGGTTTTTGCCACTTTTTGATACAGTACTAAAATCGGCATATTCAGATTGCCAGTGTGGCTTATAGGATTGGCTGTAACTCAGGGTGTGGCTTATACGCGAGTTAGGCTTATTCGCGAGGTTTTACAGTATTCTTTCCAAAATTATAGGTTACTACTATAGGTTTATAGGACACCCGCATTAGTTTTGAATTTCATAGTTCAATACTCATATATAAAACATGGTAATTCAAATCATCAGTTACCGTATACATCCTAATTAATATCTCTATCAGTCGAAAGGATATTTTGATAGATAGGAAGGGTCTCTGGTGTAATGATAGTATGATAGATATGTGTGTCTAAGATTCACAGGGAATCCATGCAGCTCTTTTCACCGGTACTAGACATCTACATATCTAATTCATATTGAATGATAGCAGAAATTATATTAAATCACCTCAGACGAAAGTCAAATAGCAATTGATTTGAATCTTCTTGGATGACATTCAAGTTAAACAAATGAAGCAATATTCAAAATGCATGATATCACGATAACTAAAATATTTAACCTTATCAAAGAAAAGCTGTCCTCCCTCTGCATTGCGCCCATTCAGAGCAGTGCACCCATGCAGATGTAGTATAATGAGGCAGCTTATCCTACCGTTTAACATGTCCACCCACCTACAGCGCTCCACACCTGCCTAACCACCATCAGTTATCCCCAGCTAATCTCCTGGAACATCCACTCTGAGACTGGTTTTGCCCTGGTTAGTCAACTCACGAAATAGAAAAGGGTCCTGAGAGAATTCATGTCGGTTGTAGATCTTGTTAGAGAATGCAAAGTTTCGTTAGATCTATCAAGAGATACTTAGCGTCTAGAATATGTTGGGTGACCTACTCAAGAATTCTTTGCCAAATTGATCAAAATTTGTGTACTTTCATCAATATTGAACAAAAATTTATAGACCAGATTTCCTGGATGCAAAATTCTTCCATTGGTTCAGAAATGCACCTCTTCAGATCTGAAGACCAATGGCCTCACATCATTTCTGTACAGAATCCCTATAAAAGATGACTGAGCCACCATCTAACCTAGGAACTAGCGAGATACTGGTGCTGTCACCAGGTGTTGCTCTGGTACCAAGTGTATCCCCCTTGTCACCAGCAACCAGCTCAGCCAAATCTAAGGTCCGAGATTAGGGTACAAACAGGGTGTGAGTATTGTGAGTGGGTTGTACCTGGGCATTCCTTATGTCAATCAATCTTGGTGACCATACCATGAATTTACATTCTTATATATCAAATATATTTTGCTTTGATAGGTAGAAGTGAGTAACAACCTTGAAATTATATCAAAGAAATACCAATTGTCTTTGAACAAATCTTTTATTCCTATTTCTTCAAAGGAACTATATGTTTATCAATAAGAAAAGGTATTGGTTGTCAATTGTAGGGTGACAAGATGTGGTCTGGGAGGGATTTGAGCTTAGGTCCTCTGCATCATGAATCCACCATGCTAACCATTATTCTATGAAGGACAGGTGACATAAGTAATGCCCAGGTACAACCCACTCACAATACTCACACCCTGTTTGTACCCTAATTTCGGACCTGATATTTGGCTGAGCTGGTTGCTGGAGGTTAGACTGGTTACACTGGTACCAATCAACATGGCTGTACACAGGACATCTTGCTATTAAAATGTGGAATACAGATTGCAGATGCCACTGTGAATAACTCTGGTAACTCTGAACTAATCCACTACTACCTGATGGAGGTGCTTCATAAAATGATTCTGTGCCACATCTGTAAGTAATTTGAGATATGAATGAAAGGTTAGGTATCACCCCACTTTCTCTTATATTGTGTGCTGCTTATACAAATTGTCATCTTGGACTTATATATTCTAAACAAACAAATATATATTGGTAGTACAAATAGGGGAGGAAAAGACAAGGAAAACATGAATACAAAATGTCTGCCTATATCTCATGTGTCTCCATATAACTGTCTGTGGTAATGAATGTTACTTCTCTTTCGGTATTTCAGGAATGAGTTTTCCTATACTGCAGAGACCTTTCTACTTTATGTATCAAAAGTGAATCCACTTACAGCCACCACTTATCTTCATCTCTAAACCCTCTTGGTCTATAGCTGGTCCATTTAAGGCTGTCCCCTGTGAGCATGGCTATAGATGTAATACAGATGTATGGGTCTGTAACATGGTCTAATCTAATGGAAGGTGAGCCATGTCCAGAAATATTGGCCCTCAGTTTCAGGACGGTGAATTAAAGATGGGTTAAAAGCTAATTCATGCGTTTTCTTTTTTTTTTACAGTTAATCATGTTCTGATGTTCCTATCATTATACATCAATTTGTAGATATATAAATTGGTAAAGGTACATAATCCATGGTCAGGGGGTTCTGGATTATTTTGATAGCAAGTGTTAGTAATTGGAAATCCAGAGAGTGGCTGAGTAAGGTCACTTTTATGAGTGAATTTAATTAACTGTTAAGGTGTGTCTATGGTTTATAAAAGTACAAGTTTCAAGTTGCATGGAAGCAATCAAGCTAGCTTGAAGAGGGTGTACTGATGTGTTATGTCCATGAGAGGTAGCTACTAACCCATCTTTAAGTTCACCCCTCCTTCTGTCCTCTCATCTAAGGGCTGCCTTTTGGCATCAGCTTCAAAGTCAAGTAAGAGAAATCCTGAGAGCCTAGTGTGGTTCTGAAGAGGTACAGGTTGATATTGATTGAGCGGAAAAAAGGCTGAGAAAAAAAAAGAAAAAAAAGACACACATAAATGCCAAAAGGATATTGCTATAGAGGCAAGAAATTGGGAAGAATTGTAAATGTAACAAAAAAGTGAGAGAAATGCTGAGTTGGTATTGGTGTAGCGATTAGAGATTAGGATGTGAGTGAGTAGGTTGCACAGACCAGTGACTACAGAGGTGCCTGGGGGCTGGGGCTGTGGTGGGTGAAGCAGTACGTGAGTAGGATATGGACCAGATCACATCAATCAATCCCATCTACATCAATGTAGGGGAAATTGTTTCAGCTGGGGATATTCTAGTCTGCATGTCAAAGTAGGTTTCAGGCATTCAGGGATTCCAAGATCATGCTTCTGTCTGAAAAGTTATTCTCTCATATATGTCAGGCCGGCTGAGGTTGCCACCATTTTGTGGAGAGCTTTGGATCTATCTTTATCGGTTTACAAAACACCAGGATACATCATACACAGATCTCTGTATGATAGAGAGATCATCTGTCTTACAGATAGCAGACACTTGTCAACCCAACATGAGCCACAATTCTGAGACTATCTATGAGCAGCCACACAAGGCAATTACATTAAAAGGAACATTTCTTTTTCCAACCATCCTTGATGTTTGCTACCTCAACTTTTCTTCCGCATACAGAATGTAGACAAATTGAAAAAAATTAAAAAAATTATCAATTGCAATTAGTTGTATGTTTAGTTTGGTTCTAGTTCTTGATTGATAAAATATGAATATTCAGCTTAATACATAATCTTCTGAAATATAAAGATACTATGTTGATCCATTGGCATGAGGTTTGCAGCAGTTTCCTCTCCACACCATTGCTGACATACCCTATCAGTTGGAGGTGTGTGTGGTTGTGTGTCTATGAAGCCTTATCAGTCTACAACATACATCACCCACACAGCTCTATAGATGGTAGTGAGACCATCTGTCACACAGATAGCATGAGCTGGTCATGAGCAGAGATACCAGACTTGTGGACAAGGATACCCAGAGAACAGACTGACCCTTGTAATGTCACCTAAACCACAACCTGCATAGGCTGTAGGAGTCTAGCAATGTTTGGCTCTTACTTGGACCCAATTGTTGGACTTGAGGAGCCATGAAAGAGATTGCAGCATTGGCAGACTCTGGGGGAAGAGTCAAGCATCGGCAGACTCTTGGAGGAGAGTCAAGCATTGGCAGACTCTTGGAGGAGAGTCAAGCATTGGCAGACTCTTGGAGGAGAGTCAAGTATTGCCACACTCGGGGGAGACCTTCAATGTCATTTTTATTAGCTTATTATTGCTTTATTTTTTATTTACAATTCAGGCATAATTCCATGGCAATAAGACCAAATACTTTGAGCAGACCTTTTAATAGTCTGAAGTCTTTTAGTCATTTTGATGGAAAATCTTTTAAGCTTGCATATGTAAAGGTACCAAAAGCAGGATAGTATAATACCTATAATATGATATTGACAAGTCCTACTTTTTCCGATCACAATTGTTGATCAGCTATATGGGTCGGATCGAAAAAAGATGCTGATCTTGGGGTACATAAGGACAAAACACAAAATTCACAATTTCACTTAACAATTTTATTTTCCTGAAAGGGTAGGATCTTGACTCCCTGAAACCGCCATGGAACTCTGTTTCGCCCGAGAATGTGGTTTTTATTCACCTTAGACCACATGCTACCCTAATTCCGAGGCGTCTGTGACGTTAATGAATAGTGCACTGCAAGAAACTCTTTTAAAGTGACTTAGGTATTCCAAATTTTGGCTCCTAGTTGGCTGACTAGGTACCATCAATCCTGGGAAATTTCATAGCTGTAAGTCATAAATTAAAAAAATTGTGGCACTTATAATTATGTAGAAAATAGAAAAATCCAAAGCATTCTATAACACTTTACCAACTTTAGCCTAGTTTCCTTAATCTTGCTTTGTTTACCATTAAAATTACTGTCTAATGTCTTTAGTACATCTAGTTGCCAAAGCAAAAGGTTTTAGGTGTGAGTTTCCGACCGACTGGTCACACTAGTGTGTGCAACATGGTACCAAATACCCAGTTAACGTCACAGACGCCTCGAGTTTCACAGTAATAAACTAGATTGGTCACAGAATCATTAAAAGTGTTTAGAACATCTTAATACCTTACACACATGTACAGAACAGGTTGGTGCATTGTTTAGAACCTTAATGAAAACATTTTTACAATTTTTTGAGTATGCGCTCAGTCTTTAAACAAAAAAAAATCACTTTTTTACCGTGTGTCGGCACGCGCAGCACCACACCATCAAAATATTTACATTACAATGGAACCTCCTGGGCTCTATTCTACAAGGCAAGTTTACCTGTTTACAACCATTTAAAGCAGTAATAAAGACCCTTCTAGCACTAGCAGGGCCATACTAGCTGTCTGGCTAAACCCATACATTTACTAGGTTAACGTCACAGGCGCCTCGGATATCTCTACTATAACAGTACTTTACTAGAACGGTCACACAGCCATCAGAAGAGTTATAGGCCTCCTCGTCTTCTCTCTTCTTGCGGGCCCGACTTTCCGCCTTGCGCTGCGCGCCCGTCTTTACCATTCCGGGCGGCAGCTTCGATTTACCATACTGTAAAAAAGACAACAATTTATGATTATTTAAGGGATTTAAGACCTTTTAAATAAATTTGCAACATGAATAATAATTGCTATTTATTGGCAAATGTTCACTTAAGTTGATTGTATTATTAGACACAGGTGTATAGCAAAAGCATGGAGGATTTTGAGCACATCAGACAAACAGAAGTGGGTCTGCCCCAGCATTTAAGCAAAAACAGCCAGGGGACACAGAAGTTGGAAAAAAAAGTTTTAACAACTGCCAATACACCTTACTGGCTCTTTAGATATATGGTAGGGGCATGCTGTCTAAAAATATGGAGAGGTTGGGTGCAGGGGAACTACTATTTCCATTCGATTAACTGCTTTCGAGGCGTCTGTGACGTTAATGAAATGACCTATAAATATATGTAAACTTTGATAAATAAAAACATTTCTTGTTCAGGGCATTAGCTTACATGCCCCTGAAGCATGGTACGAAGTTACATTGTTCAATTCGATCAAATAGTCACTGTACAGTGACAATTTCATTTTTGTCGGAGGCGTCTGTGACGTTAACCCGAAAATGCATAAATTGCAAAAAAAAATTCCGAAATATTTGTTTAAAAGGCATGAAACATAGCCTTAGATACATGGGATTGCTACTAAACTGCATAAAGGCATAGAGGAACATCTATTCTATTGAATCAAGTTGATATGTACCTTCAGGGAAAGATAAAACGATAGCCAGAACGATTTTTTGCCGAGCCCGCATTAACGTCACAGACGCCTCCGCCAAGGGTGCACCGGTTAGAAATTGCAAAAACAAACATGGCGGCGTCCGTGACATTAATAAGCGAGCACTCAAACGAAAATAAACGTTCAAGTCTACCTAAAATATCCCGTTCTAAACGAAAATAAATGTATCAGCGTGAGCCTTGGTGCAAAATGAATCAAAATATAACATATTTTAGTCCGATTCCTTACCTTTCTCGGTGGAAATAGCTGAAAAAAAACTCTGAATTGTTGGTTTGGGAGTCGCTCCAGCAAGATCAGACACTTCTTTCCTCGCCGAAACGGTACCCGGATATGCGCCACTTCCGGTGGGTAACAGGAACGCCGACCGTGTTCCCGCGCCAAATTCTGGGTTAAAGTCACAGACGCCTCCGCAAAGTATAAATACCCCTCCCGCGGTGCCTGTTCGGTACATATCGAATCAAATGCTGTTGACGATCCTCAAATGCAACCCAATAGAGTACACAGGGTACAAGAAATATATATAAAAACATAATTGAACGCTGGAAAGGCTATAATGCTTGGAGGCGTCTGTGACGATAACTCGAGTTCCAATACACTATATTGCCCATGAGGGAGAGAAAAAGGGGGCGTGGCTCAAATTTTTTTTTGCCATGAGCACACCCATTGGGAGGCTCTAGATTGCTGGTAGTAAGGATATTTAGTGAATACTATTAATAAAGATATAGGCCCTTTTATTAACGTCACAGACGCCTCCGAAACATGTAGTTACTACATTTGAAGGTCACTGTTGACAAATTTGCGTGGGATATGAAAGTGTAACGAGCTGATTTGTTCATATAACATATATAGCTACTAGGAAATGCTGTTTAGTGATAGTTTTTGATGTGTCAGTTGACATGAGGGCCTTGTTAAACATGCATAATTAGCTAAAAAACATGGATTTTAGCCATTTTTCAACTTTGGAGGCTCATGAGGAAGCACCGGATAGGTACTCAGTGGCAATTTACCACAGACCCTATCCTGTGCCATTTGATGATGTATTTGTATTTTCGAAGATGACCTGGTCAAATAAATACATATATAAACTCAAAAAAATAAATCAGCAAAAAAACATTGTATATGCAAAATTTTAATTTTTTTCCGAAAGCCTAGAGTCTGCCCTCTTATGAAAAACCAACAAAGACCATACTGGTGTATGTATTTTTATTCTGTGGCTCTTGCAAAGCAGAAAACCCCCCCAAACCCAGATCAGCATCTTTTTTCGATCCGACCCATATATCAGTTTGCGAGATTCCTGATTAGTTTGGTGGCCATATGGTCATAGACTTACAGATACTGATCTACACATGTCTATATTGTTAATTCATCCACTCGCTGTACCCGATTGCCTGCAGTCATAGACTTACAGACACACATCTCCATATTGCTGGTTCATCCATTAGCTGTACTTGATTGCCCGCAGCTTCTGTCTCTGTGTTAATTCAGCCACACATGGTGGACGGTCTGCCCGGATATATCCAATCTCAGCGCTACCTTCATACATATTACTGTAACCGTAATGAGTGGTAGCAGCCGTCCTAATGATGGAGGTGGGAGTGGGAGGACCTGATCTAGGACTGATTTGAGGGCTAATTCTGGAGGTAGCAGATGAGGTAACTCAGTGAGGTAACTTAGTGAGTGGGAGGGTAGTGAGGGTTAATTAGAGATATGAGCAAAGTCAAGGGTGCGAATGGTGCGGGGAGATTATCATGGTGGCGGAAAGAACATCAGCCATGATTACTGCAAAGGTAATATTATAAATCTGGGAAAAGGGAGGATATACAATGGACTGTATGTGAGGTTTTGTGTATTATGTGAGAGTATTTAACACTAGCTGTCAGTAACATGTCCTTCCAAATGAAACAGATTTTTGTTATATATTTGAAAACTGAGCTGTTTCATCTCAGTACTATTATAATACAAAATGATATCATTTTAATTGTACATTTGAATCTTACCTTCTTTTTTTAGGTTTAGACTAATTTATTCATCTTCATGATATTCGAGAAATTGGACCAAGTTACATGGTGTCCCCAGGATTTATAACATACAAATAAATTGATTAAGTATACATTTCTAGAGCCAATAGAAATGTGTGTTGTTTCCAAGGGGTTTAGGCACTGGGCAGGTACCTGTGTTAAAAGAAATCAAAATAGCATCAAAATTAGTAAATAATTATTACCATCATAGTGATCCTTATGCAGTACATCAACTACATCACCATCTCACTTAGAGTCACTTATTGTATGAACCATAGATAATGGATGCAGGGGTTAAAGGCCGCAGACGGCACATGTTTTATATTCTGTCTTGGTTGTTGGGCCTGCATTCCTAATCAGACCTGGGTGTCTATTGGTTGGCAGTGTACATGCCTGATTGACCACCTGACTTCAGGCTTCATATTCGTTTTTAGCATGGTCCATGCTTTCTGTGTAGTTCCCAAAACCCACACCAGAGCGGCGCCATCCCCTGGGTAATGCCTACTATTCTTCTGTGGTGTGTGCAGTGTAGTTGCCAAAACCAACACCAGAGCGGCACCACCTCTCAGCCAATGCCTATTAGCCTTCTATGGTGCTTTTACGGTGTGTAGCTTAGTTCACCATATCCCAATACATTGTTACATTGTTTATGTCAGATTGTACCCTCATCATTGTGTAGCAGATTAACAGCAGTCATGTGTCATGGGTTGCTGTTACTTAGTCCTTAAAAGACCAGCGTAAATGTATATGGCCTTTTATACATAGTGTTAGCATTGATTAGCATGTAGCATTTAAACCTCAAAGAAAAAAGTAGAGAGTGACGTCACAAGAGACCAGAAATATCCCCAGCCATGCTAAGCCTATGCAAATACAGTATATTCTACTCTCATTTATGATGCATTAGACAACAAATACACGATTAAGGAGCTATTCATTGTCGTTATGCTTTAGTTATAAACCCATTTTCCTTTACCTTTTCTAAAGAAAGTTATCAAGAAGGCCACAAGAGCCAATATATATGAAACATATATAAGATACAAAATCGTCTGCACCTGCACGGCCCTATGATTGGCCTTGAGTGGCCCTTAAGTGGCAGTTCAGCCCTACTGAGATTGGTGTAGACTACCAAGCAACCAATCAAGGAGTCGTTATAGTGGTGTCTAGACCAATGGCCAGGCTATGTCTGGCTGATTTTTGGTCCTCTGTGACATCATTCCTGGCCTGGCTTGGCATTGTATATCACAGGTGTATTGCTTCACGTTACATATTTTGACAGAATGGATGTCAGCATATTGCTAATCAAGGTCATCACTAGTGATAGAAGGCCACTTATAATTACGCTGGTCTTTTCTTTTAAGGCCTTAAAAATGCATACACAGGCCTGCGAAAGTAAAATGGTAGTTTTGGATGACCTGATTGATGAACAGCTGACATTACAACATGTGGCTCATATGTTTCATTGTAAAATAGTATAAACTCTGTCACATTATCTGATTTAGTCGTATCGTACAATACCACTAATAAACAAGTTGTCACCTCAGTGTTCCTGCTGGTAGACCTAGAACAGCCAAATAGTCCCTACTAAGAACAGACTTCTAATTGATAAAATCAGTGCTAGAAACCCTCTTTTAGGTAATCATTTACATATTAGAAGATGGACAATGCTTGACATAAAAAATGTTTTAAAATTTATTTTGGTATCCACGGTAACCAAGGTGTTGCATTTGGGGGTAAAAGTCAAGGTCACAGGTCAGTTGGGCACCTGAAAGATATATCATGTTTAGATTATCAAGGAAATATTGAAACTCTCTAGGTTTCTGCATACATACACCCACCTTGTGTAATCTTGATTAGGCAGCTGTGACATAACAACACTGAGAAATAAATTAAATAACCAAGTTCTTTTATTCTTACCCAAGTCAATGCCAGAACTCCCACTCCTGTCTTCTGCTCAGGGCCCGCCACACTGTGGGCCTCACATCTCCCTGGCCTCCAGCCACCAGGCCTCCTCCTGCCCACCCCAGCACTCTGGCCCCGTTCCTCCGAGTCTCTGGCCGTGTGATCGAAGTCTCAGTAAGTACCCCTGTGTAGTGCCTTGTGCACCACATATTAGTACCTATTTCTCCAGGGCTGGAGGGAGTGCCTGAGCTGGTGGTTGTTACCTCATTCACCAAAATAACCATACTTTCTTCCGGGTGGTCCAAACTGACATCACGTCACATGCATTCTCCAATTACATAAAATCACCCCACATCTGACCACATCCACCCTCCCATACCCCCGTCTGGAACCAATTCCAAGAAGTTGGAAGGGGAGGTGTTGGAAGAAGCAATCGACACAAACTATAGAGTAAATACAATTACATAGTGTATAATAATAATGTGATTAACAATGGCCATACATGGTTATATTACACAGCCTTACCTGCTATGTGTTTACGCAGCTTCAAGCGATGGGCATTAGTCCCTATTCTTGTGACAAAGTTGATACTGCACTCCATAAAGTTCATTTGTATTTTTGATTGTTGTATTTTGAACATCATTTATGAATAAATACACACTGCAAAATCAATAAATAATTATGCTTTTTCCACGGTAACTAGTGTAAAATCTCTCTGATTGCATTATTGAGGACGGACACAAACAAATTTTGAATTACATCTGGGGCCGCTTGATAGTGAAAAAAGAAGAAGATATTAGAATATCACTGGGCAGGATACCACTGTGACACCGTAAACATAGCATACAAAAGTAGGCTTTCCCACGCTATATCCGTTAACCGTAACCTTGGGAAATGATGAGATGTCGAAAATTTGAAGTTTTTGTGAGACTTTCATCATGCAAGAAACTGACAGTTTAGTGTCCAGGGAAATTGAAGTCCATTGTTCACATTGACATTTGTCGCTGTGACACAACCATCATTTTCCCTCGGCTCGGGAGACTTAATGGAAGAAAATTGAAATACTTAATTTCCATTTTGTGCAATTTCCCCAACTTCACCTGTAAAAGCTGGGACCACTCTCTGAATAATCATTTAGTTTTTTGTACACTTTAATAGCCTTCTTGACTCCGCGTCAGTGGGATGGCCCATTGTCAGGCACACATTGTCAGAAATCGTCTCAATTTCCTCTTTACATGGCTTATTTTAGACCAAGACAACGTAAAAGGCCTTGAAGGCACTCAACTAGTGACATGATCATAAGAAAACAGTACCCTCAGGTAACTAAGCTGTCAGCAAAGCATAATGGTGACATAACGGACTAAATGAGTTTTTCAACTCAAATAACTGTTTTTATTTCAAGGGAGGATTAATTAGTTGTGCAATGGCAGATTTGTTGTTGTCATGAGTGGTCAGGGTAGTATCCAAAAGGAGGATCAGAAATCTTTGGATTCTGGCTAAAAAGTAAAATTCAAATCTTGGACAGGGAGATTGGCATGAAGTTGGAGAGAATATATAAAGTATTTCAACTGTACCATATAATCTTTCTGCCACCAAAAGATTTGTTAACATTGACATTTGTCGCTGTGACGCAGCCACCATTTTCCCTCAGCTTGGGAGATTTAATGGAAGAAAATTGAAATCTAACCTGTAAAAGTTGGGACCACTTTGTGAATGATCATTTTGTTTATTGTAGACCTTAATGAATGGTATAGTAATAGTTATCACGGTTGACCCGGGGCAGTCTCGGTAGAGTTAAGATATTTTGAAGAAATGGATCTCGTTAATTGTCTACATTCACTTGTATATATATTGTATCAGACAATAAAGACCCATTCAAACCAAAAATAGATCCCTGAACTTTTAGTGGATCCTACTGCACAGTCAGTAACTGGATGCAGCTGGAAATGTGAGGTTTTGACATTGTAACAGGGGTAGACACTTTTCAGTCATGGGCCACCCGGGCCTACAGTTTAAAAAATCTACGGGCCCACACCGAAATCTGCGGGCCCAACAAAAGTATAGTACTTTTTTCCAAAAGAAAATCATAGTTATTATTGATTAGGATAGATCAACATGTAATTAAAATATAAAGATTCCTGTTGATTTTCTCTTTCCAACGGTATATTGCATGCCTGTAATGATAAGAGGATATTTTCCATGGATTTCCTTTCCCCATTCTTATGGGCCACCCGGGCCCATAGGAAGCTAATTTTATAGAAAACTACGGGCCGGGTCCAAGAATTACGGGCTATGGCTCCCGGGCCAGCATTAGTGTCGACCCCTGTTGTAATATAATGGCTGCTTATATTAATGTTTGTAGTTGCGTATCAGAATAAGGACTACTGTGACGAAAAGTTGACATTTGTTGTCATGATGCACCAATGCAGCCCCAGTGAGTAACTTGTTGGGGCTGCATTAGTGCATCATGACGACCCTTCGGGAGTTTCTCAACCCCATAGTGTCAGCATGATACATGAATGCAGCACAGGGGACTTACTCGCCAGGGCTGCATTGGTGCATCATGACGGCCAAGGCATGATGCATTAATGCATCATCCCATCAATAAAGGGTTAAGGTGACAATCTGAACTACCCACACCCTGCCCTGGGGGTACACTCTGGTTGGCGGCCAGCTGAAACATTACAGTGGAGATTCTTCCTGACACACCACTTATCTGAGGTAAGTAGGACACGTCCCGTGTTGTCGAACCTCATCAGCAGCGAGGCAAAGAAAATGTCTCTCTAATAACGGAAACCCGATTTGATTGATCCCTTAACCCCCTTTCAACTATTTGTTGTGGTTTATCAATACACCAGATATCCAATTCCTCCCTTACTATCGCCAGTTTGCAACCATACAATATATTCTCCCACAGTATTTAGTTGTATATTCAAAAATAAACAAAAAAAAACACCTATTTTGATTATTATTGCCACTGTAAATCCTTTTAGTATCCACCGAAGGCCCCCCTCTCCTCAATCTGTCAATACAGAACAAATTCATGAAACAGAGACAAACTATGTGCCTTACTGGCGATGCCATCACCGGATATGTTCTAGTTATCTCTGATAAGTGGTGTGTTCGGAAGAATCACCATTGCAATGTCTGAGAATTACTCATGAAATCATGAAGGACTAAATGAACCTTGATCTCGCTATATTCTCACAACCAATCAGTATATTCACACAAAAAACTAAGCTAGTCAAAGTGACTCATCTCCATGAGTCAATGCTACTTTGACTCTTTTCCTTGCTTATTTGACTCTGTCATGTAATGAGTCATTCCCCATTCGACTCGTTTACCACAATTGACTCACTTGCCCTGCAGAGTCATGTTGGTTTGACTCTGACAATAACAGAGTCAAACTTACTTTGACTCATGTGAATGAGTCAAACTTACTTTGACTCGTTACATGAGTCAAAGTGAGTTTGACTCATATATTCCCCCCATATAGGTCACGTGGGGACGCCGTTTTCTTTGTTTAGGTGCATCATGTGCATCAGTAGTAGGACTACTACAGCAGCAGCAGTACCCCGGAGCAGTACACAAGGGCATACATATATAAGGTTACTAGAAGTAATAAAACTACTTACCTTTTACACTGCATACCCTCCCCCCCCCCCCCCCACCTCACTCTACCCTGACCTTAATCCCCTCATCCTGCCTATCTGTGTTTCGACAACCCCCCCCCCCCCCCACCCAACCCCCGCCACCCCAGTACTGGCCAACGGCCACAGCAGTTCAAATGTGAGGGTACATCCACCAGGACAAGCGGGAGGACAAAATACTGCATGTAAGTGCATTATGTTACAACGAATCACTAAAAACACAGGCATATGTGTAATCATACCCATTCTGTTCATGCTACTTAGAATATAGTAGTGTAAACAACCCAATTGTGCTTTGATCCCCTCGCCTTTTATGCACATTATATCCTGCACAAGTGTAGAAACTATCCAACTATAATGTGTATGACTGTAATACATGTATTAATGTAGCCTACATGCATTGTGGTTAGTAGTATAGTATGTATCGGAAAGGGACTATAGTTAAGTACTGTTTATTACTCAATCGACCTGCAGCCAATCAGAGGCCTCCCTTTTGGCGGGAAATTCAAAAGCAGCCAATGAGAGGCCTCCCTTTTGGCGGGAAATTCAAATAGGTCACGTGACCGGAAGTGACCTACTTCCGGTCACGTGACCTTTGGGCGGGAAATTCAAATAGGTCACGTGACCGGAAGTGACCTACTTAAGAGGGTCACGTGACCACCATGTTGGCGGGAAATTCAAATAGGTCACGTGACTGGAAGTGACCTACTTAAGGGGGTCACGTGACTACTAGGTTGGCGTGAATTTCAAAATAAGTCACTTGAGATTTTTATGGATAAATAAATTTAAAAAAAGAAAAAGCAAGCTGAAAGCTTGCTAAAAAATAATTTAAAAATGCGGCTCTTTTTTTTTTAGGGGGGGGGAGGGGCACTCTGGGGGGCACTCTTTAAGATGCATGGGGGGGGAGGGGGGGAGGGGGGGGGGAGGGGGGAGGGGAGGGGAGGGGTTTTTAAGAGTGAGACTCGCTTCTCTGCCCTCTCTTTTAGAGGGCAGAGAGGCAAGTCTACTGGTTCGTCTACTTACAATGAAATGTATCATGATTGCGTTTATGATGATGTGCATCTCTTGCTGGCCAGACTTTCAAGCAAATTTGCCAAAGTCCAGCCCGTTATTGAATGTCCGGCCTAGCCTGACCCTCAGTAGAACAGTCCTTGACCCATCTATTATAGTCCAGCAGCGCTTGACCCTTGTATGAGAGTAGTATTGGCGACATTGGCTGACTCTGATATTTACCTGTGTGTACGGAGGGAGGAGAGGGTTCACAGCCACAGCTCTCTTAAGGCAAAGCTTGCGCTTATAGAGCACTACTAGTGGAGGTCTGGATGAGGAGGCTATGGCGGTTGTCTTCAAAAAAAATAAAAAAATAGCTATGGCGCATGTCGATGTCGCTTAATTATGCTCATATCTCATGTCGATTTTAAGAATTGCTCATGTCACCTGTCACTATGTTTTTCAAGCTTCATGTCAAATGTCACTAGGCCTCATGTCGAATGTCGATTCTAAGAAACAGGTATGTCACCATCTCGAATTTAGCGGTCCACACTGCCGCTGCTGCTGCTGCTGCTGCTGCTGCTGCTGCTGCTGCTGTTGCTGCTGCTGATTTGCTGTTGCTGCTGCTGTCGGTGCTGCTGCTTGTGCTGCTCGTGCAGCTGCTGCAGCTGCTGACAGCTGCTGCTGCTTGTGCGGCTCGTGCAGCTGCTGCAGTTGCTGACGATGTCACGGATGCTGTTGACAGATGCTGCTGCTTGTGCTACTCGTGCAGCTGCTGCTGCTGCTGCTGCTGCTGACGATGTCACGGATGCTGCTGACAGATGCTGCTGCTTGTGCTGCTTGTGCAGCTGCTGCAGCAGCTGCTGCTTGTGCTGCTCGTGCTGCTGCTGCTGACGATGTCACGGATGCTGCTGACAGATGCTGCTGCTTGTGCTGCACGAGACCGAGTAGCCGCTATTACTAATGCTACTAATACTAGTATGAGAAAATACATTTAGTCAGTCGATTAAATCAAGGAGGTTTTCTGACTTCAGTGGATCGTTTAGCCATCGGCCACAGGCAAAACTTGAAACCATTTTATACATGGGGCAATTGGCAGAGTCGAAACATGTTGGTACGATGGGGTCGATCATGTTCATCATCAGTTCAGGCAAAGGAAGTGTGTCGACAGCACGCGAAAACTTCATGTCCGGATGTTTCAACACAAGACCTTTTATCACACTCACACAGCTGCTTTGAAGAGTGAATCCTTGACCAAACTTGAGCTTTTCCAACACAGCTTTGGCCTCCTTCTGTGCAGTAAGGGATCTCTCTTTCGGGGTCATCGCAGTGCTGGCTAGCATGTCCTCAAAGTCTTTAACATAATGTTCCAACGGGCTACAAATGATGTACTCCAGATCATCGTCCGCATATGTCGTCTCCTCGCACCATATTGTGTCTTCTCCTGTTTCGAATTCCGTCATTTTCTGAACAATCTCCTCGTGAGTGCGTTGCATATATCGAAGCTCCTTTAAAGACCAGATAACTTGTATGCCGAAGCCTGAAAAACCTGAAGGAATTTCACCACTACAGTCAGGCCAACTATACGGAGCTAAGAAAAATAGCTCCAACAAAATTTTCTCCCTCTGTCCAAATGAAACTACTTCCGTTCCGATGAAGTTGAAGCATGCTTCTATCCATTGCTCCTTGGTGACGTCCTTCCAATGTTTCTTTACCTCACATGCATCATAGGGCACTGTTTCTCTTCCTGCTTCTAGTGGGAGTTGCTTTTTCTTTCTTGGACTCATTTGGAGAGTTTCGATGCTCTGTAGCGTCGACACTTCGATAAGAAAAGAAGCTGTAAAGGTAGAAATAACCCTCATAACATGCTGAGCGAGCGTGGAGTGGACGATGCTACGATGATGAAGGGCGGGTCGAGAAAGTGTGATGGGTGAGAGCGGCGTTTCACTCCTTATGTACCCTGTCCTAGATAATCCTCTTAAACGGCTGAAAAGACTCTCTCAGTACAGAGTCTCTACTCAATTAAGTGATCTGTTAAGTAAGTTTTCACATGCTACTTGACTACTGCAGGTGGGTTTAGACTTAAGCAGCTTAGTGCACACACGTGTCTGTTAGAAAGCTACCTGCACACCTGCCTTCCTTTTTCACTAGTATTTACCCCTTGCCGACTTATAAGGCGCCTATACACGTGTCAGCCTCCTTATATACGTCTTCTTGCTTCTAGAGCTAAGCTACTTACCATCGTTTTCAGCTGCCGCAGGCTGACTGGCAGCTATTTAAAAGAGAATACCCGTTACCTGTATAACGGATCAGGAGGTTATGAGATTAGAGTGTGTATACAAAAAAAAGCTACAGGGGGCATGTGTCTGTCTGTGAGGTAGAGACGATGTGGTAAGCGGCTCAAGTGTAAAACAAAAGCACCTCCTCTTGCCGCAGTGAGTGGCGCGGGACGTCGGCTGGCTAGTTGAATAAGCGTCAGCTTAAAAGGTAATCCGTCCACGGGCTGGCGCGTCACACCTGTCGTTAATCACCCCCTGTAGTCTTTGTATATGCAGGTGGTGACCCGGCTTTATCTCTTCACCAGCTATAATCCCATATACATGTAGCGCACGTTACACTCGTTATCTCTCTTTTCATGCTGAGGGATTAGGGGTGGAAGGGTTCAGGTGAAAAGCGATTTGATTCCTCTCTGGAAGAGGGTGGGGCTCTAGGTGAAAACAAGCTTAGACCATCCAGATTAGCCGCTCTCTCGGCTATATAAAGAGCCTCAATTTTTTTTATCTCTGCCCACTTCGTCTTGTTGTACACTATCAGTCACGAGGCAGACGCTCGAAGTAGCAGATGTTTGCAGTATGGATTATACAGAGGTTACTTGCTAATAGGATTTTGTCAGAATAGGGTGAGTTGCTCTTAAAATGACCATTTTAAATGGGTTGTTAATATGGTATCTGATGTTAATGAGCTAACACCTAACATTGAGGATTATGACCTCCCAGAGGGGCGTCTCGCCAAATTCTCCGGTCTTGACTATAGGCTTAACTGTCTAAAGACTGTGGAGCACGTTAATGGGCGGTCTCCTTACTAATTTCACTTGACCAGGCCGGCAGGGTCAACTAGTCTAGGTAATTACAACCACAAGGGCGGCTACTCAACATCCAAGTGGACCTACTACTACGAGATTGTCTTTTGACCACTCTGCTGCCGCCTGCTGGTCTGGCGATTACATGCTCTAGTATAGTTCTCCGCTCTTTTCGTCAGATGGCGCCACAATAGGGTTTTTGTACATTTCCACGATACTCGCGAACATTTTAAACGCATAATGACCTATAATAAGCAACAAAGCACACTTCTAATATATTGAATATAAGAAACATGTCAACGTTGTGTATTTCTGATAGAATGAGGCAGATTCTTTGAAATATCAACTAAACTATAGCGAGATTGAAAATACTACACCATAACTAAAGCGATATAAAAGCTATATAAAGTCAGAACTTCTCACGGAACGGCATCTGCAACAGATCACTCAACCATTCGTCTTCAAATGCCACACAGGGTTCCCGTCCAACAGGACTTTGAGCCTTGACGCTTTTGAGGGAGGTTTGATCTTATGTTGCTTAACATGTGGTGTAATTAATCAACACCGCGGCCCCTCTTTAGGGGCCACACAATAAACAAAGAATAAAAAAGGGTAAGCCTTAAGTTTAAAGTGAATCTCCCAGGATTTTGGCGAGGCCGACAAAGGGGGAGGTAACAGATTTAAACTGCAGGAGACTATACGCAAACCTTGATACTCTCAGAGGGGAGCCCCATATTGCGGGCCTGTGGTCAGATCTATCACCTCCAGGGTGCAGTCTGCATGTCATAAATGACCACCACAGACATTGGGATATAATGTTAATCCTACTCCAGGGTCTCCATAATTAGCGGGGCTCGCCTTGAGATGGGAAATTCACTACAGCACTATCTGTCGTTGAAAATGGTGCTCGTGTAGAGTCGGGATGATGTACCAAAAGAGCATTTTATACACAATGATACCCTTGTACAAATGCGTATACCTAGTAGGCTGTGTCTTATCATCAAATCTAAGAGGGTGCGCTATAGTTTTATTATACTTTTATAGACCATTTTAAAATCCGAGCTTAGCTTAGTTCATAGTCTCCTTACCAATTTTCACTTGACCGGGCTGGCAGAGCCAACTAGTCTAGGTAATTATAACCACAAGGGCGGCTACTCAAGATCCAAGTAGACCTACTACTACGAGATTGTCTTTTTGTCCCCTCTGCCGCCTAGTTATTACATCCTCCAGTCTAGCTCGCCACACCCTTTAAGCAGCTCCATTGCCTCGGTAAAAGTGTAGGGGTGTGCTTTCCACCTTCAGTCATCCATAGATTCGATCACCATCACCCCCCTTGAAATGACCTCAGCTGTTAATTAGGGCGTAAAGCAGCCCAACAACCAACCAAGTCCCTGTCAAAGATGTGAATAACGAACGCGCTAGTATAGTTCCCCGCTCTTTCGTCAGATGGCGCCACAATAGGGGTTTTGTACATTCCTACGATGCTCGCGAGCATTTCAACGCATAATGAGCTATATAGGCAACAAAGCGCGCTTCTAATATATTAAAATATAAAAACAATTCAATATTGTGTATTTCTGATAGAAATGAGGCGGTTTCCTTAAATACCAACTAAACTATAGCGAGATGAAAAATACCACACCATATCTAAGGCTTTATAAAAAGCTATAGAAAGTCAGAACCTCACACGGATCGGTATTCTGTCTGCAACGGATCACCCCTGACCCACTGGTCCTCGCATGCCACACACGGCTCTGCCGTGTTTGTGCTTTGAGGTATCACCCATCAAGTGATCCATGCTGCCCAACATGAGGCGTAATTAATTACGCTGATGTTGCATAGCACAGCGGCAGCATCTAACTAACTCTAAGGAGTTAGTCGGCCCCTCTTTAGGGGCCACACAATAAACAAAGAATACCCTGAATCTGGGACCTGCGGGCGAAGGCCCCAACTGTGAAGTCATTATTGGCCACATTGGTAATATCAATTAAAACTTTAGACAACACCCACCTTAAGTATCATTAACGGACAATATCAATAAACTTAGCATCCTCTTGGTTACCACATTTAGCACCAATTTTACAACTCACAGGGGCCACCCTTGAAAATAACACCAGCCTCACCACGCTTTTATTGCTCTGCTGATTTCTCCAATCCAAAACATTGGGTATCTAGTCCAGCTGTGAGCTCATTAGGTCAGCCCTTTGTCGGCCTCGCCGGCAAGTCCCGGATTCAGTATAGAAAGACTAAGGGAGCGGGGAGTAGGTCTTTAAGTTTAGCGCTATCTGTGTCATTAGACCATTCTTAAAAATCGACATGTGACATGAATAAAAAATTCTCAATTACTGTATAAGTAGGCGCCTCAACTCTTCCTTCAAATTCCGGCCTTGCGGGTGGTCAAATTTTTAAAAAAAATTCTTAGTAGACTATGGTCCCAAGAGTCCGATTGTATCAATTACGGTGCCCCTACATTTTCCCCCTTAGTGACACTAGTGACAACGCCTTTTTCACTTAGGGTCATGTGACATGGTCATTTCTTAAAAATCGACATGCGACATGGGACACGTTCATCTCAAACCCTTAGCCTCTAGAGAGTTCAAAATAGCGCTGCCGCTGTAGTCTGCCCGTTTCTGTGATCAAATATGCACCCTTCCTAATAGCACCCCCACTGGTGCATTGCATAAAAATAGCCCTCCTGACCTCATTTCTTGAGCTATAAAAAAACACAAACCCCTCATTTTAATCACAATATCATGGCAGTCAACATGAATGGAGTCATTAGTGGAGAAAGATAAGAGTCTCTGTTTTCTGTAGCCTACAATATTATGGTGACATTCTTCATGTCAAAATGTAATAAATAAATATGAGTTGTTAAAACTTGTTACCATGGGGATGTTGGTAATTGTGTTCTTGAAGACGTATGTGAAATCCAGATGTATGTGCCTCTGCCCAACAATGACCCTAGCCATTTTAAGTAAACCTGTTCTGTCTGAGTTAGAAGGGTGCCTAGGGCTAGAGCTACAGAACCCCTAACTGCTGTGAAAGTGCCCCTCTCCTGCCTAGATCACAGAAATGGGAAATATGTTCAGATGCATTCACCATGATATTTCTGGATCTAAGCAGATCTGAAAAGCTCTCATTTAACAGATTACAATATTAACCGTCCTCGAAGTTGACTAATTTACAGGCGAGTCAGCGAGTTCACTGACTCGTCTCGCTTGAAGTCCATTTTCCACGACTTATCATTGTTTCTCCTGCCTTAAAAGCTGACAACGTAAAGAAAACATATTATTCTTTGATAATCCGCAATAAAATTCAACTCAAATGTCCAAATAGAAGAGGATTGATTGATTTTCGACAAAGTTTAGTCGCCGAAACTTGACTCGTCGTATTCTTGAAATTTGTCCATTTTTTGAAGACAACCAAAGGGGTCACAATCGAGTTTTTTTTTTTTTTCATTTTTGCCGCTTTATTGTTACAAATGACATCTGAAATGATGGATGTAACAGTGAAACGCTGTAATATTATGTTTTTATTAGTTATCACCATATTCACGACAGTGTTGTACGTAAATCGTCATGTTGTCAAGGTGACTTACATAAATTAACGTAAATCGTCATGTTGTCAAGGTGAAGGTCAACGCGGCCGAGGGAGAATCATTGTTTACAAAATGTCTTAGCGTTCTTCTGTGTCAACAACGTGTTGTTATCATCAATAAGGTATCCAAAATAAAATGAAAGTGGTATTCTTTCTATATTATTGTTTCAAAATAGGTTAAAATGATTCAAGTGGACGAAAACTATTATTAATTTGCCAGTCGGGGAAGACATACGCAACGTATGCTCCCCGCGGTCGCTCCTGGCCGCCTTAAGTAGGTCAAATCCTGCGCAGACTGGATGCGCATCAACTACCGTCGCTGTCAGTTCTGAAAGTCGGCGGCGTCTCACTTTCTAAATATATTATCCATGTATTTCAGTCTAATGGCAATGTATAAATACACCCAGTATATCTATTTACCTCTGTTCTGCAAGTGGTGTGTGCTTTTTAGACTAAAAACAATAAAGAAACGTCTGTTATCTATCATTCTGCGAACCCGGTGTCTGCGCTAAAACGTAAACAATGCTGTCAATCTCAGCCCGGCAATTTTCAAAAGCCAAAACCCGATCGTTTCCTTCCAGGGAATTAACTATAATTTATATACTGGACCACAAGACTACATTCAACTGTTGCCAAGTCATGGGGAATATAGTTTTATAAAGCATACGTCAAATCCAGTTGTTTTTATTGGCTTGGCAACCCCTGGCATGAAAAAGTTGTCTCTCGGTCTAGGGAGCCGGTCTAGGCCTACGAATTGAATTTTTCAGTCATTCCGTCAGCTAGTCTCATATTGTGGAATGTCACCACAACATATTTTTTTTAGGGGACTAGGCCTATTTACACATACATCAATATAGCTTATTTGCAAGTAGGGGGGGGGGTTAAACTGGGGGTGAATAGAGATATTGAATCTGAACCTTTAGTATAGATTGGGGGTCCTTAAAAGGACCTTTGTTGGTGGGGGGGGGGGTTACTCTTCAATTGATTTTTTTTTGGACACACAGTCAGGACAGTCCGGACAGTATGCTGCTCTACCTCTGTTTTGAAAGTCTTTCAAGGCAGTCTCCCTCCTTTCTAACTCATCATCCATATGCTTCTTTATTTTCTTTGCAAACTGCAGAATTCTTTCCTTCCTTTCCTTCTCCTTCCTTTCTTCTTCCTTGATCTTTTCCCTGTCCTTTCTCTTCTCTTCCTTGAACTTCCTCACCTCCTCCCTCTCTCTTATCATGGCTGCCTGCCTTTCCAACCTCACTTGTCTCCGCTCCTCCATTTCTCTATCCATGTCTGGCTCATGCCACCCATACTCATAGCTAGTATCTAGCCATGGTGGTAAATATCCTAGCTCTCCTACTACACCGTCGTCTAATACTTTTTTCAGGAAATCGTCCATACTGACGCAAGTCACCAAATGACACTTGTGTCTGTGTGGAGTGTGCTTTTATAGGCCTAGCGTCTATGAGCGCGGACGTCTGTGTACTCCCCCCTCTCCTCCAAATTTTTTTTTTTACTGAACCTGACATAACCTAAAGTTGTGTTTCTTGCGGAGCACACTTTTATATGTTGCACTGTGTTGTGTCCTCAATAAAATACCATTTGAAGTGCATAAAATACATCATAAATTACATGTATGTATGCAAAAAAAAATTAAAAAAAATTATCGTCTTTGTTAAAGTTATTTAGATATTATTTCCATGGAGTTTTGATGGTTGTGGTCATGTTCATATAATGTTGGCCATAAGGTACACATAAAGTACTAACATAAACTTATAATAACATGAATGTGGTATATTTTATTCTAACAGTAAATAGCAAACTCAAATTAGAACACATAACATTAAATATTATTGATAATATTAGGTATTTCATTTATAAACAAGCACAGCTTGCAAGACCCAGTCGACTTCAGTTGACAACGTTCAACTAATCCATCTTGTGCTGTATGCCATACACGTTTAAAATAATCTTATTTGTATTCATGTCTCAATATTTGAATTCCTATTTACATTATGCTTTATTTCTCCAACATATTCATTGCTTTGTTGTTCATCCAAATACAATGGTAATAGTAAAACTGGGCGTAAACCGGCCATTGAGTAGGAAAGAAAACATCAAGAGTCGTGCGGTATCATTAAGCCCCGCCCCCATCTCCAAATATGGCACACCAACCAAAGGCGTGCGGTATCATTAAGCCCCGCCCACATTTCCAAATATGGCACGCCATCCAGTGGACGCCCATCAATCACAGGACACTGCCGCACGCTCATTGGTTGATGTGTCAGTGACGTCAGAGAAGTAGCGACAAAGTTTCACCGCCTGAGGGTCATCAAAGTGTACTTTTGAAGAAATAAAACTATTTTTCATCAAAATATAGGTGTCAATGCATATTACATCCTAAAATAACTCTTATTTTCGCTTTTCAATGGTTATTTTTGATGGAGAGTTGATGAAACGAGCAATTTATAGACCGTCACCGCCACTTCGGGTTTGTTGACATCGACTATAAGAGAGCGCTTCAGACAAGTTTGAAGGCATTCTGAGTTCTTTCAAGGTGAGTGTCAAGACGTGCGCACTGTTGGTTATTATTTTTGCTGTGGAAATGTCATGTAAATCTCAAGTAAATTTTGTGAAATTCAGGTAAAATTCAATTGACAACAAATTTATGCTACCTACGGTTATTTTAATGTGAATAACTTCGGTAAATAATGTTAATTAAACACATATGTGGTTCATTCATTCATTCATTCACACATTCTTTCTTTTTTCTTGGACACCCAGTTCCCAGAATACAGCCTCGGCATTCTCCAAGTCAATTCACAGTTCAACATCATCATCATCATCATCATCAAGTCAATTTCAAGTTCAAGTTCTGAGATCAAGACACTCCACGTCAATCACTGTGTCAACTTCAAGTGTATATCAAGATCAAGACACTCCACGTCAATCACCGTAAGTTGTTTTCTTCAATATACAAAGAAATAGGAGAGTAACTGTGTGTGTGTGAGTGGGGGGGGGGGGGGAGGGGTCAGATGCTAACACGTCACATCTCACAGTTCCTGTCCTATTTTAGGGTTATTGAGTTGTTGGTTTAAAGCAAACACTTTTCAAAAAAATTGTCCGCATTTTCTGAATCATTTAGTCTGTATATCCTTCTTCTGGGCTTAAAGTTGAGAAGTATAATATGGCTAACTTATGAATAAGAATAAATTCATATTCCGTTGTAAAATGGAGCCACCTTTTTGCAAATTAGTCTTTTAAAAAAAACTACCGTAAATTCAGTGCAGTGTGTTTGCTTTTACACCATCTCAAGTTGTTTGTTTTATGTTTTCATGTGCATATCATTTTCTGGTGTCATGTAAGATGTATTCAAGTATGAAGTCGCCAAAATGCACTGACTCACAAGGTCAAGACTAGGTCTTACCAGACCACAGTTTATGATCTTTGGACGGTGGTGTTTATGCACATATCATGACGAACCTTTTGAGAGTGTATCAATCCCGTAGCATTGGTATCATGCATAAATGCAGTCCTCACGAGTTCATGTCACTCTGCAAAGAAAGGGCATACTCCATCAACCCTTGAATGACAGCATCATGGCCCAATGTATCATCCTCTTTTGTCGTCATTATGCATGAATGCAGCAAGTAACTCGTGAGGCGTGCATTCAAGCACTATGCCAACCCTACATGGTTGAGACACTCCGGGTCTGCATCATAACACTCGCTGGGGTTGGGGCTGCATTGGTGCATCATTCCATCAAATGTTAGCTTTCAGTGACATGCCATCCTTAAAGGGTTAAAGCACTCTGCTGTCTTAAAGGGTTAACAAGTGTATTATTATGTTTAATTTGTTACTTGAAATAATCTATAAAGAATTTATGGCAAGCATGTTCTAGCGGTATTATTATTATGATATTATCTCTATAATTTCAAAATTCTCAGATTTCAAAATTCCCCAACCCCCCCCGGAAGTAACAAATTGACCCATTTTCCTGGAAATATTTTTTCAAGGTCTATATTAGATTGTGTACAAGTGTCATATTTGAGAAATAGGCTTAGCTCCCCAAAATGGGCACTTTAGTTTTGGTCACATTGGTCTGTGAGTCCATACCGGTACTGTGTAGTTTAAGTTGTGCTAAGATTTCAAAATTCCCCAACCCCCCCCACTGAAGTAAAAAATTGACCCATTTTCCTGGAAATATTTTTTTCTGTAACTTCAAGGTCTATATTAGATTGTGTACAAGTGTCACATTTGAGAAATAGGCTTAACTCCCCGAAATGGGCACTTTAGTTTTGGTCACATTGGTCTGTGAGTCCATACCGGTACTGTATAGTTTAAGTTGTGCTCAAATTTCAAAATTCCCCAACCCCCCCCCCCCCCCCCGCAAGTAACAAATTGACCCATTTTCCTGGAAATATTTTTTTCTGTAATTTCAAGGTCTATATTAGATTGTGTGCAGGTGTGATATTGGAGATATAGGCCTAACCCTTTATATGATATGTTTATAGGTCAATCCTAAATTAACAAATTCTCCACTCAAATTTTCTCACTCTACACATAAGTACCGGTATCATAATTTCCATTATAAAAACTGGGACGCTAGAGAACTCATCGAAAATGCTAGCCTCTTTACCAACATTGGTGTGTCACATTTCACATATCTGTATTTATGCCTATTTAAAATTATGCGTGTACAGGTCAAGCGTAATACAGGAGAAATGGTAGCAAGGTCCACTTATAAATGCCGTTCCCACCAAGAACGTGTTTCTGTTAGTAGCATTGCCTATATAAAATGGGTATTTATATTTCAGAAGACCTATTCATGCAACTTGCACATACCTTAGTACACTACTTAACTGTTCAGGGGTGGCATCATCTATTTATGTATCATCCCTTTTGCCCTCATTATACATCAATTTATGCATAAATGCATTTCTAGAAATGTGTATGTGTAACTGGCATGTGAAGCAACAATCTCATTCAGGCCAGTGCCATAGTCTATATGTAAAAAAAAAAAAGTGGGCGTAGTGTGCCCTGTATAGTATAGGGGGCGCCACGTCAAGAATACATATCAGGCAGTAGCATTGCCTATGTAAAATCTCAAGATATAATTTTACAGGCTATTTCAGTCATACACAGGGCGTATTTGTATGGTACAGGGGGCGCCACCCCAACAACACCTATCAGCCAGTACTATTGCCTATTTAAGAACTGAAAATATAATTTTACAGTGTATTTCAGTCACACACGGGACGTATTTCTAGCACGCTGAAACTATAAGTACACATGTCAGCCAGTAGCCTTGCATATGTAGAAATTCAATATATAAGTCATGTAACTATGCATGGTTCTATTCAACAATATTTTGGTCTGCCATCGTCACAAGTGTAACAGTCCAGTTACTCTGAAAATATCAAGGTTGTATCCATCTTTCAGAAATAATAACTAACAACTAAACTAATAACAGTTGTCTGCTTGGTTGACATGTCCTTTAGTTCATTCAAGTCCCTAAAGTGATAACTGTGCTGTATCAATTTAAATGCAGTGTTCTTGGGTTGTGTATTGAATCAAGCGTAGTGTTCCTGAGTTGTTTGAAATATCTTCCTTAGTTTTATGTTAGTAAGAAAGTAAATCCCGAGTTGGTCTTAAACCAAGGTTATGTGAGTAGGTGCATGGTAAACTGGGTGTACTCACAGTTAATGTCCCTGCCACTCTCCGGTAAATCCATGTCATGTCACATATTTCACATGCCACTTCCACTGCCAGTAACTCACAGGTATATTAGTAGTATAGTATGTATCGGAACGGGACTATAGTTAAGTACTGTTTATTACTCAATCGACATGCAGCCAATCAGAGGCTTCCATTTGGTCACGTGACCCGTTGCCATGGTAACGTGACCTACTTAGGGCTCTCAGCCAATCAGAAGCCAGCATTCTGGGTGACCTACTGACCTACTTAGAAGCTCTCAGCCAATCAGAGGCCGGCATTCTGGTAACCATGGTAACGTGACCTGCTTACGTCACGTGACCTACTTAGGCTCAGCCAATCAGAAGCCGGCATTCTGGTAACTAGGGTAACGTGACCTACTTAGGGTTTGTTTGTACACAACACCACGTGGCTCTCTAGTTTGTAAACAACACCACGTGACACGTGACTGTTTGTAAACAAACAACTTATATATAGAAAATAAACACAACAAGTTCCATGTTATGTTAAAATTATATTTTCAAAAAAAAAGCACATCTGTTACAGCGTCTATGTGTAACTACGCGCGTTCTCATTCAAACACTATAACACTATCATACCGTAGCAGCAGCAGGTAGGACTGGAAGAAAAGCAAGCGCACGAGCAGAAGCGACGACACCAGTTGCACCATCCGGCCGTCGCGTTGGTAGCCCTACTACTCGTCGCGCGTTCAACTGGAGGTTTAAGAGTGACAAATGACGATTCTTTGTCGACGCGACTGCTAACATCAGCATCGGCAGCAGCATCGGCAGCATCGGCAGCAGCATCGGCAGCAGCGGCAGCAGCCTCGGCAGCAGCGGTAGCAGCAGTAGCAGCAGCTGTAGCAGCAGTAGCGTGAGCATTAGCAACAACAGCAGCAGCGACAGTAGCAAGGGCGGCAGAGCGGGCACTAGCAGCGTTATCAGCGTCATCGGCAGCCGCAACAGCATCAGCAGCAGCAGCGTCGGCATCGGTGGCATGAGTAGCTGCATCGGCGGCAGCAACAGCAGCAGTCACAGCCGCAGCGGCAACAACAACAACGTCATCACAACCAGCGTCACTAACAGCCGCAGTAAATGCAGCAGTAGCACGCTGAGCAGCACTAGCAGCAGCAGTAGCAGAGGCTACAGCATCAGCTTCACATTCGCGCGCCGCTTCGTCATTCCGCTTCATGTCACGGTAGCAACTTTCCATCATGGGGATCTGCAAATTGAGGCGCGGTGCTGGTGGTGGTAGTAGTAGTAGTAGTAGTAGTAGTAGTAGTAGTAGCGTGAACGATGATGACGATGCCGAATACGGTTTCACTCCCCCTTATATACTCTTACTCTCCTCCCCCCCCCCTTTTTTTTTCAAGCTACTGGCCAGCTGCCCCCTCACGGCAGGTCTTTAGATCAGCCTTAAGTCGCTTACTACGCGGCTCATCATCCCTCTAATCGCATTTTCCAGCCGCCGGCCGGCTGACTGCTGACGACAGGAGAGGGTGATTTGTTTTTCTTTAGATTTAAGCCGCTTACCACACGCACACCCTCTAGTCACAGACAGAGTGACAGAAAGGGAGGGGGTCGCTTTGTTCACGCTACCTGTAGTTGTTTTTCTATACACACGCTGAGCCCATGACCCGCTAATCCTTTATACAGGTAACACGCGTTCAACTAATTACTCTATTGTATGACAGTCGGTACACGGATTTAATTTTAAACCACCTTCCCATCTGGATCCATGTCTGGCGGGGTGGAAGGATCCAGCTGAAAAGCGTGATTAGGGCTTTTGTTTCTCTTATGATAGCAGCAGGTCAGCATGCGACAGCTGAAAATGTCAGACTCGCCGCTCCTATAAAAGACTGAGATGCGTCTCTCTTTCCACACACCCTTCTACCATCGCCGCCGACACCGCCACCGCCGGCCAGCCGACCGCCGCCACCGCCTGCAGTCACCGCCATCACGCCAGCAGGGAATTTCGAGCTGAGTCTGCTTATTGCTTATTTTTTTTCTTTGAGCTTTTTGTTTTTTTAAATTTTTATTTTCACTCAGTCTTTTTTGTTTCGGAGGAAAGAAATATGGCGCTGCAGAGGGCGCGAGTTTCTAAAAGACGGTCGCGCGAACAAAGTGCTCTCCTCAACTGCCCGGCTATTTTTTTATCTCAAAGGAGAGAGCGTCACGTAGTTGAGGTTCACGCTTCTCTTGAAGCGTACCGAATTCTCGAGAAATGCAAAGCTGAGCGCCATCGTCGTTATACAAGAGCGGAAAAGGAAAACGTAGCGACATGGCCGAGAGCCGTCTTCTCAGAACAGCATTTACTCTACTATTGCATAACAGCTGCTCTCAGCGCCCCCACTCGTTGGGCGTTTCATGAAAAGAAAGAGCGCCGCTACTCTCCTCACCCTGCCTCCTCTTATAAAGTGAGAATAAGTGCTATGAAACGATTCGACAAGCCGATCGGTTTCTTGGGAGCGACTGCAGCTCCCACTCGGTGGGCGCGCGTTGTGGCCGACGTGAACACGGTCTCTAAACGTTTCGACGTCGTCACTTGTTATCCCGCATATTGCAACGCAGCCGAATTGAAGAAGATAGGGACGCACTATTTTAAACCATACGCTCCAATATGTATTTGTCACCGCCGCGCTCACACGCCTTATTGCTTTTTCGAGACGATCGTGTCACAACACAGAAATAGAAAAAAAAAACGGCAAAGCGACGAGCTTTGCCTAAATGATCAAAAAAAAAAAAAAAAAAAAAAAATTAATCTCCTCCTCCTCCTCCTCCTCCTCCTCCTCCTCCTCCTCCTCCTCCTCCTCCTCTTCTTCTTTTTTTAAAAAAAAATAAATATTTGTATCAGACTCCTCTGGAGTCTGATACAAACATTTATGACTATTGAGTGAAAATAGAATTTTATCGCAAAAAAAAAAGAAAAAAAAGTCACTTCTGCCGCCGCTACTGTGACACCGGCCAGTATCAATAAAAAGGTCGGCTGACTTTTCTCCACAACCATTCACTACCGACCGTTCGAGTGAGAAACACAGCAGACAGTCAGACACACAACCGCTCTCTGACGCGTCCTGAAAAAAAACAAAAAAAAATGTCCAGTAGTAAAAGCAAACTCTTCACAGAAATTCATTTCGACGCTCGACTACAAGGACCCTTTAGTTGTATCATTAGCGGTCCGTCGGGTTGTGGAAAATCGCGCTTGGTGGATCAATTTCTGAGCGACGTGAACAATTTGGTCACGCCGCCGGTGGAAAAGACTTTTTACCATTACGGCGAGTGGCAACCTCTGTTTGAAAAAATGCAAAATCAGTACGGTGTGGAATTCAGAGAAGGTCTTCCTAGCAAAGAGTCTATAGCGGGAGACGTGGAAGTAGCAGAAGACGCTTTACGACCCCACACTCTACTGATATTGGACGATCTGATGAGCAGTTCCAATCAGCAAGTGGTAGCCGACATCTTTACTAAATACTCGCATCACTGGAACGTGAGCGTCATATACATCACTCAGAACCTATTCCAGAAATCACCCGACTTTCGAACTATGAGTCTGAACGCTCACTACATGATCGTTTTCAAGAACCCGCGCGACATGGGGCAAATAGCTAGTCTGTCTCGCCAGGTGTTTCCGTCCAACGCGGCGGCCCTCTCTAGTATATTTACCCATGAACTCAAGCGACCTCACTCATACCTCCTTCTGGACTTCAAGCAGTCAACACCTGACGATCTGAGAATACACTCCTCTTTGACGTCCATACACTCTCAGCTAGTGTTCGTACCGCTAGACAAAAAAAAGAACAAGAGAAAGCAGTAGCAAAAAAAATGTCTTCTCATCTACTCGAAAGACACTTTGGTACTCTCAAGCACTTAGCTAAGTGCTCGCCAAAGGACTGCTCGCATCTAATAGACTCTGGAAGCGACGATCTGATCGCAGCGTTAAGTGAGATCTGTCACAATTTACTGGTAGGGAACATCCCGCTCAGCGACAAACAACTGGACAAGCTTCGAGAATCGGCTGACGTGTTGAGGGAGGTCGGCAAAAAATCTACGCCCATCAAAAAAAAGAGACGCGTCTTGGTACAAGAGGGAGGTTTCCTCATTCCGGCTCTCATAGGGATGGCCTTACCGCTTATAAAGAGCATTCTCCGTATATGAGACACCTCATTCGACACCTACTCGCGGACAGCACCACCACCACCACCACCACTACCGCCACCACCAGCGTCATTGCCACCGTCGTCCCCATGACGGACTCAGAGCAGCAACAACACTACAAACGTTTAGCGCTCGTGGATCCTGAGACGCTCTACAAATCATCACGAGCAGGTCTACTTCATCATGTGCCCGCTGCTGCTGCTACTACTAGCGCTGCTACTACTGCAGTTGCTGCTGCTAGTACTTCTACTGCTCCAAACCTTCCTCCTCTTCCTGATGAGCGCACTGAAAAGAACGAGAGTTCCGCTCCTGCCACCGCCGCCCGCCTACCTGCCGACATGGCCTATTACCACAAGCAGGCAGAACAGTCCCTTCATCCCGACGCGGCCTTGCACCAGGTGCTACAGTTTATCTACAGGGACTTGGATTTAGTGTTGAACGACCCCACTTTGGAATCGCGCGAGAAAATGTTGAAATACCGAAGGTTGTTGAATAGATTGCAATTTTTTCTCGCGAATCCCCACAACAGCAACATCTCTTTGTCCTACTCTTCTTCGCCCCCGGCTCACCTCCGTCAGTCTGCTGAAGAGGCCAGCGCGTCCCTACTCGAGCGGTTGGTGAACCAAGTTCCCAAGAGGAATCGCACTCGGACCGTGGCGCTGTACAAACAATTGGAGAAATCCGGTGTGATCAAGTGGAACGAGGACGGTGCGGTGCGCGAGATGTCGGGTCGGAGAATACCACCTGAGCATCGCATCAACATAGTGGACTTACTGAACGACGCTGCCAGGTTCAGGAAGACGGCGCCCAGACCGGCGGGCTACTCGCCGTTCACGAAAGCGCTGCGCGAAGCAGTTCCCACAGACTCCTTGATCGGAAACCATCTGTATAAAGCGAGCGGACCTGGCCGAAGTTTGGACACACGGCTTGCTGACAGAGGTCGGAAACGACCGAGCTTCGACTCGGAAGAAAGAGAAGCAGCAGCAGCAGCAGCAGCAGTAGCAGCAGCAGACTCTTCTCTCCAGGTGGACGATCAATCCTCTGACGACGAGGAGGACGACAGTGAACTTTTCCAAACTCCGACTTCCTATAGGAGCGTGGCGAGTAAGAAAAGGAGAGGGCGCAACCGCCTAGCGGCGAGCTCGTCGTTCACGCCCTCAACAGGCCCACCATGGGCAAACCAGTGAAGAGACTGACCAAGAAGGAAAAAGAAAAGAAGCGCGTAGTAGCTAGATATACCGACGTCAAAGCGCCCTCCAGTTTCACTAGCGTGACTAAACTCCAGAAACATCATTTTCGCCACCTGAACCCGGCCGTCATCCGAGATGCTTTAGTGTCGCTGGACGCCTACACTAAACATAAACCCATTCGGAGAAAATTCGCAAGGAACAAGACTATAACCGGCGCAATCGATCAGCAGTGGCAGATAGATCTGATGGACATGCAAGCTTTGGCGTCTCACAACGACCGCTTCCGGTACGTGGTGACGGCGATCGACGTTTTCTCTAGGTACGCGTGGGCCGTTCCCATTAAATCCAAGAGCGGCGCTGATGTCACCGAGGCCTTCCGAGAGATGACAGGCACTGGCGAGAGACGACCGCGCACTGTTCAGACAGACAAGGGGAAAGAGTTTTTGAACAAGATCTTTCAAGATCACTTGAAGAGCGAGGGCATAGAGTTCTTCACTGGCGAGAACGACGACATCAAAGCTAGTCTAGTGGAGCGCTTGAACCGCAGTCTGAAGGAGAAGCTGTGGCGTTATTTCACACACAAGGGCACGTATCGCTACGTAGACGTACTGCACCATGTAGTGTCTTCTTACAATCGCACTCACCACAAGACGTTGAAAATGGCGCCGGCTCAAGTCAGCTCGGAAAACAGCGAAACAGTTTTCTACCGACAAGATCTCCCAACTAACAAACAAATCGACGAAATATGGAAAAAGAAGAAAAAAACAAAGACGTCCGCCGTCGACGTCATCGCTCCGGGTGACAGAGTGAGGATGTTGAGAACTAAAGGCGCCTTCGACAAAGGGTACGAGGGAAACTGGCGCGAGGAAGTGGTCGACGTTGCTAAGACGTTGGGAAGCAGAGGGTTCGAGCTGAAAGACGACAAGGGCGAGGAGATAAAAGGCGTCTTCTACCCGGAAGAGGTTCAGAAGGTGTACAAGAGTCGTTACGACAACAACTACCTGATAGACGAGGTGTTGCGCCGCAAGACCGTCGACGGTAAAGAGTTAGCTTTCGTACGTTGGTTAGGTTACGACGACAAGTTCAACGAGTGGATCCCCGTCAAAAAAATAACGTAGAAAAAAAAAAAAAAAAAAAAATGAACATCACTCTACCTAGCAACAGCTCTATGGAGTATTATCCTGACAACAGCTTGACGTCTTTCCGAACTCACTTCGACTCGCCGCTCCTTCTGCCCGAAGCGTACGAAGCGGCTCTGACTGAGATCATCCTCCCTACAGAATGGACTAACGTGCACGACGACGACTTGATCATCGTTGTTCCTCTGCGCACCAAAGGTTCGCTAGAGGAGGCGATCCAGGTTTTAAAAGAAACTAAATTCTCCGAAGGAAAAAAACCACAGGTAGACTGGAAGAGAATGAAAAACGCGAACGGTCTGAGCAAGCTAACGTTCAGCTCAAAATTCCCGCTGAGCTGGAAGGAAGCGAGCTATGTAACGGTGGAAGAGATATCAGACACGTCGGAAGAGCAGCAATTGAAACCGGAAACAAAAAGGTTCAAGAGAGAGGTCGACTTGAGACAGACGAATGCCGTATACAAGCAGTTCTTGTCCCCGGCGGTGAAGAAGAAGACGATCAGCCATCAAGCAAGACAGATGATCGAAAAGATGGAGAAGGACATGGGAGTGCGCAGTTTCATGCCAAACATATTCGAGATACCTCCTATTTTCACCGGAAGCAACCACACCCTAATCGAGCGCTTGAGTGAGACGTTGCGAGATGACAGACTAGAGGGCGACAGCTTCTTGCTCAAACCGATGCGGATCTTATTGTAGCTGTTGGCTATTCTAAGATAGACATCTGCTATGAAAAACTCCAGATTCGAAAATAGGTTGTTCAGAAATTACACTTTATTCATTCTGACATACGGCTCGTAATCATACAGACGGATAGCAATAATCAAATAGGCTTCTGAACACCAGTGGTCATATGAACATACAGGAGGTATACGCTCACGGTCTAGTACATAGTTCCCGAGTTCCAATGCTCTCTTCCATCTTGGTTAACTCCTCTTGGGACAGACTCCCCCGTAGGGAGTTCTGTACCCGGAGTTGTACACCAGTGCGTCTATCTCCTCTAGTTCCCCCAGAGGGTAGAACAGAGAGAGACGCAGGGTGACCAAGGTGGAAGCAGCGACAGGACTAGGCCTAAAAGGTACAACAGAGTTCGGGGAAGCTCTGTTGTGGAGCAGCCAAGCTGGCCGAAGTGCGCAGCAAGACTGGGTCCTCGATTAGCAGAACTCCAGGTCTTATGTACTGGTCGTTATGTAATTCTCTCCATTACTCGTAAACACTTGAGTTCCCGAGGAACTCCGGGTAACCACGCGCCGGTGCATCCGAGCCGACACTGTACCCGAGATATGTCGGGTGACACGTGGCGGTCACGGCTCAATGCACATAACCAGGCCGCGCTCCACCATTCCTCAGGTGGGCTTATATAACCTTATACTCGGCAGTAGACAGGAGTGCGGCCTGGATACACGACAACACATATACCAAATATAACTCCAACTGGTTCCCTAGAAATAGTACAGCGGCGACCCACTACACTACCCCCCTTCAGACAATATCACAGCGTCTAAATAGCAGCACTAAGTGCAGTATTATTATACTACCTTAATACAAATGACAAATTTTATCTCCAAACAACCCAAAAAACAAATATATTGTCTCCAAACATATACATAGTGGAGGCAAGCGTAACTCTTTCTATTAGAACCACTAATATATTTCTTGGGTATCATAGATATGTATTCATCCTTTTTGATATTAACGTCAATCATATCAACCATCAGGATCCAGTTACACAATAATCGAGTATAATCCTTCAATAACAGTCATGATTTATGGGACTAAGAGGATAAACTCCACACAGCCAGTCAAGCCCTATAAAACAAACTTGACTATATATCATAAAAAAATATATAAAACCTTCAAGACACATTTATCGCATACTAACCATGTCTCATCGAAAACGATTTGTTACAACAGGTATCGTATACATACAGATCAAATATGAGCACTTCTCTTTAAAAGTTACCAAGTTTTAGTACAAGACATATTGGAAACAAAAAAGGTGGCAAGTGTCGACTTTATAGTAAACCTTGACCCAACCCGTCTATATGAATAGACTCACTCGCTTTACGTGCCAGAGTAAGGTTTGAAAGATCAATATTTTTGGAATAAATGAACATATAGCGTAGATCCGGTAAATGCAGTTTTCAATCCAATCAAGGTCTCCAAAACCTTATGCACCATGGTCACATGGGTGTCTTCACACAATAATACAAGTGACATTCTCCATATAGGAATACCGTAAGCAATCAGATCTAGTGTTGGCGTAACATATTTCAACGATTCAGGGAGAATTAGTCTCCACACTTAGTTCAAAGATCAAAAACGCAGCAAGCTGAAAAATAGAATGACCCGGCTCCTCACTCGATACCTTCCTTCTGAAAGTAATCAACGGGAGCCTACAGATCTCCATAACAACTTACGCAATTTCCACTCTCAGTACCTGAATAAATTTTGCGTTTTTCAGGTTCATTGATATGTTATTACCACAGATCTACACATAGTACGAATGTAGTCAAGCAACCTTTCATCTCAGTAGGTATCATCAGGATCCAGTCCCTCATACCTTTACTCATTGGACGGTTAAATCTGAGTATCACAATCGGCATACAATAATCATACCTATAGCATATGTCATCAACTCAAACAGAACCCGTTTCACAAATACTGTCTTATGGCAAAAAAATATATAGAACACTCTTTGGTGATGGTTTTAACAGTTTCATATATAGCGATAACTGCAAACCTAGATCATATCAAAGTCTTTTCATAAATAGGTGATAATGATCCACTGTTCTTGTCATCTCAGTCTTTTATAAATATATATATATCTATCTAGTCATCCTGTGACCTATAGTCTATAGTATAAAGCATCATATGATCCGTGGTGTACTAACAACCCCACTACTGCAAAAGTTCAACCTTGATGACGACACATGGTAGAGGTTCCATATATGCTGCAACTGGGAATGTTTTTATGACTCGCCACTCAGCAAAAGTTCTTCGTTTCTGGACACTGGAGACATACATTCACTAGGTCGATTGTCACTCATCTCAATGGATATGTCCATCCCAAACCGTAGCTGCGAAGCGTCAGGGTCAGGACCATGCATTTGAGCACCCATAGCTACATTTGCCATGGATACAGGAATGTCCAGGGTAGATGGACGATGGTTCCCAGACATAGAACCAGTCGTCACAGGTAGGTCCATTGGAGGATCCACCATCATGGATTGTTCGAGTTCGTTTTCAGGAGCCATAAGCGCCTCAGCATCACGGATAGACAGACGTAAGTCAGCCTCAGCAATTGCATCGTTCAGCTCCATCAGTATCTGAACCGCCTCTCTAGTCTCACTTTCCGTTATCTGGTACGGTGACTGACAAGAGGTGGTGTCGAGTATTGGTGTTGAGACAGGAGTCGAGTTATGTGACTCTGTCTGCAGTTCATTCACCACCATCCTCGCTAGAGCGGACACCCCGGCTGGAGTATCCATAGTCTCGAAGGAAGACACGGTTGTGTCCACCCCCATGGTAGTATACTGCATCGTCTTAGCATCAGACGACACAGAGGTAGACGTCACAGCAACAGGTGTCACCGAGACTGGTGACACAGGGACAGACGTCACAGCCACAGACGTCACAGGAACGGGTGACACCGGAACAGACGCCACAGCAACGGACGTCACAGGAACAGGTGACACCGGAACAGACGTCACAGCCACGGACGTCTTAGGAACAGACGTCACAGGAACCAACTCCGATGACCCACAGGCCATGGAGGTGGCAGCCACGTAACTGCAGTCGGCCAGGTGCGTCTCATCTTCTGTAGATGGAGGTGGAGGACTCCTAGGGGTATTACTAGCCCTGGAGTCAGCTCTCAACCTTTGTGCGTATGCATCACCGTCAAATCCTAAGGGAAGAGGGGCGGAACCCCGTTCAACCCTGTACACACTCTCGTCGTACCAACTTGACAATGGTATCTCGTAGCAATCCTCAAAGAACTCAGCCAACTCTTCATAGAAGTCATCGTTCTGTTGAGCTTCCTTTTTATAGCTAGAAAATTCCTCTGTTAGACCACCAATTTCGTGTTCCAACTTCCGAATAATTTTGGTTTTTAGACTTATTTCAGTCCTGGCAGCAGTTAGCTTATGTTCAGCAGAACTGACCATATCCTTACTGCGATCCAACTTGACTTTGAGATCATCAATTAAAAATTGACTTTCCATACGAGATTTTTCAATGTTCAATCTCAAATCATCTACTATTCTGCTAGAGGTTGCTACCATGTCATTTCGTTGTCCCAACTGTCTTTTGAGGGCTTCATTCTCCTCAGTCATTTTGGACATTTTAGATAGGAGTTCTGCTTTAGCAGTCTCCACTTTCTCTAATTCGGCCAAACGACTTTCTTTTACCAATTGCTCAGCTTGAGCCCTAGCTCCTTGCAGAGCTAGTTGACAAGCGAGATCCAGTGTGTCAAATGAACTTTTCAGTCCAGTGACATACTGTTCTTTCAGAAGATTCCTGATACTTACATTCTCAGGGTGATCAATATCACCAGTCAGCTTAGGCAGGGGAACCGACTCCAAAGAGATATCTTCCTCACCCACTCCAGATGATGGAGAGTTTAGTGAGAGACCCCCCATACAGGTAGATGGTGATGGAACGGAGGATAGTCTGCGACCAATCTCCTGTTCCTTCCTCATCTCTGTTCTACTTGTTTGAACCCTGCCTGTGGGTGGGGTGAATTTCTGGTCCACCCAATCATCTCCCTCAGATTGAAAATCAATCGTTCTGTAGATCATTTTAGATTTGGAATCCTCTTTCCCACTTACTGACTCTATCTTCCCTGTTACATACCCTTGACTATCAGTAGAAGTATTTTCTGTTCTTAATATCTTCCTTGACACTCCCGGGTTCCCTCTAGCTTCAGAGATTGTGGTAGGAGGTATTACCTCCTCTCCCACAAATACACAGTCATCCTCCTCCTCTACAGGAGAAGCCAACAGGTCATTTACCATTTTCTCCTCTAAGGCTAGCCTTGGGCTAACAGCAACCCTCGGTAATGTTCCGCCAGAGCCCTCCTTGTTGGATTCAGTAGTGTTCCTACTAAACCCACAGGAAGACCCCGGAGCACGTCTTTTGGTTGGGGTAGATCGGCCGTCAGGTGATGAGTCCAACTCAGCAGAAGCTGAGGACTCCTCTGAACCTGTGGTCCGCATCTCTCCTAAGGTAACCGAGACAGGAGTGTACACTCCATGGTCCACAGTTTCACCTTCAGACAGCATTTTACCTTTAGGCGGAGTGGCCAATTCCATTTTACTACGATAATCAGAGGCTTTCTCTGGAAAGTCCTGAAGGTAGTATGGCCACGCCTTTCGATTCAACCACAACCTTCTCGGGTTATGGTTAAACACTAAGGTGTATGCCAACCCCTGTGGTACCCTCACACACTTTTCTCTGTCCGTGAGTCCTAAGGCCTCCGGACTATTCTCGAGAATGTCTAGATTGGACATGGCAGTTTCAGCCTTCATATGGTGTACATCCACTAAATGCCTTACCATACAACCCTTTCTAGATGTGCTGAAAGGTTCACCATCTTTCATACATTTAACTGAGCGATTAGGCCTGGCCCGGCACTGCCACATCATTTTGGAGTGCGCGTGGAACTCCACTAGATGTCGTGCGAACTGGTACAGGTCCAGATACTCAGCTATTGGATTTCTATCCATACACTCATTGAATGGGCATTGCCCCGAACCTATTCTCCAACCTCTACCAGGTTTATAAGTAGGCATACCTGGCGGGACAAATGTCATCCACGCCCATTTCAACCGGTCTCTATCTTAGTTGGAGAGGTCGGCAGCCCTGTATGTCCCCATACTTTGCTTTATAACCTCATCCCAGAACTTGTAAGCTTGATGTGCTGCTGAACTAGTATATTCTAACCACCACTCCAAATCCCTTTCTGTATCTTCGTAGGATGGTAGCCTAGCTCGGCTCCCTATCTCCCCAGTAACCTCCCCTGTATAGGGTCTGGACTTGGAATTATCGGAAGGAGGTCTGAACAGTCTAGTACATTTCCTCTCGTTGAATTTGTCCAACTGTTGGATATATGCCCCCCTGCATATCTTACTCCCGGGAATCACTGCATCTGGCTTAAATTTCTCAAATTTTGCTGCTAGCTGCATTACTGCCATAGTTGGAATACGTTCCGGAGTTGACTGTGTAGGGGCATCCCAATCGGGTACAAAGTTACCATGCACCGGATGTAAACCATCCGCACGGTCATACGACATAGCACCCCACGGAGCACCCACTGGCATGTCACTGACCGGGTACACCGGTATCCCGGGCATATTCGGGTCAGTCCGGGTCACTCCCGAAGTAGGTGGTGACGCAATATTCCCAACCTGGAACAAGGGAAATCCCCCGGCCTCGAGTCCTTTTAACCCCGGCCCTGACACGAACCCCCTAGCTTGCGCCACTGATAAACCCATATCTACCAGTTTCTTAACATGTTCTCCCCGAGCTAGGAGATACTGTGTGGTTTTAACCTTTTCAGCTCTCCTTATCTCCGAGATATTACTGTGATTTCGGCGTTTCACACCCCTATTCTTCATCTTAGCTGGTGGATGATACACAAATTTAGGTAAATCTGCCTCCCGAAATCGTTTTGGAAGATCATACTCGACCGGAGCTGTTGACTCCAGGTCCCCCAAAGCTAATAACTCTCTCTGTTCCTGCGACAGAGGGGAAACTTCCGTCGAGTGACTCCTTCCATGGGAGTCTCCCGACGGATAGTTATCCGCCATGATAACTACACAGAGGGCGGCCCAGAGGAGCCCACTCTAAAAATGAGCTTAAATGAGTAGTAAAATCAGGAAAATTGTTACAAATGTGTCCTCCTGTACTACCTCACTTTAGTGTCTCCTCTCTCCCTCACATGTAGATGTTCTAACCGGTGTTACATACGCGGAGAGAGGTGCCTTCGCATCCACCCTCTCCAACGGTATGTGCAGGACTGACGCTTTCCGCGCCAAACCAGCATGCGTGCGCATCCAAGCGCAAAGGATCACGGGTACCGGATAGCCCTTCCCGAAGAAGTTATCCGGTATTATCCGAAGAAAACCGGGTGGCGGAGTTAACTGCGTAGTAGTTGCAATCTTCGCCGGGTTTTCTCGGATTGTATTTTTGCACATCATTTCAAGCAATAGCAATTCTTCAGTTCGTCACGGCTGTCTCATTTATAGCTTATGAACTTTCAGAACGCTGTTTTTAAACAAACATTATAAAAAAATACGTGTCAAAGTAAATTTCTTTGGTTGTCCGAAATAATTCGGAATACGTATGAGTACCTTTTCTCATATTGTTGTAACGAGTTTTCCACCCGTACTTTCCACATAATATTTCGTATCAGGATCCTCATATTATCCTTAGAAAAATTACTGACTAGGTTTGATTGGATTCTAATCCGAAACCATCACGACAAGTACTAAATGGGAAACTAACTCACAGACCATAGCATGTAAACATTCAAAACTAACTTTAGTAAAGCAGAACGTTGGGTACCCCAATGCCATCTACTGGTCAATTTCACCATTATTCCCGTCACAAAGACTAAAGAATAAAATCCGGTATTTCTCGTTGTGTTTTTGACAATCAGCACCAGTTACGCAACTTTCCGGGGTTTACTGGGTAAGTCCTTGGAGACCCGAACTATTTCGGGTAACCACAACAAACAAACCCAGCCCCGCCGCTCTTACGTAACAGCACCTCGACCCGCTATACGAGCACTTCTACGTATGGGTCCTTGGGGTTTCTTCTTCTCAATTACTGTAGGAACCTCTCTAGTTTCCTTTTCAGTAACTACCTTCTTCTTCTTCTTCCTACCATCGACTTTCCTAGCTGGCGTTGCTTTTCTAGTCTTCTTTGTAGGCGGGGGTGCTGTAACCTGTGTTTTACGCACCCACCTGGGTTGGGGCATTGGCACTTCTACCAAAGGCTCATTCTCGTCGCCAGGCCGGCGACCTAGCCAAGGCTTCAGGCGATCTACATGGCCTGCAACTATCTTGCCTTTCACATTTTTCAATAACACAGTAACATCCGATATTACTTTTGTCACTTCAAATGGCCCATCCCAACCCTTCGAGATTTTTCCATGTACAGGTGGTTTCAATCTCACCACCTTTTGTCCAACTACATACTTCCTCTCTCTCAAGCCTGTATCATACCCTACTTTCTGATGGATGGCCGCTTTCTTCAAATGGCCTCTCACCAATGCATAGCCTTCCCGCAATTCTCTGCGCAGGGATTCCGCAAATGCCACTCGGCATGGGACATCCTTTCTCCGCAGTACACTGCCAAAGACCAAATCTGCAGGCATTATGATCTCAGATCCAAATACCAGGCTGTTAGGAGTGCAGCCAGTTGAAGCATGCACCGTACCGTTGTATGCATGAGCCACATACTGGGAAAACGTATCCCAGTCATCCTGATTAGAATTAACCAGCGTGGTCAGCCCCTGAATCAACGTGCGGTTGAATCTCTCAACCATCCCATCCGACTGCGGTCGGTACGGATTAGTGCGTGTCTTAACTATGGCTAATTCTTCCAGCATCCCCTGAAAGAGACGCGATTCAAACTCCCTACCCTGGTCTGAATGTAACATGAGAGGTGCGCCAAATGTTAGTACCCACTCCTCAACCAAAGCTTGTGCGCAAGTTAATGCCGTGTGATCCTTCATTGGGATCACCTTCACGTACTTTGAATAGTAGTCTTGTACCACCATCATGCACACGTTGGAGTTTGGAGTTGTCTGGAAGCCAGTGATTATGTCAATGGCTATCCTCGCAAATCTGACTCCGAACAGTTCCTGTCTGAGAGATGTTTTACCTTTCCCAGGGCCCGGCTTCACCAGGCAACACGTTGGGCATTCACTCAACCAACGTATTACGTCCTTAGACATCCCAGGCCAGTAATATCTCCTCGCGAGTTTGTCCAAAGTCCGTTTCCTGCCAAAATGAGCGGAAGTCTGATGACCATGGAAAAACTCGAATACTTCCCATCTCAGAGAAGCTGGCAAGACTATCTGTAGCCTCCTCCTGGCTTTGCCTTCAAGAGTTTTCCATCTACACAATAGGCCGTCTCGCACTACCAGCTGCGACCATTGGCCCACTAAGTTCCTTACTTCCACACATTCCAATGACAGAGCAGGTCTGACGGGACGAGCAGCTCTCTCCAGGATCAGATTCCGTATCATATTGATACCATCGTCATCCTGCTGAGCTTCAAGTATGGACTCCGCCGACCAAAACACCAAGTTCTCTTCCCAGGCCGGATCAAAATTCATTATTGGAGCCACCAACGCGTTATGTATGCCACAGTCTTCACAGTCCATTCTTGCACATCTTCGGATTGGTCTCCTAGACAAGCAATCCGCATTTACGTGCTTCACTCCGCTCCGATGCTGAATCTGGGTATTCTCTATCCCTAGTTCAGACAACGCGGAGATCCATCTACCCATCATCCCATCTGCTTCCTTGAAATTAAGGAGCCATCTCAAGGATGAATGGTCTGTTCGTAGAATAAAATTCCCACCATACAAATAATGGCGGAATTTCTTTGTGTAAACTACTATGGCCAACAACTCTCTCTTGGTGGTGCAATAATTGCGTTGAGTTTTACTCAAGCTGTTGCTAGCAAATGCCAAGGGCACTTCTCTACCTTCCTGCACTTGGGATAAGACAGCGCCTATGCTATCGTTGCTAGCGTCGGTGTCCAGGATGAACTGATCACCCTCAGTAGGATAGCTCAGCACAGGAGTTACCGTGAATAACTCCTTCAGCTTCTGAAAAGCCTGTCCAGCTAATTCCGTCCAAATAAACGGAGGTAGCTTCAACATTCCCTTCCTTTTTCCTACTACCAGCGCCTGTAATGGAGCTGACACCTCAGCAAATCCGGGAATGAAATCGCGGTAGTACGAGCAGAAACCCAAAAATGACCTCACTTCTTTCTGGTCTTTTGGTGTTGCCCAATTAGCTACAGCCTCTAATTTCCCTGGATCCGCCGAAATACCTGTGCCACTGACTATTCGGCCCAGATATTCCACTGATTGCCTGAAGAACTTGCATTTCTTAGCTTTCAGTCTAAGGTTGTAGGATCTCAATCGATCCATCACCTTGTTCAGATTTGATAGACACTCCTCCCGAGTTTTCCCGAAAACTATGATGTCGTCTAGATAAACTAGACAGTTTTTCCACAACAATCCCCTTAGCATTGTCTCCATCATATTCTCGAAAGTAGCCGGAGCATTGCATAAGCCAAATGGCATTACATTGAACTCAAACAACCCCCGGTGGGTTGTGAATGCTGTCTTTTCCTTATCCTCTGGGTGCATCCCAATCTGCCAGTATCCTGACTGGAGATCTAAGGTACTAAACCAGTGATTGCCTCCCAAGGAATCCAGACTTTCGTCAATGCGTGGCAAGGGGTAGGCATTCTTCCTCGTAATCCCATTCAGTCTCCTGTAATCTATACAGAACCGACAGGTGCCATCCTTTTTGGTAACCATTACCACCGGACTAGCCCATGGACTATCTGAGGGCCTTATTATCCCTTCCCCTAACATCTTGTCCACCTCATCCTCCAGTGCCTGTTTCTTAGACAACGGGAGGCGCCGGTATGGCAAGCGCAATGGTGGGCTAGAACCGGTGTCTATCCGATGAGTTACTCGGTCAGTTCTACCCAATTGCTCCCCTGGAGCGGAGAACAAGTCTGCATTCTCGCATAATAGCTGAGCTAGACTCCGCTTGTCCTCCTCCGTCTCCAAGTGGCTATCTGTCACTAATGGTAAAAGATGCAGTGGCAAACCATATCCTTCCTTCCTATCCTGCTCTCCAGTGTCTTGCAATACCACTGGCATAGCGGATGGATCCAAAGCTCCTATTTCCACTGCCCTCTTTACTGCTAACTCCACTTCTGGTGAGTCAGCTCTTCCTACCACGTCAGCATATGTTACGTCCCCAAAGGTCGTCCCCTTCTCCAGGTACACATCCTGAAAAGTCATATTACTGACTGGTACTACTGTTCGTCTTGAACTTTGCACTAAGGCACTGGTGGAAACCAATCCCAGCTTACTCAAATGCTGTTGATTCGGTTCCACCACCCCCATGCGGTCAAATTCCATTTCCCGGCAGTATACAACTACATTGCACACATGGCGGGGAGGAATTCGCACTGTCTGAGAGACAGACGAGACGCCTGAAATCCGGCGGAGTACACACTGGACTTTCATCTCTTGTGGATATCGAAGAGTGAGTTCCCCTGTCACACTATCCAATACCGCCCCATACAGAGAACAAAAATCTACTCCCAAGATTCCCTCATCCGTCAATTCAGCTACAGTTGTTGAAACAACAAATGAATGTTGATTCACCCAAAAGGGTATCACCTGTCTGCCATGTGTCCGCATATGAGACCCATCAGCACTTCTGACCGACCCAGACCCCACAGGGTTAGTCGACAGACCTGCGAGCTTCTTGAAGAAATGGTGACCCATCATGGAGTGACTAGCTCCAGTATCAATCAGAAATTCCCCCAAGCAGCCCTGAATCTGCACAGGCAAGTACCATCTCTTCCCTTGTAAAGGGGAAGGTTGCAAGGCAAATCTCTGGATTCCAGCTTCACCGCCCAAGTCATATCCCCTCGAGTTGAGAAACTTAACTATAGGATCATCGGGTTTGAGTCGCGAAGCACAAAACCTTTCTACTTCTTCCGCCAACTCAATTCTGCGGACGGTGTCCAGATGAGCTAAATCTTCAACACCATTCTCGTCCGTTCCCTGGGGCCCATCTCCACCTGGCGGATCAGACTCAGGTGCGGCTAACCCCAGCGGTTCCCATGAAGTGGAATCTTTTGATTCTCCCCTAACAGTACCTTTGACAATCACAGGTGGGGTTGTTATCTTGTCATCGACAACAACCCCTGTTAGTTTTCCGTCGGTGGTGGGCTTTGGTCAGAAGAGGGTCCGTCTTTTTGTTTCTCGACCGATGATACATTCTTAGTATCCTTGGACCAACATGTCCTTGCAAAGTGACCCTTCTTCCCACAATTATAACATTTCGTGTCTTTGTTGGGTTTCCCCTTACCGCGACCACGAGATGCGACCTTCTCAGCCTTCTCAGCCTTACTACGCTCCTCCATGACTTTTCCGATCATGGTCTTCAATGCACCCTCCTCTGGCGCCTGAGCGTCTGATCCTGGAATCCTTCGTCTTACATAAAAAGAACGACGGCCTTTCCATTTAGGATCTATTGCTGCCACCTCTTGCACTCCCTCTGCAGTCAGTTCAACCTCTTCTACGGGCATTTCTATCACTGCTACAGGGGCTGCCTCTACAGTTTTCAACAGCTTCCTCTTTCTCAGAGCATCTTCCGTAAGCTCGAAGATATCTGCTAGTGACATAGTGGTCTTCCACTGTGAAGCAATCTCGCTCGACAATCTTTCGTCCTTAAGTCCATCTATATACAGGCTGGACAATTTCCTTACCAGCCATGGATCACTTGGACTCATAGATGCAAATGCTTCTGCTGCTAGCACTCTGAGAGCCATTCCAAACTGTCTGTGCCCTTCACCGGGCTTCTGAACTCTTGCCTCTAGCTCAGACGCGGGATCCGCACCGGATGTGGAACCTAAAGCCCAAGAAGCTGTTTCCACTAATCCCTTGCACGTTCTACCCCCGCTTAACTCAAAGCTTGTTAGAGCGGGATCACCAGGACCATCCCGCAGACACCATGACAAAGCTGCAAGGCATTCATCGCCCTCCCAACCATTATGTCTCATATCTGCTGAAAATCGTGTGAACCATTTTCTCCATGGAACTGTGCCATCATACTGCTTCATCTTGATAGCCTGCTTTCTCACAGGTGTCATCCCCGTTCTCAACGGTATATCAGTCTGACTTAAAGCATAGTCCACTGCTTTAAAGTTCCCCACGTCATTCGGTACCGCATCAATCCCCAATCTTCTAATTGCTGGATTGTTTTGGAACACTACCTCATCCTCCATAGACATATTTGCCCTATGTTGGTAGGGTGTCCCACTTTGAATAGTACCTCCTGTCCTTGGTGTATTCATGCTTCCTGGAGTTACATGACTGCCAGGCAATGGGGGAGGTGGTAAATTGAACATAGGTCTTGCGTTCCCATAACAGTTATCCGGGCCAACATTACTCCACCCCCCATAGGAGGTGTTAGGCCCTGCCAGATTCCCTTGACCTGGCGGCCGAGCATTCATGTTTACCCCCTTGGGCAAACCTGGTCTACTCACTGTAGACACGTTTACCGGACCTGTAGGAACCTGCCTTGTTCCCGGAGCTGGAGTAGAATGAGCACCTGGAGCTGGAGCAGTGTTACCTGGTCCCACAGGAGGCTTATTCCCTGTAGCCTGGGCTACCGGAACGTCTCCTTTTACTCCCTTGGTGTCATTCTCCACACTCACTGACTCTGTTTCCTCAAGAAAGCAATCTAACTTCTCTTGAAACAGCTTTTCAACTCTACCACACAGTTCCAACATGAACTCCTCATTCTTATCAAACTTACTGCCATGCATGGATGAGTGTCCACTCACACTGGATAACATGTCAGCTGTATGTATCACCATGGAACCATCTAGATCCTCAGTGGCAGGTGGTTTCACCACCTCTTCCACTGTATTGACTATAAAAACTGAGGGATCGTCGGCAGTCACAAAGGTCTCATCTTTAGACACTTCTTGTGCTGTCCCCACTGAGTCCCTTTGTACCTTAGTCACTTCTGGTTCCAGTTTCTTTACCATGTGATTCTCAGCTTGTTGAGCTAGTGCTTCCAACTCTCCTAACTTACTATCCTGTTTCTTCAACAACTCATCATACTCCGCTACTTGTAACTGTCTTGCCAGTATCTCGGAACTAATTTCTTTATTCCGCACCACTAGCTTTTCTGTTTCAGACTTCAATCTGACTTCAGTTCCCTCAAGTAGACCTACATTGACTGAAATTTGTTCCAGATGTTTTATCTGAGCTGCATGTTCCCCAATGTTTCCCGACCTCTTTGCCAAAAAACTCTTTTCGAAAGCTTCCCTTTCCTCCTTCAGCTTTCTAAGGGATTCCTCCTCTAGTCTTATCCCTTCTTTCATATGCTCATGCTCATTTCTTAATCTGAGCGTCCTTATGTCATCCAGGCTCAACCTCTCCCTGGGTTCATAAGGTGGAACTTCTAGACCTGGTATCGTCAGCCTAAAAGGATCTGGGAACAGCTTATCTCCCCTGGAGATCACCTCAGCTGTCTCTTCCCTTTCCTCAGGAGTTTCCTCTAGGTCGTCCCTTTTGACTACCTCAACTCCTTCCTGACTGACCGGGACCACCACTCTAGTCCCTTCCACTGCTTCCACAGTGGGTACCGGTCTAAGTTCCCATCTCACTGGTACATCTACTGTACCCTCCAGACTAGGTATACTAGAGTCACTATCCTCTCCAATATCTTCTATGGTTACCGGTCCAAGCAGCTCCCGGACCCGGCCTACCATTTCCCTATCTGGCTCCAGAGCTGGACGTTTCGCTGGAGGGTCCCCTAGTGAATCCTCAGATCTCACTTCATGGGCGCTATCTTCCCCTCCATGTCCAATTTCCCTACTCTGATTGAACGTATGCACCTTCTGCCTAGCATCAAACCTCACCCTGGATCGTAATCTAGGACGCATCCCCTCCCCTTGGTTAGTAACCGACGGGGGAGGTACCTCTGTATCTGACATATCTTCACCACACAAAAGCAACCTGTAATAGCTATCCTTGAAACCTACCAATTCTGGTTCAAACATATAAGAGCTTACCTCTCAATTTCAGAAAGAAAAATAACAAAATAAATGTAAATCAATACTTACCCAAAGTGGTCACGGCACCAGTGTAGCTGTTGGCTATTCTAAGATAGACATCTGCTATGAAAAACTCCAGATTCGAAAATAGGTTGTTCAGAAATTACACTTTATTCATTCTGACATACGGCTCGTAATCATACAGACGGATAGCAATAATCAAATAGGCTTCTGAACACCAGTGGTCATATGAACATACAGGAGGTATACGCTCACGGTCTAGTACATAGTTCCCGAGTTCCAATGCTCTCTTCCATCTTGGTTAACTCCTCTTGGGACAGACTCCCCCGTAGGGAGTTCTGTACCCGGAGTTGTACACCAGTGCGTCTATCTCCTCTAGTTCCCCCAGAGGGTAGAACAGAGAGAGACGCAGGGTGACCAAGGTGGAAGCAGCGACAGGACTAGGCCTAAAAGGTACAACAGAGTTCGGGGAAGCTCTGTTGTGGAGCAGCCAAGCTGGCCGAAGTGCGCAGCAAGACTGGGTCCTCGATTAGCAGAACTCCAGGTCTTATGTACTGGTCGTTATGTAATTCTCTCCATTACTCGTAAACACTTGAGTTCCCGAGGAACTCCGGGTAACCACGCGCCGGTGCATCCGAGCCGACACTGTACCCGAGATATGTCGGGTGACACGTGGCGGTCACGGCTCAATGCACATAACCAGGCCGCGCTCCACCATTCCTCAGGTGGGCTTATATAACCTTATACTCGGCAGTAGACAGGAGTGCGGCCTGGATACACGACAACACATATACCAAATATAACTCCAACTGGTTCCCTAGAAATAGTACAGCGGCGACCCACTACATTATCGTACGACGCCAAGACGAAACGCGTCACCATCAAACCGCCGAGACACTGTGCTGTCCTGCTGAGTCAGCATCTCGCATGCGTTCTAGGCTTCGGAGAGAAGACGTGTTTCGCGTCGCCGACTACCGGCGCCTACTCGATGGATGTTTACGGGGACGTGCACTCTGTGTTCATATACACCGACATGATCCAGGAGAGACGTGTGGGCGACATGCAAGTGCCGCTGTTGCGCTGCGTGGCGGTGGACAGAGGCGGAAAGCGTCGAGGTGGCGTGCAAGCTATCAGTTTTCCCCATTTGGATTATTTCCCCTTGAAATCCAAGAGGTTTACCGAGGTCGGCATCTATTTAAGAGACCGATCCGGTCATTCCATCCCATTCGGTAGAGGCGAGGTGACCGTGACACTTCATCTGAGACCTATTGAGTGCTGAAAGAGAGAAAAATGATGCGTCAACGCGTTCCGTACTTTCCACCCAGGCGCACCGTCGGCAGAGGGTACAGCGATTACTACAACGCGCAGCTGGGCAACGGCGTCAACGTGTACAGCGGGCGCTCTTTCCAGAGCGGGCACGGTTTAGGCGGCGCTCTGTTAGGTCTGATGCGCTCGGCTACCCCGCTATTGAAGTCGGTGGGAAAAACGCTGCTCCGCGCCGGTGTGGGCGTAGCTAAAGATGTGCTGGCGGGTCGGACTTTAAAGAGCAGCGTGAAAGACCGAGGCGCAGGCGCTCTGAAGAGACTGGCGAGTACGGCGTTCTCGGGAGGAAAGACGCCTGTCGCGTCTAAGAAAGGGTCGAAACGTCGCCGGCATTCTCCTCAGACGGGCGGTGGCTCTTGCAAGAGACGTAGAGGGGATGTATTCGACCGGTAAGCGCCTAGGCGTTCAGGTATAAATAAAAAGACTGGAGGCGGCCGGCGTCAGTCTGTCGGCCGCATGAAGAGAGAACACAATGGCTTACGTACACGAGAGCAGTAACGAGTGCGCGCTCTCTGAGCTCGACCTGCACACCGTAGCACCGACTCAGACTACTATCTTAAAGTCGTCTTTCCTGGGGATAGAAACAAAAAACTCTTTAGAGGATGGAGGTAACATAAATTTCACCATCAACAAGTCGCAAGAGTACACAGACCTGAACGAGAATTACCTTCATCTGGAATGTCAAGTGCTAAAGGACGGAGCGGCGATCGAGGACACCGACGCGGTAGCTCCGGTGAACAACTTGGCTCACTCGCTCTTCAAAGACGTCCAAGTCTCCATCGGCGGTTTCAAAGTGTCTGGCAACACCGAGACCTACCCTTACCGAGCTTACTTGGAAGGGTTACTCAACTACAACAAAGACGTGAAGGACGGCGTCATGAGCGCCCAGGGGTGGCATGAAGATACGCCCGGTCAGTTTGACACGTTGACTGACGCGAATGCGGGGTACAAAGCGCGCAAGAAGCTAATCTCCAACAAGCGCTTTTCGCTGATGGCGCGACTGCACTTTGACCTGGCTCATCAACCGAAGCTCATCGTTGGAGAGACAGAAATCAATCTCACTCTGAAACAAGCGGCGCCCTCTTTCTATCTGATGTGCGCCGCTGACGGAGGCTACAGCTTGAAGATCTACAAAGCAAAGCTCTACGTGCGACGCGTGCTGGTGGCGGACGCTGTAGCGGAAACGCACGAGAGAGCGGTGATAGAACACGGGCCCTTCGACTACCCGATGAACAGAGTGGAGGTGACGACCTACGCCATCCCTCAAGGTAACAGAGATCACAGCTACACGCACTCCAACACAGGCCAGCTTCCCAAGTCGATGATGATTTGCTTCCTTGACCACGACGCCTTCAACGGTAGCTACACCAAGAACCCGTTCGAGATGAAGCATTACGACATCAGCTCGCTTCAAGTGATAGTGAACGATCAGAAAGTGCCGAACGACGCCTACGTGCCCGACTTTAAGACCAAAGCGGCCGTGAGAGAGTACTTGGCGCTACACACGGAAACGGGGATGTACGAGGGCGCGCGCTCCTGCGGTATTTCATACGATCAATTCCTGAACGGTTACACGGTGTTCCCCCTCGACTTAACCCCAGACAGATCGCACGACGGGTGTCGCGTGAACCTTATAAGAGCGGGTCAGCTGAGGGTGGAAGTCAGTTTCCGCTCGGCGCTACAAGCGACAACAACGGTGCTACTCTACTTGGTGTACGACAACGTCGTCGAGCTGACCCGAGATCGACACCCCGTCACCGACTACCACATGAACTGAAGACAAGACGGCGGTACTTGGCGTATCGTATGAACACGCTTGAAATAAGCAGAGTGTTGAAGGAAAACGTTCACACAAAACATCGTTTCCTGGGCGTTTTCTCTTGTGACACTATTCCGAAGCACCCTATCAAAGACACTTGTTTCGTGAGCAACACAGATCCGCAACATTTACCAGGTCAGCATTGGGTGGCGTTTTACGTGTCGAGCACGGGTGAAGTGTACTACTTTGATTCCTTCGGCTTACCGCCGCTGAGTGCGGAGTTCTTGTCTTTCGTGGAACGCTCTGCTCCGTTCAAGTGGCAAAGAAACCGCATTCAACTACAAGACACTTCTGCTGACACCTGTGGACCTCATTGCGTTCATTTCCTAATTGAAGCATGTCGAACAAGAAACCCCAAGAAGTGCGTCATGCGCATGAGCAAAATCCCAAAGCTGAGCGACCGGGCCGTGAGTCAGAAGCTATCGATGATGCTGTTGTGACGGGTTGTTGCGATGGCGGCCGTTTCATGGAGGCAAAGATTCTCTGCCTTGCCGAAATGGTGTTGGATTTATCCAAAGTCGTGCAATGTCTATTGGAGAGAAGTCGTCCGGGGTGTGGTGGTGCGAGTGACGGCGGCGTGAGACTTTGCGGCCTGTTGAGTTGCTGCAAATCGAAGAAGCAAGCTAAAAAAGCATAAACTTGTGTGTTTTTTCTGATTGAAATGAAAATAAAGAATAAAATGAAAAGAAAAGAAATGATCTTGTTGTGTTTTTATTTCTATATATAAGTTACATAACTTTTTTTTGTTTGTTTGTTTACAAACAGTCACGTGTCACGTGGTGTTGTTTACAAACAAGAAAGCCACGTGGTGTTGTTTACAAACAAACCCTAAGTAGGTCACGTTACCCTAGTTACCAGAATGCCGGCTTCTGATTGGCTGAGCCTAAGTAGGTCACGTGACGTAAGTAGGTCACGTTACCATGGTTACCAGAATGCCAGCCTCTGATTGGCTGAGAGCTTCTAAGTAGGTCAGTAGGTCACCCAGAATGCTGGCTTCTGATTGGCTGAGAGCCCTAAGTAGGTCACGTTACCATGGCAACGGGTCACGTGACCAAATGGAGGCCTCTGATTGGCTGCAGGTCGATTGAGTAATAAACAGTACTTAACTATAGTCCCGTTCCGATACATACTATACTACTTATATTTCCTTTAGCACTTTGCAAGTGTGTTTATTTACCTTTAATGTGAGTTATGGCTTGCAGGTGGGCCTTTTTATCACATATCACCACATGTATTACCCACTGCCAAACACAGAAGTGTTCACTTTCACAATCATTTCATGTGATTATAGCTGGCTTTCAAGGTGGGTCTAAAACACTATCATGCAGAACACACTCATATCCCACTGCCAAAAATTTTCATCTTAATGTAACATCTCCTTGATGTGTTAATTAATGGCTTTCAAGGTGGGTAGTAATGGACGTGGTCTTTTGACCTGGCTGAATTGCATACACACATCTGCTCGGTCAACATCTCCTTGATGGGATACTGAGCAAGACCTTCTTGAATAAACTCATGACTTGACATGCTTTTGATGACGTCGCAGGCCAGTATGGTTAGGGTTGTGTCGTATACTGCATATCTGAAGGTCGGCAGGTCATTTTAGTCTTCTGTGGGTGGTAGTTCCATCTATAATAACAAGACAAATTCAATTAGACATGGCGTTAATACTAATACTAAAAATAATAATTATATATTTCATTCTATGGCTGTATACAATTCATCGAAAAGTGTAAAAGTAAAGACATTCTTTAATAAAAATCATTCCCTTTACAGGTGTCAATATGAGCTGCGACGATTTATACCTGTTTACTGTGAGAGCACATCTTGAAATTACATATGCGCAAGAGATATGGGAGTTTATCTCAAAGGGACAAAAAGAAGGGGAACCTTTCCAGAGTTACAATAGTGAGTGTCATTATTGGTATTGTGCTATCAACAACATTATAAATACTCTGCAGAAGGAGGGAGTGTTTTACCAAGTAGCTATCCACAAAGACAGCACTTGCCTCCTGTCCGACATGGAGAAAGGTTGGGGTTGTATCCACATAATATTTCAAGATCGTTTCTGTCCATTGTTCCATAAGTGGACACTAATGGACAACTGCGGTCTGAGTTATCTCAGCTCGCTGTCAAGGGAGACTGCTTACATGTTTGAGCCCATGCAAGACAACGGAGAATTTTATGTCATGGAGACAGGCAGCACAGTCGCGATGGGGAACTTTTAAGTCAACTGGGTAGGTACGTTGTATTGTTGTTCGTCTGTTCTGGTGGGTAACACCTAACATGGTCTACTGTCTTCTTTTCTCAAAACCCACAGTCACAGTCACGACATGTTTCCCAAATTGAGAGACCTTGCTGCTGCAGCTCTTCCTGTATGTCAGCAGGATCACTGGCTTACTAAGCGTCTGTACGCCGATGTTTTCGCCGATGAATTGCAGGTTGTGGAGATTGAGCGACCGTCTACAGAGCTTCATGTTAATGGTCCACTTACTATTAGTCCTCTTGCCTATGGGGTCGGGTGTTTTGTCTCTCTGAACGAGGATGTGACCTATCTTTTCCCGCATTGTGAATATCATTTTCATTCTAAAACAATTTCAAACATGTGCCAGGACGACGTTACAATGTTCATTCAGGTGTACATACGGTCGCGTGTTGTTTCGGGAGATGACTTTCTCAAGTCCACTGACCTTCACTTATTCCCAATGACTGAAGCTGTCACCCTTCGTCTTCAGCAAGCTACAGTGCTGAGGTGTGCAGAGTATAGTTCTGTGGTCAAGCGCACCATACGAATAATACCCCTGAACGATATCTCTGTTACCTGTGTCGAAACATCCATATCCGAAGACCTGTGGTTTTCAAAGAGTGCGGACGAAGAATGAACATATGTCTATTCTTCCCTCTTCCATTTTTCAGATAAAAGTCATGCCTGTTTTCCCCACACTGAAACTGTTGGCATTAAATGCTGTGGTGGATAACGGATTGGAAATGTCTCCTCTGCTTGTGGCTTCCAATCCCTTTCATACCAAAACAATTTTGGCAGTGGTCAAGCAGCCCATCTTTGCACCTGTAAAAATTGCCCTACCTCGACACGTTCAGGTCAAGTCTACAGCATTTGAATTGGGGGTATATTTTTGTTTGTCTCCTGGCATTGATGTTGTCTGTCAACTGGCTGAGTACAACAAGGAAGACAATATAATATCTTACGGCCACACGGACAAGTCTGTACAGACTGAGGCCTGTGGATACATGGTGGAGGTGTACTATGATTCCAGCCTTTTGCGACCGCGAGAAATTGTTGCTGAAATGTTCACCCTTGGATTTAACACGTCCATCCCCCAGTATGCTGTGTCAGAGTACATCTCTGTTCAATATGGCTACTTCACCAATGATGACACAAGGCAGACCGAGGGGGAGTGTTCAGAGGGTGATCTGAGTTCAATTCAGTCGGCGGACTATTGCGTGGACATGTTCCCCACTCCCGAATCTCCAGGTAGTCTGCCACCGAATATGGTAGTGGAGTTTGAGGACAGAGAATTGGAGCAGTATCTGAACCAAATTGTCGACATGGATGAGTCTGTCTGGCAGGCCTGTGATTGGGGTTCATTACCTGCGGAGGCATTTCAAATTGGCAACTCAGCTATGTACCCTGAAAGCGAAGGATGGGGTGAAGTAGAGGAAAACCTAGAAGAGCAGTTGGAAGTCTCCACACGGACTACTATACTCCACAAAATGACCTTTCTTTCCACGGGGGAAGTATTATTTTCCCCGTCTTCTAGAGGGTTATCTCAACAGTGTTGTGAACTGTTGTATGGTGTGTACAACAGCGACAATATAAATTAAAATAATTTCTCTGCTCCCTCTTTCTTGCAGCCTTCTCTGCGTTGTGCAAGGCAACATAATTAGCCATACAATACCAGTACTACAGTTGCTATGGAGTCTGGAGTGTTCCATGAGCAATCTTCTCAGGAAAATGGTGAAAAGTGGACTGCCGATATGTGTGGAGTCCTCCGTAATGTCTATGCGGACGTGGTAGAACGCAGAAATTTAGCGCTCAGTCCAGCCGAGTTATCAGCCATGATGGAAGATCAATGGAACGTAATGTATCCTGATAGTCCCGTGAGTGGCCTCTCCTTAATTCGTATTTACCACCTGTTAGAGGAGAAAACCCCTGCTTACTTTAATATCAGACCACCTGCCTATTCAGAATGTGTCAAGAAAGAGCCGCCAGAGAAGAAAAAGACAGTCTACACAAAGTGGACCGAGGCCATGACTGAAAACCTGGAAATGTGTGGTGCGGCAGCGTTGAAAATCGAAGCAGAGTTTAGGTTTACGGAGGAATGTAGTCTAAAATTTGGTAAATTGATATGGGTTCAATGGAAGAAAATTTACCCAGACGCCAAGCAGTCGTCCCAGGCACTCGTAAAGCGTTACCAAAAGCTCAGGGAGAATGCAGAGCTCAGGGGATCGGTACAGTTCCCACGCGACGCTGAGTGGTTCGCAAAAAGAGACGCAGCCATTCGGTCTCATGGTCCAGGTGGAGATGCGGGGTCAGAAGAGCAGTCAGACGTTCCTCTGTTGCCCAAAGGACCAGGTGGAGACGGGTGTACAGATGGCGTGGATTATTTCAACAAAGACAAGAAGCGCAATAGAAGGGGAAAACCTACAGTATGTTATTATGAATCTTCCCAATCTGAGGACCAATCTCAGGAACAGGCTAAGCGTAGAGCATGTGACATGGATGTTGACTTTGTTTTGGACGAGCCCTTTCTGCAACAAAATTCACATGTGGTTGGTGTAGACATTTCTGCAGAAGAGGAGGTCGATCCCCCGGTCAAATACAAGCGAAAGACAAAAGGTCCAGTTGTTTTTGATGAGGACGAAGATGTTGAAGACGACCATGAGCAGGAAGACGTCAACGCTCCGGTGGCTGATGGAACGGCCATAGTTAAGGTAGTGAAGGCGCGAGTCAAGTGGACTCCTCATTTGGTGGAAATGCTGAAGCTTGCTATGCAGCGTACAGAAGAGCAAATTTGCATGCCCAACATCAATAGCTTCCATGGAATGAGGTCACATCTACTTGCTGCACATTTCAATAATCTTGTGCCAGAGTGTAATGTACACCAATCAAAAATAGTCAGTAAGGCCAGTAAGCTTAAGAAGGAAAGAAAGAAAGCCAAATGGTCTGATTTACCAGGTGAAGGAAAAGAGGCTGAGACGGGAGATAACGCCGGCCAGGCTGACATGCCTAATGACATGTGTTTCAATTTAAGCATTCTTAGTACTATTGTGTATAACCGTCTAATCGAGACGCAGGTAGAGCGTAGCCGAGATCGGCTGTTTCAGGCAGTTTGCTTTAATTGTGGCATGTTGCTTTATGGCAATTTAAAGTATGGTCATTTGTTCCACCGCAAGAAAGGACCGAATGAACCCCCTGCGCGTATAACATATTCAATGAGTGACTACGAGTTTGAGCTTCCCTACGAGTTCACCTATTTGGATGGAAACACGGTGGTACATAAGTTCTATGCCTGTTATCAGTGTACACGTCGTCCTATGAATTACTACCCATGCACTGCCAACATCAATCCGGATCCATCTCATCCTGCCATCTTTCGGTTGCCTGAGGTTGTCAGTGCACTGCGCAACAATCACGAGAAGGGCAATGCTTCTCTTGCCAACATATTTTCTACTACCCAGAAGGCTAACAACAAGGCACGACGTATTTGGGTTCACAAAGTTGGAGAAGTCAATGTTTTGCCGAGAGTTGCACATAACTACGCAGGCCTGTACGGTTACATGGTCACACGTCCGGACGAGGAGGCGCAGAATGTCTCTGATGAGAGAATAGTTGCAGCTGTGAAATTCTTTGGTCGAAACAATTTTCTGTTCAAAGATTTCAAATCAAACTATGAGACACTGTACCGGCATGCCGACATAGATCTACTTCCCACTGAGACAGACTGTCCAGATGCTCGAGGCCACCCTATATGTGAACACCTCAACGATGAATCAGTAGCATGGGCTGTCCCTCTGGACCCTGAAAGGGGTTTGCCACGTCTTAATCCACATGAGGACATCATCGGTGTCCAACATTCACGCGAATTTGCTGTGGACCTCAATAAGGGCATCTCATACAGGGATAAGCACTTGGAGGCAAAGGCATGGACATGGCTATTTCCATATGGTCATGGGAGTTGGTTTGAGCGTTCCGATCTCAAACCAATGCAGTACATCAAGCTCCGGGTTCTCTGCTATGATTCCCGGTGGAGATCCGACATCAACTATTCGTTCTTTTGGGTGGACCGCTTGATTAAAGATCGCTTATTCTATGTGGCGAAAACCAGAGTCATTACTACAGAGCCGGGTACCGAGGTTCCCAATGTGGGTCAGCTACGAGAGAGTAATTCCAGCACCGAAGGAAAGTTCTCGCAGTTTGGAAGTACACTGCCAAACACTGTGGTCGGCAGTAAGTCATATTGGAAGGCGAGGCTGCTTGAGCTGGTGGCCGTCAGTACGGAATTGGGACAGCCAGACTTCTTCATCACACTCACACAGAACGACGGATGGCCCGAACTGCAAACGGTGGTGAAGCATGGCTATGGGGCCTATCCAACAGTACCTGATGGTCGAATCTGTACAGATTCAAACACGTCGTCGACGGTTCTCTTCTCGGTGGAGACAACTGTCGCATTCTTCAAACGTTTCGCACAGTTCAAGTCTTATGTGCTGCAGAACGAAAACGGCCCCATTGGTAAGGTCCGTGATTCGTGGTACAGAGTAGAATTTCAAGGGCGCGGAGCTATTCATATTCACATGGTGGTGTGGTGTGAGCCCGGCACTATTCCAGCGGATGCGGTGAGAGCTGAATTTCCCCGGCCGGAGAGCCGTGAACAGCACAAGGACTCTGTAAAGGAAATGCGGAATGTGGTGGGCCAGTTCCAAATCCACGAGTGTCGTCCAGCCAGATGTTTCCCTCGAGTGGGAGGCAAAATCATCAGAAAGTGTAAGTACGGATTCCCATTTGAACTGACAGACGAGGATGGGACTGCCGAGGGTGGCATCCGCTACAACTACAAGAGACGTCATGAGGAAGACGTCAGGGTATCGTCGTACAACCTGTCTATTCTTTTGACTTGGCAGGCACATATGAACATTCAGCGAGTGACCCATTCTGGTTGGGAGATGTACTTAGCCAAGTACATCAGTAAAGCCGAGCCGTCCTTTGACATGCTCTTGCCCGAGGAGACAAGCGAGGTGGAGAGGTTCCTGCGCACACGTCTCATCGGCAGATTGGAAGCTGACTGCATACTTCTGGGGTACAACATGTGTCGCTGCACCCGTGAGGTTGTCTTCTGTCCGACCTCCATCAATCCGAACATGCGGTGCATGAAGAGAAATATTCACCTTAAAGGAGATCCCGACTCAACCGACATCTACTACGACAATGGATTGATGAAGTATCTGGATCGTCCTTCCCAGTTGAAGGACATGCTGTATGCCGAATATGTCAAGTGTTACAGATTAGTAGCGAGTGTAACGTCCGATCTACATGAGGAACAGGAAGAGTATCATCCAGAGTTTGAAGATGACGCTCCTCCACTGAAAGATGCCAAGGGACGTTTACTCAAGAGACGCAAGCAAGGCAAAGAAGCCGTCCCGCGCTGGCGGTTCTGTCTGCCTTATGGTGAATCTCAGGAGGCGTATTATGAGCAAATTCTCGTCCAAAGGTTCCCTTGGACTACAGACACAATCGGCAGCATCATTTCACCCGATAATGTGTCAAAGACTTATCAGGAGGAGTGTGCCATCCGTGACCTCATTGACAAGCAGTCAGACGCTGAGACTATGTTGCGTGAGGCTGCCGTCCGTGGATTTGATATGCGATTCATTAAGACCATAGCTCAGCATATGGTGGACAAGGAGTGGATGACCACTGAGGAGACTGACGCGTTGCTTGGGCAAATTGAGGAAAACCGTCCTCCAGTGGTCGAAAGACGTAAGCAGGTTGAGGTGGACGACGAGGATGAATTTGATATGGGAGACATGGGAGTGAGAGCGCCACCTATGGAGGACATAGATGCTTTGAAAGCTCAGTTGAATGCCGACCAAAGGCGAGCTCTGGACTACATGAATGGTGAAATAGCTGCAGAAAGACAGTTACTCGTCAACGTAGTTGGTGCTGCCGGCACTGGGAAGTCCTTCTTGCTGAAAACATTTATTGCATGCTGCCGACAACAACACCATCTCACTGTCAAGGTTATGGCCAGTACAGGGATAGCAGCTCATCTGATAGGAGGCTGTACTGTTTACAGTGCTTTTAAAATGGATATAAAAGCCCAATCCTTTCTGTACAAGGGCAGAGTTATTGCCAAAATGATGAGGGAAACTGATGTCTTTATCATTGACGAGTTCTCGCTGTTGGAGGCGAAAGTCATGATGGAAATAGATAACGTCATGAAGGCCATGTCCTGTGGCAAGTATAACCATACACCATTCGGTCACAGACATGTGGTATTGTTGGGGGATCCGGCTCAGCTGCCAGCCATTGATTTGGATATTTATGGCATTTGGACGTGGAACGGTTTCTTCAAATCTATTATACTGAATGAGGTCATGCGTCAAGACGACCCAGAGTTCCTGGCCATGTTACAGGACGTCAGGCGTGGTAACCTCAATCAAACATCTTTGGCCACACTGCGAAAACGTGTAGTCCCTCCTTCTTCCTACCCGAAACATGCAGCAGATTATGGCGTAAACGATGCGGTCATCGTGTCTCATCGTGTCGACAGGGATTCAATAAACAACGCCATACTTGAGAACATGGAGGGAGAGGAAACAGTTTTTACGGCCATCGACCTCAACAAGCAAGGCAATCCTGCCACGGCTGAGGAGTAAAAAAACATTGACATTTTCCAGAAAAGTTCTTTCCCGCGAGAGATACGTCTCAAGGTTGGAGCTCGGGTCATTCTCCTGAGAAACATGGAAATAGAGGCCGGATGGGTCAATGGCACTAGGGCTGAGGTTGTGCGAATCGTCAGCCAGAACTGTATTATCATACGTCATCTGGTCGACGGTACGGAGTTGTTGTTGGGACGTGTTGAACAAGATGTCGCATACGAGCATGCAACTGGCTCGCTAATGAGGAACCAGCTGCCTATTACACTGGGATGGTGTCTTACAACTCACAAGGTCCAAGGTATGACACTGGATCGGGCGTATGTTAAAATGGACGGTAAATTCTTTGCCAGTGGTCAGGCGTACACCGCACTGAGCAGAGTGCGACGGTGTTCTGATCTCACTCTGTTTGCCTTCGAACCAGTGGCAGTACGTCTCAGCCCGAGACATGCCTTAGTGCTGCAATATATGGAGTCTACTAATGTCCTTTCTCCTGACGCCAAAGACATCAAGAGTAAAGAGATGAGGGCTCTGGTGAATCTCATAAAAAGTACACCGTATGACCCAGAAAAAGAGCTGAAAAGGCAGGCCCGAAGTAAGAAATTCAAAAAGTTTATCAATGACTCTGTCAAGAGGGCCAATGGAATTCCAGTTTCAAATCCTAGGAATAAATCCAAAACGTCGAAAAGGCCAGCTCCAAGTTCAAGTCCTAGCAAGAAATCAAAGACGTCGAAAAGGCCAGCTCCAAGTTCAAGTCCAAGCAAGTCAAATAAGCGAAAGAGGGCGTCGGATCCTCCTCCTACTAAGGTTGCCGACGAGGCTGGTCATGATAATGCCGCAGAGCAGCCAATACCTGGATCTGGTCAAGCTGGGGAATCCTGCCACTCTCCGCCTGTTTCCAAAGGTGTTTGTCGAACTATTCCCAAGGTGCGACAAGGAGGCATAGTGCGTTACCAAGCCAGGGCCGGTCCCCTTTCTGACGCCCCAGAAGAGTTCATGTGGAAGAAGTCTCTGGCTAACCACATGCTGAACGAGGACTGTCATCGTACTCCCCTCATACCAGTCGACCGGTTTCCTTCTATGGTGCCCCAAAGTCATGTCACATCTCTCAATGATGCTGGCATGGGACTTGACGTCATAAAAGGTGATGGAAACTGCTTCTACAGAGCGATATCAAAGGAGTTGTTTGGCACACAGGAATACTACCACGTTATAAGGTTGCATGCCATTCACTTTCTGCAGCTCCATCTGGACGTCCATATGCCTGTTATTACTGATGACATGGCCATCCAACGTCTTCTGCGTAATCCTGATGTGTTGATAAGTCGACAGGATGCTGCTGACTATGTAGATAGGCATTACGAAGACAGGACATGGGCGTATAGCGCAAACTGCTATGCTGTGGCGGGCATGCTGGGTTGTGACATCCGAGTACTTAAACTCAATCCAAAAGGTGACTCGGTTTGGCACGTGGTCTCTCCGTTGGTGGCACTGGACGACAGGATTGTCCCCGCCCCGCCACAGCATTACACTCCTGTTATCTATAATGAACAGGTTGAAGGTCAGGGCACACATTTCACTCGTTGTTACAAAATGGCACCGCTGCCTGATGTAGAGTAGCACGTCTGGAACAGTCATTGTGTATATGTAGTCAGCCACTCAAAAATATTTTTAAACCAATTAAAAACTGCAGTCCTCACCTATGTCAAACGGTGTGTTTGTGCATCATCAATGCAGTCCTGGCCGAAAACACAGTTCAATTTGTGTGGCCAGTTTGTGCATCTGCAGTCCTGGTGTGGCATACGGCTAATGTCAACCAGATTGTGCATACAGTATAAACCATAACAAAAATCAAAGCATCGCTGCAGACATCTTTCATCTAGGTGGGTAAAAAATCAAATAAGTGTTACCGTTTATTTATTTATTTACTATTCATAATAAACACTCATTTGAAATACGCACAAATGTTATTAAAGAAAAGAAATATTTCATTTGCTGATATCTTAGCTGTATTTATCTGTCAATTGTGTAAGAATGTTTTATCTTGATAGTCATTGTACTAATACTACTACTACAGCTACTAATAAGTTATCGGTAGCTGTAATTGTCTTACCATATTCTTAAAGTCTGCTTGTGTTGAATGGCAGATGAGTGACGTCTGTACGGCTGCAGACCTTGGACATGTGCGAGGGGTGGTGGTGGGCGACTCCCTGCTGAGGTGGGCCGAGCTCCCTGGCTTTGTATACATACCAGTGGCAACGAGCGCACAGTTAAGATGCAATCTGCAGAAAGTTCGTAAGGAGATTGGAAACTGCCTCGTGGTATGTTGCGGGTCCAACGACCTGGCGGACGGATCAAGTTACCAGGATGTGGTATCACATTTAATCAAGTTCAAAAATGAGGTAACTATCTAGTCTTCACAGTATTATACGTTAAAGTACTATAATCTAATAATAATACTACTATCCTATAATATAATAATATAAGTCATAGGTAATGTATTGTACAAAGTAGTAGCGGCCTGATAATTTACGAAAAACTACATTTTTTATGAGAAAGGGTTAAAAAATATGGAATATTCAGCAGACACGGTTTGTTATCTTCCACATATCTCTGTTTGTGACCGTGAAATTTTGGTGTAGGGCAGGGGCAAGCCTAAGCGGGAAAATTTTCACTTTGAATATTTTGTGTCGTGGCTATGCGGACTACGACAATCGTGTACCAAATATCATAATTTACAAAAAACTTTATTGGGTGAGAAATGTTTGGGGGGGGGGGAAATGCAATCTTTACCATAATCAGTGTGTGAATAATATTATTGTCAATATTTTTAGGCCAGCAGGCTTTTCGATGAAGTTTTAATATGTACTGTGCCACGGCGCCGACAGCTCAAACCCTTCGTGCGGAAGACTCTGAACAAGTGAGTGCAATGTTTTTCAAGTCGGTCAAATATAAAACATGGAATACAGTTTACTTTAGGAATGCGTACATGTCTGTGTTGCCAGTAGTTTAATTTTTTTTTTTTAAGAAAAATGCAATTGGTCAAGAAATTAAATTATCTTTAAGAAAGTTGGTGTTCACTTTCAACCCATCAACATTTCATTGCCTCGAAATTTGGTGTAGTAAATGAAACGCTAAGTTTTAATAAGTGACTCACCTTAACAATATCTGAATTTTCAGACGCATCCGTTCCCACTTCGAGGGCAGGGTGATTGACTTGGATCGTGCCCTGCCCGAGTTTCGGCTGTTCCGCAACGACCGCATCCATCCATTGCGGGCGGGTCTAGTCAGAATCGAGAAAGCAGTTAGTGATGTGGTTAAGGTAAGTCTTAAGCACTATAACATTGAATCATTTAAAGAACAAATGCCAAATTTTGCACCATAGTGAAAACTGTTATTTTCATTTTATAAAAATAATAAAAAATAAGCAGACATAATAATAAAAGTAGCATTGATCTATATGAATAGTATAAATTTCATTCTGCCATCTATTTCTGCCATGTATTATTAAGTCTACACATTTTCTGCCACCAGCCTCTTAGCATGGCTGACAAGCCGGAGGCAGCCAAAAGGAGGCTGAGGTGCCCATGGAAGCCGACAATGGGGTGGCAGTAGGGGTAGACGATGGGTCGTTCGACCAGGTTCAAGAGGTAACTATAAATCTATGTTTTTAATGCTTCATACAGTAACACTGAATTAACTAAATGGTCAAACAGCACTACAAGGCACATGTTTCTTATCTCATCATAGTTGAAATGCTGCGTGCTCATTTTTCACCGGTAAAAAGGTCATCTATTTTTTCCTGTGCTGTTCTTTTCAGACAGTTGTTTGTATATTTGTTGCTATTTGTTATCAATTCAGATCAGTCAGACAGGTGGAGACGGAGCAGCACGGGTTGGTCAGATGCTAAGAGGGGGGGGACGGGGTATCATCAGGAGCCGACTCGGCCACAAATCAGTAAGTATCTCACATATAGAACTTCTTTGGTTTACTTTGTCTGTTATTTGTTAACGTGTATAACATGCATTACAGTTCTTTACTTCTGTATGCAGTTGCTCTTTGTCATACAGGGTCAGTTTACACGTACAGTGCTTTTGGACTTACTTTGGTTTTCTTTACAGAGGGGTGGCGTACATAAACGCCAGAACCACAAGAGGCGACATGCTCGTGGTGCTCGTGGTGGTCGGGTCCCGCCAACTCGTGGTGGTCATGCTGGATATGGTGGCGCCAACCACAAGCGGGTCCTGGGAAGTCGTGGTGCAGGGCCAGTTCACTCCGTTGCGCATCCAGGGCCAGTTCACTCCGTTGCGCGTCCAGTGGCAGTTCCAGTTCCTGCGCCGCTGCCGCGTTCAGCCAAACCAACAATTGTGATCGAAAATGTAAGTGCTTTTACAAACTTATTGAGTAAGCGCAAGTGGTGTATTTCTTTTTTTAAATTCATTTTGAAGTATTATGGTATGGAAGGGTGTTTAATGTGACAAATAGAATCGTCCATTCAATATTAATCATTTAATACATTAAATCATTTAATACATTCTCACTATGCACCGCTATGTGGTATATCCTGCCATTGTTTAATGTGAAACATCACAATGTTAAACTTACCTGTGGTTCACTTTCTCTTTATTGTAGGCCACGTTCTACTGGGGTACAGAGATGTGAATAAGTCACCATGAGCCATTGAGCTGCAATCAAAACCGTCATGTATATAATATATTATAAGTTATCTTCTCCACACCTATGTATATATATCACTACCATACATCTTATATTTTTTCATCTATTTATATATTGTATTTAATCTATGTATATGGCATAAACTCCCCACTTATGTTGTTTTGGCTATTTCTGGCCCTTTTCAGGCTTATACCCCTACAGAATAACCAGTTTTGCACCAATTTATTAAAATTTTTGGTATATGTGAAGAAACATCCTAATAATTCAGGAAATCTCTATTTTTTGTGTATTGGCCCAATATTTTCTGTTTTCTGGCCCTCCAAAGGCCCAAAAAAAACTAAAAACCTCAAAAACGCTAAAAATGACATGTTTTACATGCCACCAATGTGTACTGAGGCAGTAACAGCTTATTCCCAATATCATTTTCTATTAGGTCTATGGTATAGTCAATTGATTCACGAGGATTTCACTAGATATGTTCCGTATTTTTTTCTCCACAGTCATTTAAGTGTGTTTTGTGAGCAAAATATTCAAATGTCATTTCAGGTTGATACCTCTATATAGTAAATAAAGAAGATCCACACAGTCTCTATTGTATCCCAGACTGTGAGGTAACTCTTGTGTCTTCTGCTGGAAAAAAGAAATTTTGAAAAATATCAAATAATCTTGCCTCCAGGAGCATATGTCTATTGGGATACATATTTTCCGTCACGGAGTCACCCTGAATATTCGTCACGGAGTCACCAGCCACCCTGATGAAAATTTAAATCTTCATAAAATTGTTAATACCCAATATATTTAAGTTATCTCTGGTTTTCCTGTGTCCTACCCACTCCCTCTGATGTTCTAATGCAAAAATCCACCATTTTTATGCTCATTTATACAAGAAATAATTTCCGTCACGGAGTCACCCGGGTGACTCCGTGACGTAAAATAGGTTAATAGGGGTACTTTAGGCCTATACTGGGCAAATTTGGTCTAACCAGATATCATGATGCTTCATATTTCTTAAAGTACACATGATCAGGACACTGTAGAGTGAATTTAACCAATAATGGGACCATTTTGAGGAAACTAGGGTAAAGTTGAGAGTATGTAGTTGAAATGTTCATATTTCTGATAAATGTTCAAAATTCATCGGGCTGTATCTCAAAAACTATTACTCAGAGGATATCTATTCTTGGTATGCTTCAAGATATATGTTGGCCCAGCTTGTAAACAAAATTATTAGTTGCTGTGATGTATTTAAAACATTATGTTTATGATCATGGATTTTTGGTCACGGAGTCACCTGAAAAAAGGACAATAAACTTCAAGAGGCGATAAAAACTGAACCGCTAGGGTTAGAAATGTATCAAAAAGTGTTCCAAGGAGCCAAGATATATACCTTTCAATATACTAAACTTGTTTAAACATATTAAGAACTTTCTGATTTGTCCTTCCTCTATCCTAAAACAACATAAGTCAGGAGTTTGAGCCATATATATCAGCTAATGTCAGCCAGAAAAATTATCAGAATAATGGAAATAAAATTAATTCTTAAATTATATTGAACTCAACGACTTTGTTGCCTTCTTTGCCACACATTGAATATAGATCAGAAAAAGTAAAATAAATAAAAATTGCGGACTTACCTTGATAAATTCCAAAAAAAATCCTAGGTTTAGAAAAATTTTAAAAGAAAAAAGGTCAAAGGTAAAACACATGGCTCATTCGGGCTAACTCCCGGGGGGTGGGGGGGGGCACTCTCACATTTATGTATACCATGTGTGTACATCACCCTTAATTTAGACCCCTTTTACCGGGACAAAATCCACAAGCAACACTACTGTTTTGGCGGCATAACTCCCAGAAATGTGCAAAAATCAGGACCTTTTTCATGGGACATCACCCCAAATTTGCCAAAATCAACCCCTTATTTTACAGAAACTGTGGGACATTTTGGGTGGATATTCCAGGCCTAAAAACATATCCCTTTTCGCTCAAAATTGGCTGAAAAAGGACGCACAATGGCGGGTCGGCCCGTACCCGCCTGTGGGGCTAAAAAAGCACCCCTTTCCCGGTATTTTGTGTACGCATATAGTTACTATAGATGACATAGGGAGTGCCCCCCCCCCCCCCGGGGGCTCACTGGAAAATGATAGAAGTTTGAAAATGACAGCGTGGCTACCCGGTAGTGCTTTAACATAGGGAGTCTATGGGCGCCGACTGACAGTGGCTCAATGCTGTGGGCGGGGATATTGGAGCGCCAAATTGGTTCATCATATAGAGTAATAAACTGCACTTACGGTTAGTTGAACTAAGTAAGTCCTGTCTCTGTTGTTCAATCATGCTGTAACGGCAATCTTGCACTCATACTAATTCAAATATACTTAGTAAATAACTGTTCAACATGGATATAGCCTAATCGTGTTGTTTACTTGAAGCCGTTAGAAACCGGAAGTGACAGTCGCGCTGGTACCCCGGTTGAAATAACAGCGGGCCCAGCGTCCCAACTCAACTTTTCCCGCCTCCTTTTTTTCATGTTTTGGAGTAGTCGTCTAGCATGAATACTTAACCAAATAAACTAAAATAATGCAACAAAACAGTATGAATAACGTAGAAATCTAATAACGTGCTGGCCCACGCTAGTCGCTACCTAGAAGAAACACATGTATTGTATTTGACGGCTTTCTGTCTGCTATGGAAAAACGCTGTTATCCGGTCAGCTTTGTGACGTCATGAAAGGCATGTCAAGTCAGGATCCAACATCCAAAAGGCAACATGTCGGCACACACTTGCCAACTTTTCCTGATGGGGAACATGTATTGTATTTGACGGCTTTCTGTCTGCTATGGAAAAACACTGTTATCCGGTCAGCTTTGTGACGTCATGAAAGGCATGTCAAGTCAGGATCCAACATCCAAAAGGCAACATGTCGGCACACACTTGCCAACTTTTCCTGATGGGGAATCTGGCGATTTATCGCCCCGTGGTCGAGCCCTGGCCTGGATCTCCGGGAGGGATTTTCAGGATTCTGCATCGGTATCAAGACATAAGCACTGGGACGTAAGTATCATATAACAACTAGACAATCAGTATTTTATGGGCGCCGTCGACAAATTTGCGCTATGGCTATCTGATAAAAAGTCGGCCATTTTTAAATACCGGCACCCACCCAGTAATCCCTGCTATATTTCTAACAGTGTTAGAAAGGTGCCTGCAGAGGGGTAAAAAATAACCCTTACGTACGTTTCCAGTTTTTGAGGAACGCTTGAATTGTGGTATTCACCTTTTTTCTTTGGAAATGTGCATGTGTCACTATGCTTCAATGGGTCCTTCCATTATAAGGCCCCCAGACGGGGGGGGGGGGGGTGGCTGTGTCAATTGTTGAATTCAAGAAATGCCAATGTCCCTTGTCGATTATAAGAAATAGGTCTTGTCCCTTGTCACTAGACCCATGTCGATTTGTCGATTTTACCTGTCTGGAGCCCTATTATATACCTTTAAGGGAGTGATCATTTTTTAACAACAAGGGGGGGGGGGCGGTGTTCTTCCGCGGGATTCCCCCCCCCCTCCCCGGTAAAGGGGTTCAAATCGCCCCCCACCTAAAGGGGTGTAAAAAAACGGAAAGCCAACCCCATTTAGGGGGGGGGGTGCTGTTTGGAAAAAGAAAAATACGTCTCTTTATTCTTTTTCTTTTATTCAATTGTAATGCATGTACTAAATCACCTATTTTTCTCTCCACTTTCCACAGAGTTTTCTACTCGTACGAGGTGCTAGTGACGCCGGCGTGTCCCTGGGCCCCGCCCGGATGGCACCTGCCGTCTAACCCTCCGCAGGCACAGGCCTTGGGCCCCATGGGCCCTTTTGGGTTGGCACCGTTCGTGTGGGGGCCAACCCCCCAACTACTAAATGGAAATTGAGGTAGGTTTTTTTGAATAGAATAATTCATTATGAACTCCACACTACTGCTTTATCCTGTAAGGGAGTGTTCATTTATTATTTACAGGGGGGGGGTGGTGGGTATGTGGGGGGGGGGCGTAAACATTTCCCACCCCTTCTCAGGGGGGTGGGTAAACAATTCTTAATCCTCTTGAGGGGGGGGGGGCGTAAAAATTTAATTCCCTTTTTACCCAAGAAGCCCGCCCGTTACTATAGTTCAAATGGGGGGGGGGGTTCGGCTAGGGAGGCGCGAAACATTACACGTTCTCTAGAAGGGGGGGGGGCGTGATTATTTTTTCCCCCTTCCGCATGAAATCTCACCACCCTTCCCCCCCTGTAACTGTAATGTGGAATTCAATGCTGGACAGAAATACCAAATTTCTCTCCCCCCCCACTCCCTGAGTTAGAAAATTAAGCAAATGAGCTAGGAATATTTTTAAACATTAATTGAGGGTCTATATTTACGTCTGTGTAAGTGGCAGTTTTTAGAATTTGGGCTAACTCCCTCAAAAAGTAAGATTACTTTTGGTCAAATTGCAGTCTAAGGCAGTACTTAGGAGTTCAATTCTGCACAGAGATACCACATTTCTCTACCCATATCCCCTGAGTCAAAAAATTAACCAAATGAGCTAGGAATACTTTTAAACCTAAATTTAGGGTCTATATTTACATGTGTGTGAGTGGCAGTTTTTAGAATTTGGGCTAACCTCCTAAGAAAAAAAGATTACTTTTGATCACATTGGACGCTCAGGCAGTACTGTGGAGTTTACGGTCAGACGAAAATACCAAATTTCTCTCCCCCCAGCCCCCGAGTCAAAAATCAAGCAATTCTGTCTCATCTTTTTCTGGTTATGCCATGGTTACAATGTAATAAACTATTTCATTTTACCTATTTCAGCTTTTCCCATACCAGCACATACTGCCCACGTAAGGACATACTGCCCACGTAAGGAGAAGGAGTTGAATATCTACACGGACGACCCTCCGTCCCCGCCTCCCACCTTATACTATACGAGCTGGGCATCTATCAAACACTTGGCACTAAATCTACAGGATACAGTTGACTGCGTCTCTGACCTTTGATGTTATTCTTATTGACACTTTAATCACACATTATTACATGTGTAAACACCCCCACCTCATCCCACGCCTTGTTAATGGTTCGCTTCCTTGATGTGACAATGCATTTGGATAATCATTGACTTTTAATCAAGGAATTGGTGGCATCATGTTGGAAGAAAGGATGAAGAAGGTTGAAAAGAAAGATAAAAGACATGTCAAGTATAGGAAACTTTGTGAGAACTGGTTACTTAGTCGCTTGAACACTTAGGATGAAGTCCATTGGTGACAAAACGTAAACCCCCACATTGAATCTGAGGTTTAAACTGATTTATCCATGTGGCTTTGACCACGGTTGGGGCAAATTTTAACTTATATATATTACTCAAGTCATGTATCAGATTTAAGGGTCTATTTTAGGCCCTACCCTCTTTCTAGTATACATTAACGACTTAAAAAATGTGCTAAAAAACTGTGATTCCTATTTATATGCAGATGATACCGTTATTACATTGACAGGTCCTGATATTGCCATGCTTACTGTTAAAATGGAAGAGGACCTAGCTACCCTATATAGCTGGTTTAGGAAGAATAAATTAACATTAAATGCCAAAAAAACTAATTATATTATATTCGGTTTGAGGAGTAGATTAAAGGAGATTGTTAATCACAGGTTAATGCTGGCAGGTACACAAATCGAGCGGTGTCTAAGTGTGAAGTATCTGGGGGTGGTGCTGGACCAGATATTAAGCTTTAACATGCAGGCAGAGGTATCCTTCAAAAAGATTGTGTATAAATCGTATATGACTGCCAGACTACGAGATGTTCTTGATAATAAAACCATGTTAAATATATTTAAAACAATGGTATTGCCTCATGCTGATTACGGGGACATATTTTACGATATAGCTAGAAAAAATGTGCTCGAAAAGCTTCAGATTGTTCAAAATAAATCATTGCGAGTATGTCTGGGACTGGATTACAGGCATCCCACTGTATTAACACACCAACAGGCAAAGATATCCAAATTGCACCCACGCAGGCTAATGCACTTGGTTAATTTCATGTTTAAGCAGAAGTCAAATCTGGACATTGTTAATACCAGAGATGTTAGGACACGAGCTCATGACGCTGTGTTATTTACCACGGTAAAACCAAAAAATGAAACCTGTAAAAAGAATGTATTATATAGAGGAGCTATGTTATGGAACAGCCTGAGCGTGTCTGTTAGGTCAATTGTTGATTATGAAGCCTTCAAGCTAAACCGCAAGAAATGGCTAGGCAGCACAAACTATGCTTTTGCGGAGTGAGAGAGGTTTTTCTCGCGTGTGGCCACCCCCCCCCCCCCATGATATGTTGTCGCATCCGATATTTATTTATTTCTGTGAATTTGGTCTGTGCATAAACGATAGATCAACTAAATGTATTGAGATGGGTTATTCAATAGCATTTTATTAGTATTGCTACTCAGGTAATTTTATTATATGTGGTAACAATACAGGTCACAATGATATTAAGTGTCTACCGGTACATGGGGTGCCCGCCCCCTTCATCCAACCAAATACTATGTTATAAGGGAGACATAGAGGTTTAGTAAAGCAAAGGTTTATAAGACTGTTTACGCTATATTTTTCATGGTATGTTTCACAATAATTGGTTAATACGTTAATAGTATTGATGTACATTGCGTCGTGAAATTATCATTAATTATTAAATTTATAAGATGTAAAATTCATGTGATACGATAAATTGACTGTATAGGGATATTCATCGAGCTGTATAAGTTCTTTTCCTATGCAGTATAAATAAACGGGATTGTATTTTTATACTTTCTCATACCAAAAAAAAAAAAGGGTTTATTATTTTTAAGGTACACTAAAAATGCATAATGGCTCACACGGGAGAAAAATGACCTGTGTGTTCAGACTGCGGTAAAGGATTCAGTCAGAAAGGTAACCTAAAGACACACATGATGACCCACACAGGAGAGAAACCTCATGTGTGTTTAGACTGTGGTAAAGGATTCAGTCAGCTAGTTAACCTGTCTTCAATATGGTTACAATTGTATTTCATTAAATTATGTGTAATCATAATCATACATTCCACGTAATAGGTGCACAGGGCCTACCAAGCGCACACCCCCCCCCTTTTTTTGGCACATTCTAAAAATATAAATAACGCTAAAAAAAACATCAATTTTGGACCCCCTTTGAACTTTTAAGTAGTGAAATTTGTCAATAATCTTTTTTTTAAATGCCCTGTGCGCTTATTACGCCTAATACTCTATTCTATTCTATTATTTAACAGATTACTATTTTTATATCATATTGTTAATATTTAATATTGTTAATATTTAAATACCATAATCATTCTTAGCGAATATATAACCAATATTAGAAGGTGAATGTGTCACTTGGTCACAGACGTAGGGGTACAGTAGACTGGACAGACCCATGTCTCTCTAGTCTATATCACCCCCACGTCTGGGACCAAGTGACACATTCACCTTCTAATATTGTATTTAATATATTCAAATTAAACTAATCAAGAAATTTGTCATATTTGTATTCAAATAAAAATCATTAATAAATATTTTAACTTTGAAGAGAAAAGTTGTTTGATACAGTTCATTGTTCAATTGTTCTTTTGCTCATAGATTACATTTCAAAAAAGTAAAGCATCGGCAGGTTATTCATAAGCAGGAGCCACTGGGAGCAAGGTGTACTTATATATGCCGTTCCAACCAACAATGTTTTTCGCTTACTAGCATTGCCTATATAGAAAGTACTTTTATTTATTTTTTATCAAAATCCAATGTATATTATCTAGGTAGCCACATAGGACCATCGTGCAATTCTGGCCAGTACTATAGTCTATATACAAAGTGGGTGTAGTGTGCTCTGTATAGTATAGGGGGCGCCACATCAACAATACATATCAGCCAGTAGCATTGCCTATGTAAAATCTCAAGATATAATTTTGTTATGGGTTAACCCTTTTGTGGAGGGTGGTGGGTCTGCACTGGGGGACAATATGGGAGGAGGAGGGTGGTGTAGCAAGACGAGAGGTTTTTTTTCAGTGTGGAGACTATAAGGGGTTTTCTCATGTGGATTTTTAAATACATAAAATAAAAAATTGCATATGTTAGATTGAGATAACTTAAACTTTTGGGAAAAATGGTTGGCCCTGAAAAGGGCCGTTAGTAGAGTGGGTGAGGTGGGAGAGCTCACGTCGAGTACTCCTCAAGCATCTGTATCACTTCAGCGGGTATCTCTTGCTCCATACAGACGTCGAGCTTGGTCCTCTCGACGGTCTCTCTGATGAGTTGATCCGTCAGCTCACGGATCAGCTCATCCACCACCTCCTCCTGCACCTTTGCCACCTCCTGCTCTCGCTGGTGATCTGCTGAAAACAGCTTCTCAACCATCTCATCTATGACTGCTCGCGGAACGGCAACGTATCCTATCCCCGCCATTTTTACAAGTTGTCTGACTCCCCAGTTGAGATCAGCTGACGTTACACAATTTTAAATTTCAATGACGTTGTGACGTCATCAGTGTAGGTTATTATCCGGGTTAGTATTAGTATAAGAGAACATTATTTTTCTTACATCTAGGTCTATCTGAGGGTTCGTAACTAGACCACACTGGACCTCATCCTACCAAAACCCTGCTTTACACACCTTTTATGTGGGTTCTGTCACATAGTCGCGTAGTGTGCCCTGTATAGTATAGGGGGCGCCACGTCAAGAATACATATCAGGCAGTAGCATTGGCTATGTAAAATCTCAAGATATAATTTTACAGGCTATTTCAGTCAGCCACCACCAACCATCCACCACCCACCACCCACCACCCACCGACCACCCACCACCACCCACCACCCACCACCACCCACCACCCACCCAGCACCACTCACCCAGCACCACCCACCCAGCACCACCCACCAAGCACCACCCACCCAGCACCACCCACCCAGCACCACCCACCCAGCACCACCCACCCAGCACCACCCACCCAGCACCACCCACCACCACCCACCACCAACCAGCACCACCCACCACCCACCCACCCACCACCCACCACCACCCACCACCCACCACCCACCACCCACCACCCACCACCACCCACCACCCACCACCCACCACCACCCACCACCACCCACCACCCACCACCCACCACCCACCACCACCCACCACCCAGCACCACCCACCACCCAGTACCACCCACCACCCAGCACCACCCACCACCCACCACCACCCACCACCACCCACCACCCACCACCCACCACCCAGCACCACCCACCACCCAGTACCACCCACCACCCAGCAACACCCACCCAGCACCACCCAGCACCCACCCAGCATCACCCACCCAGCACCCCCCACCACCCCCATAGCCTACATAGTGCAAGACCCGCTTGGAGAGTGCTCATTTTTTCAGAAAAGGGGGGGGGGGTGGTGAAATTCTACACAGAGCAATGAAATAGAGTAAAAGGGCACGCGCTGGTGGTGCAGGCATCGAGGTAGATCTTTGTGTGACATACGGTGCTTGGTGTATGTGTCATGTACCTGCGTATATGTCATATACCTGCGCCTTGCCCGCCTATCACCCGCCTACCACACCTCTCCACCCAGCGGGCCCTCCTACAAGGCCATGTGTGTACGCTCTTTATATACTACATCATACAGCCAGACCACAGAAAAGGTGTCCAGTCACTTCCACCGTTTTACACCAGATGGCATAGCGGTATACATACGTATGCTCTACGTTTTCTGACGCAGTTACCTTCGTTTCACCTCGTTTTCAGTGTTATTTACTGCGAAAATGTCCTATATATTTCAAAAACCATACAAGAATTAACTGCAATACAAGGACATATGTTTGTGATTCGGGGGAAAATGAAACAGAAGAAAGGGAAGGGGTTTCTACTGTGGCCGACAGCTTGCACACCTATTCTGTGGAATTTGAATGACACTGTAGTATATATAGAGAGAGACTACACACGCTGATTGAGTTGCCGTTGTGGTGGTGGTATGGCGTCGAGGTAGATCTTTGTGTCACGACCAGTGCTTGGTTGTGTGTGCCAGATACTTGCGCCTTGCCTGCGTATGACACGCCCAACGCAACTCTCTATTATTGGAATTTTTGGCTGAAATCTGACCAGCAGACGTTGTGACGTCATCAGTGTAGGTTATTATCCGGGTTAGTATTAGTATAAGAGAACATTATTTTTCTTACATCTAGGTCTATCTGAGGGTTCGTAACTAGACCAAACTGGACCTCATCCGACCAAAACCCTGCTTTACACACCTTTTATGTGGGTTCTGTCACATAGTCGCGTAGTGTGCCCTGTATAGTATAGGGGGCGCCACGTCAAGAATACATATCAGGCAGTAGCATTGGCTATGTAAAATCTCAAGATATAATTTTACAGGCTATTTCAGTCACACACAGGGCGTATTTGTATGGTACAGGGGGCGCCACCCCAACAACACCTATCAGCCAGTACTATTGCCTATTTAAAAACTCATAATATAATTTCATAGGCTGTGTGAGTTACACACGGCACTTATTTGTTTTGTCTCCGCTCAAGTACCCAGCCTGTTGTCTTTTATTGAAATTTGTGGCTGAAATCTGACCAGCAGAATTCAGCTTGCAAAAATTGTCTCCGCATCAAGTCGACTTGGCTCACCATCGGTGGACCAATATCGCCAAGAGTGCGAGGAACAGGCGCAGAATCAGCATGCTCCACCTACACAACATGCAATGTGAGGTGGAGCCCAACACACAACATGCAATGTGAGTTGGAGCTTGCCGAGTGTTGGTGGTGTCCGGTCCTATATCTTCTGGCAACATCCAGACATGGGGTGTTTTACATCAGGCACGCCCTAAAGCTAGGATTTACAGTGTATTTTTAGTTCCTGTTTCAACAACAGTCCAACAGAATAAAAGAGCAGTACATGGTGTCCTTTTTGATGAAATACATCAGGTCTTGTGAACTTTATTTCCTCAAATACCAGATGTTTTCTGACGTAGAAGCAACTTGCCAGTCATATTTCCCGCGTGGAGCTCAAAATATACCTGTCGCCACCATGTGGCAAAAATTGGTATCAACCCCAGTTTCCACACCAGGTGGCGCATCTGGTGCGTTTTGGTTTACTTTGTGTTTGCGTCTGCACGTCTTCTGCTAAAACAGCATCACAATACCTAACAATTCACATGTTGGCCGTACATTTAGTATCAAAATACATCATTTTCTCTACTGCACTTGGTTAGTGTCAGAGTTAACTGAAAATCAGTCATTCAGTTGACGCACTGCTTTTTACACCTCTCCTGTGGGTTTTTGTTATCAATAAGAAAGGGAAGCAGTGTCAGTTTAGTTACTTACTTGGTGGGCCTCACCGCCCACCGCCTTCATCACATTTGTGGTGATTTCTTGTCGTCTTACCAGGATGGCTTTGTCAAGCCATCCACCTATTGCTGCTTCCCCATCAAGATAGTTGATGTCTTGCGGGACAGAGAGCTAATTTTTTTTAAGGCCTAGACTGTTGAGTTTAGGCCGACCAGAAAAATAAAAATAACTCTCCTATTACAATCCTTACTCAAGTCAATAAATTTGTTTATTCATTAGTTACAGGGGAGTGTGTGTTGGGGGGGGGGCAAAGATTATTCACCCTTCCCTGGGGGGGGGGGGTTAAAATTGAATCCCCTTTCTAACAAAAAGGTCTGCGCGTCAGTATGGTTCAACCCGGGACACAAGAGCTCAAAATATACAAGTCTCGCCACCATGTGGCAAATATTGGTATCAACACCAGTTTCCACACCAGGTGGCACTTCTGGTGTGTTTTGTTTACTTTGTGTTTGCGTTTACACGTCTTCTGCTAAAACAGCATCACAATACCTAACAATTCACATGTTGGCCCTACATTTAGTATCAAAATCCACCATTTTCTCTACTGCACTGCTACGATAGACAAGAACAGTTGGTTAGTGTCAGAGTTAACTGAAAATCAGTCATTTAGTTGACGCACTGCTTTTTACACCTCTCCTGTGGGTTTTTGTTATCAATAAGAAAGGCAAGCAGTGTCAGTTTGGTTACTTACCTGGTGCCTCACCGCCCACATACATAGCCGTCCTCGACTTTATAGTCTCTTGCATACCATGCATTGACTTACTACTTACCAGGATGGCTTTGTAAAGCCATCCAATTTCCATAGTTGCTTCCCCTTCAAGGTAATTGATACCTGAGAGGGCAGACAGCTAATTTTTTTTAAGGCCTAGACTATTGAGTTTAGGCCGACCAGAAAAATTAAAATCACTCTCCGATAACAATCCTTACTCAAGTCAATAAATTTGTTATGTTTTCAAGTCAACAAAACCCCTGTTCTTAATTATAGATCTTCAAGAAATAAATGCCCGCACCAATATCAAATCCAGGTATCATAAGCCAGTGTGTTTGGGGGGTGCTCAAATATCAGACCTGCAACAAATAAATGTTTCCAACCACAACCCTGCATAAATATTAAATCCAGTATCTTCTCAAACAAGTGAGGGCTAGCAAACAGATGTAATCTGTTTGCGCCCTCACTTGTAGAGATCTATACTAATGGAACCACTATGTATTTTTTAACTCATTTTTCAAAAATTTATCAAACTCCCTACCTTAGCGCCCCTATAAATAGGGTTAAGTACCTGTCCGACTCCCCTACCACTGCTGCTGGAGGAGTACCGAGAACTACCCTCTTTTTAGAAAACTAAGTAAAAATATCCTTCTTCATGTCCAGTTACATACAATGTCGATCAATTTGACACTGTAGCAGCATGTCTCCATATCTGTATGCTGCATAAATGCACAATACACGGTTCTGCACGCACTTAAACCAAGGCTAACATGGGTGACCTATATAGATGTGATACTCTCGTTTTCGGGGCTAGTAGAAATTAGGCGGCTAATATAGACGTTCCGGGTTCGAACCCTCACTAAGTTTTAGTCAAGACGTCTAACCACAGGCGCCTTAGGCGACGAAAGCGCGTCAAGGCGTTTACAGGGTTCGAACCCGTGAGCTGCTCCTTGAGGTCACAAAAAACGCTTCAACCTTAAAATCCCATAGGAAAAAAATGTTGGGTTTTTGGACTTTAGGCCTGAATTTGGAGGTGATCCCGGGCTGATAGAAAAATAATTCTTGGACGAGCGGATAGCTCTGGATCTCTTTTTATCTAAAACTGCGAAAAATTGATTGTGGTTCCGCCGCAATTCATCCGACGAGGGGTAATCAGCTCCCCCCCTCTGCCAATCATGGCAGTGAATTTAGACAGCGCGCAATCTCTCGCAGCCACCGCGGACGGACCAATTAGTCCTGTCGGCATCTTAGTATGGTTCGTGTGACCTACTTAGAGGCTCACACGGTGGGGGTGTGTCCGGCGTTCGGCGCGCTGATTGGCTACTGGTGGGAGGTGCTGTGCTGCGTCAGGAACTTTACCTATTTGGGACAGGTGTTAAAGGCGCACTGAGTTGAGGTGCACCTTTAAGCAAGAGCGCGATCCGGTCGTCGCGTTGGTAGCCTTACTACCCGTCGCGCATTTAACTAGAGGCTTAAGTGTGACAAATGACGATTCTTTGTCGACGCGACTACTAACATCAGCAGCATCGGCAGCAGCGGTAGCAGCATCGGCAGCAGCTATAAGGTGAAAACATGTTCAGACACGGTCGGCGTGTGAGACCTGTCCAGGCACGTCCGAGCAAGTTCGAACGTGTCTGAACATGTTCCGGAGTGCAAGACGCGTGCACACACAGACCGAACAGACACACACAGACCCACACACCCACACACCCCTATGTAGTGTGGGATGTAAAAGAAACCCTTGTCTCGGTAAAAGGGCCATAGATTCCATCACCATCACCGCCCTTGAAATGACCATAGCTGTTAACTAAGGCGTAAAGCAACCCACACACCCACACACCCACACACCCACACACCCACACACCCACACATTTTTCTGTATGAGCCTTCAGACCTGAAGCTGCTCAGTGTACGGGACTAGGTTTTGTCATAGGCCCTACGGACGCTACTCAAGGGGGAATAAGAGAGCTGTCTCACCATGACATGGGCTGGCTGTAGTTTTTTATGTTTCAGTACCTACAACCAAACAGCCAGTACCCACCCCAGGGCTTCATGTCGCACGCGGGAAAAGTATAAAGATTCGAACGGTGGCGCCAACTGTCGGAATAGCGGGTACACTACGTCAGTAGTTCTTTTGTTCTCCGCTGAGTGACTGGGCGAAATGTAGTCGGTAGCTCTATTTTTCTGTGCACTGTTCTGTTCATTTTCTACACTTAACGCTTAAATAGACCACGTGTTTGTACAAGCTAGCTGTTTTTATCAGTGCAAAAATTAAATAAGCATCTGATAGAACAATAAAAAAATGAGAAAGTAATCCAGCACTTAGTATAACGCACCAGTTTTATCATGAGACACCGAAAGTCTGGTTTTTTTCGGGTGCATAAGACAGTCGACTGAGAGCTCCAAACCAACCAAAACGTACCAGAGGGCGATCTATCTCAGAACGTACCCGACAGGGCAGGGGTCTTCTACACCCCGGCTCTGATGAGCAAGCGAGGGCCTATTCCTCTTTTGAGGTGGGCCCAAAATTGAACAAAAGAATAAACTCAAAAAAAAAGCCTTAGGATTGAAAGAGTTGTAGATACTGATTTTAACGAGGAAGTCGCATTCATTAGTTTACAAATAGCCAGTGTAAGTACGCCCATGTATAGGAGAGAGACCTTGCTTATTTCTTATAGGGTTGTAAGATAGTCACATCATGATGCACATCATCATAAACGCAATCATGATACATTTCATTGTAAGTAGACGAACCAGTAGACTCGCCTCTCTGCCCTCTAAAAGAGAGGGCAGAGAAGCGAGTCTCACTCTTAAAAACCCTTCCCCTCCCCTCCCCCCTCCCCCCCCCCCTCCCCCCCTCCCCCCCCATGCATCTTAAAGAGTGCCCCCCAGAGTGCCCCTCCCCCCCCTAAAAAAAAAGAGCCGCATTTTTAAATTATTTTTTAGCAAGCTTTCAGCTTGCTTTTTCTTTTTTTAAATTTATTTATCCATAAAAATCTCAAGTGACTTATTTTGAAATTCACGCCAACCTAGTAGTCACGTGACCCCCTTAAGTAGGTCACTTCCAGTCACGTGACCTATTTGAATTTCCCGCCAACATGGTGGTCACGTGACCCTCTTAAGTAGGTCACTTCCGGTCACGTGACCTATTTGAATTTCCCGCCCAAAGGTCACGTGACCGGAAGTAGGTCACTTCCGGTCACGTGACCTATTTGAATTTCCCGCCAAAAGGGAGGCCTCTGATTGGCTGCAGGTCGATTGAGTAATAAACAGTACTTAACTATAGTCCCGTTCCGATACATACTATACTACTGTGTTTCCAGTTCTATTCTTATACCAGATGTTCATATATATTACATTTTTTAATAATTTATTAGTGATTTTGATACATACATTGATTTATATGAATTATTATCTTACATACCCCAGTATCTGGTGGTCCACCCTCATGAACTTTGGTTTGATCTCGCCCTCCTTTTAATATGTAATATAGCTTTCTGTACATTTATAGAAACATGCTGACTACATTGTATATGACTGTAATACATGTATTAATGTAGTCTATACATTTCTCCTTCAGGCAGACTGCAAAGCTGACCATGCATTGATAGACGAGGAGGATAGACAACACAAAATTGATGATGAATAAAGATTCCTAGTCCCATCTCAACGTTCTAGACAGGTGAGTCAACACTACTTTGACTCTGATTGGCACATCAGTGTCAAACAGGTGTTGACTCACTTTTACAAAAGAGTCAAATTGGTTTTGACTCCTCTGCACAACTGAGTCATATAGGGTTTGACTCTCTTGCGCAAGAGAGTCAAAAAGTGAGTTATATGAGTGACAGAGCTTTGACTCTGCAAAATGAGTCAATTTGACTAGGATAATTTTCTCTGTGTTAGTATAAGACTCTATTAGTACATCAATCTTTCGATTTGTGTACTGTGCTTTGACCATGATGAAAAGCGCCCCATGATTGTGTCAATAGTACTCAATGCTGAGAACTAAATGTAACGTGGAAGGATAGGATGTCTGCTATCTGATGGCACTCCAAAAGTATAAGTCACAGGCTATACTGCTGCCACTGTGGTGTACATAATTGAATATATAGACTAGAGAGAGAATAGGGCCCGATAAATGCAGCCATCGCCGAAAATATAATACACGTCTTTATTTGTACAGTCAACTCCCTCAATTGCGGCCACCCTTGGGACTTTCTAAAAGTGGCCGTAATAACGAGGTGGCCGCAGTGGAGAGAGGCAATAATTAACTATATACACATGTTGTGATATACCGGTTTATATGTGGTTGCTTTGATAGGCTGCCCCTCTCCCCCCATAGGCATAGGGACACGGCAAAAAATGACCAAGCAGCAACGCATAGATATATCCACAAAGAAGAGTTCTCTCATTGATGAGGAGACATCTAGAAATATGTGGAATTTATTCAATAATAACTGATTAAGAATGTCTTACCACACCCCCCCCCTACCCAACAGCATCTAAGTACTTTGAAAGAGCCCACATATAAACTATAGCCATTAATAGGCCGCGCACATCTGACCATAGACCATAAGGTGGTTGTGCAGGGGGGCATTGTCTGGTTAACAAGCGGACAGCAAGGTGTCAAAGCTACCGCCCCCCTCGCCCAAGCTACCCCTCCCCCCTCCAATGCCAAAGCTGTGGTCACTGGAGGGCGACCCTGGAACAATGGTTACCAGTACCCCTAAAACAATAGTGCCCAAAAATATGGCTAGAGGTGCACGGACTCACCTGCCCTGTACATTATGTACACAGGTGTGGTTTCTCTGGATTAGCAGACTCAGACATAATCTTCTTTTTTTTAAGTACAAAATTTACCCTCATAATTCAAAATAAAATGCAGGTGCAGATTCGGGGGGGACCTTTCCGGGACTTCCCTATTTTCCTGTCCAATTTAATGTAAACAATTTCAATACTCCCAGTAGTACATTGCATATATCACGTCCTCCCTTTCCAAAATTCCTGGATCTGGCCCTAAAATGGCCGTAGTAGAGGGAGGAAAATGCTCTCTGGTACTGTAAAAACAGTGGCCGCAGGGTGGGGTGACCGCATTAGAGGGGTGGCCGCATTAGAGGGAGTTTTTTACATCAAAATAAAGAGGAAAACTGTTGGGACTTTCCAAATATGGCCTTAATAGCGGGGTGGCCGCACTGGAGGGGTGGCCGTTAAGAGGGAGTTGACTGTACAGAAGTGTAGATTGTAATTTCTCCATTTTGTCAAGTAGGTCATAAGAAGCAGTGGGCCAAGGGTGGGAATAACTACATTGAAAAAACATTAACTCAAATTCATGATTGATATATGAGATGTGACATTACACTTACTTCTTTGCACTATCGCTAGATCTCAAATTGAGCCATATGTTTCCACTATTATCAATGACTGTTTATAAAAAGATTTCAACAATTACAATTAACCACCAGCAGTTTGTCAGAATAGACCCTTTGTGAATCTCATGCATGATTCTAAAACCCTGCCTATGAGACAAAGATATTTATTTATTTAAGGGGCTCGCCATGTTTCCTCACACTAGTATATCAAATTAGCTATTGGTGAGGACTAACTAGTTAGTACTAGTGTTGATCCCCAGGGGGTAGTACCAGCTTTCCCAGAAGGTCTTTGTGCAACCGATCTGTCATCCAGATTCGAGTTTGACAATGAACTGGCAACATTTGTTATAGGTTGGGAAATCTGACATTGATAAATGTCAAAGGGGAAAATCTTTCAGAAATCAGAGATATTCTGCAAACAGTAATCCATGCATTTCTCAGGAAGTACTGTTTATTACTCATTGGACTTGCAGCCAATCAGAGGCCTCCATTTGACCGGAAGTGACAGTTGCCATGGTAACGTGACCTAGTTAGGACTCTCAGCCAATCAGAGGCCTCCATTTGACCGGAAGTGACCGTTGCCATGGTAACGTGACCTAGTTAGGCTCTCAGCCAATCAAAGGCCAGCATTCTAGGTGACCTGCTGACCTACTTAGCGACTCTCAGCCAATTAGAGGCCAGCATTCTGGTAACCATGGAAACGTGACCTAATTAGCGACCACGTGACTCTTTTGTTTGTAAACAACACTACGTGCCACGTGACATGTCACGTGACGTGTTTGTTTGTAAACAAACGTGACCTAATTATGGGATTAGTGAGAGCACGTGACTCTATTTTTTTGTTTTGTAAACACGTCGAGGATGAGCTGATTAGTTTTAAAATAACTTATGTATGAAAATAAAAACATAACAAAATAACTCATTTTCTTTTTTTTTATTCGCATTTCAAATCAAAAAACTTTTTTTTTCACACACAAGTTTATGTCTTTTTCTTCTTGTTCTTCGATTTGCAACCCAACAGACCGCAAAGCCTCGCCTCGCCACTCTCACACCCACCACCCTTGTTCTCCAACATACAACACCATTTCGGCAAGGCAGAGAACCTTTGCTTGCATGAAACGACCGCCATCGCAGCACCCCACTTCTGTCACAACATCAGCATCGCGAGCCTCTGACTCACTGTCCAGTCGCTCAGCTTTGGATTTTTGCTCATTTGCATGATGCATTTCTTCGGGTTTTTTGTTCGACATGCTTCAATTAGGAAATGAACGCAATGAGGTCCACAGGTGTCAGCAGAGGTGTCTTGGAGTTGAGCACGGTTTCTTTGCCACTTGCACGGAGCAGAGCGGTTCAGGAAAGACAAGAACTCCCCACTCAGCGGCGGTAAGCCAAAAGAATCAAAGTAGTACACTTCACCAGTCCTCGACACGTAAAAAGCCACCCAATGCTGACCTGGTAAATGTTGAGGATCTGTGTTGCTCACGAAACAAGTGTCCTTGATAGGGTGCTTCGGAATAGTGTCACAAGAGAAAACACCTAGGAAACGATGTTTTGTGTGAACGTTTTCCTTCAACACTCTATTTATTTCAAGCGAATTCATATGCTACCACCGTCACAGCGTCTTCAGTTCATGTGTTAGTTGGTGATGGGATGGCGATCTAGGGTCAGCTCGACAACGTTGTCATACACCAAGTAGAGTAGCACCGTTGTGGTCTTCACTAACGCCGTGCGGAAACTGACCTCCACCCTCAGCTGACCCGCCCTTATAAGGTTGACGTGACACCCGTCTTGCGACCTGTATGGGGTTAGATCGAGGGGGAACACGGTGTAACCGTTCAGGAAATCGTCGTATGAAATACCACAGGAGCGCGCGCCCTCATACATCCCCGTTTCCATGTGTAGTGCCAGGTACTCTCTCACGGCCGTCTTTTTCGTAAAGTCGTTCACTATCACTTGAAGCGAGCTGATGTCTTAATGCTGCATCTCGAACGGGTTCTTCAGGTAATTACCGTTGAAGGTGTCATGGTCCAGGAAGCAAATCATCATCGACTTGGGTAGCTGGCCTGTGTTGGAGTGCATGTAGGTGTGATCTCTGTTACCTCCAGGGATGGCGTATGTGGTCACCTTCACTCTGTTGACCGGGTAGTCGAAGGGTCCATGTTCTATGACAGCTCTTTCGTGCATTTCCGCCACAGAATCCGCTACCAGCACTCGCCGCACGAAGAGCTTCGCTTTGTAGAATTTGAAGCCTGCGTCAGCGGCGCACATGAGATAGAAAGAGGGGGCCGCCTGTTTGAGAGTGAGATTGATTTCCGTCTCTCCAACGATCAACTTCGGTTGATGAGCTAGGTCAAAGTGGAGTCGCGCCATCAGCGCAAAGCGACCGTTGGAGATTAGCTTTCTGCGCGCAGTGTACCCGGCATTCTCATCAGTTAACTCGTGAAAGTGACCTGGTGTATCTTGATGCCAGCCCTGGACGCTCATGATACCGTCCTTCACGTCTTTGTTGTAGTTGAGTAACCCTTCCAGGTAAGCCCGGTAAGAGTAGGTCTCGGTGTTACCAGACACTTTGAAACCACCGATGGAGACTTGGATGTCTTTGAAGAGCAAGTGAGCCAAGTTGTTCACCGGAGCCACTTTGTCGGTAGCCTCTAGCGCCTCGCCGCTCGCTCTCAGCACCTCGCATTCTAGATGAAGGTAATTCTTGTTGAGGTCCATGTACTCTTGCGACTTGTTGATGGTGAAATTGATGTTGCCTCCATCCTCTAAAGAGATTTTTGTTTCTATCCCGACAAAAGACAACTTTAGGATAGTCGTCTGAGTCGGCGCTACGGCGTGCAGGTCGAGCTCAGAGAGCGCGCACTTGTTACTGCTCTAGTGTACGTAAGCCATCGTGCTCTCTCTTCATGCCGATGATGGACTGACGCCGACGTCCTCTAGGTCTTTTTATTTATAGGTCGTCCGCCTGTCTACCGGTCGAAGATGTCTCCTCTGCGCCTCTTGCAAGAGCCACCACCCGTCTGAGGGTCCCCGCTTTCTTCTTCGTGGATGTGGTGGTGTTTGTTTTTCCTCCAGAGAACGCCGTACTTGCCAACCTCTTGAGAGCGTCTACTCCTCGCTCTTTCACGCTGTTCTTCAAAGTCCGCCCCTCCATCACATCTTTAGCCACACCCACACTGGCGTGGAAGAGAGTTTTGCCTACCTTCTTCAACAGAGGAGTAGCGAAGCACATCAGCCCTAATAGAGCACCACCGAAACCTTGACCACTCTGGAAAGAGCGCCCGCTGTACACATTGATGCCGTTGCCCAGCTGCGCGCTGTAGTAATTGCTGTACCCTTGGCCGGTGGTGCGCTTTGGTGGAAAGTACGGAACGCGTTGACGTATCATTTTATTAACGCTCAACAGGTCTCAGATGAAGTGTCACGATCACCTCGCCTCTACTGAAAGGTATGGGACGCCCGGTTCTGTCTCTTAAGAAGACGCCGACCTCGTCCAACCTCTTGGATTTCAAGGGGAAATGATCCAAATGCGGAAAACTGATAGCTGCCATCCCACCTCGACTCTTTCCACTCCTGTCCACCGCGACGCAGCGTAACAGAGGCACTTGCATGTCACCCACAAGTCTCTCCTCGATGATGTCGGTGTACACGTACACAGAGTACACGTCTCCGAAGGGGTCCATCATGTAGACGCCGGTGGTCGTCGCATCGAAATGCCTAGAATGTCCGCCAGATGCTCGGTGAGGAGGACACAAGTGTGTCTCGGCAGGTGGATGGTGACACGTCTCGTCATCCCGTCGTACGAGAAGATGGACCTCTCAACAAGCAGGAAGCTAGCACCCACTAGTCTATCTGTCAAATTCAAAAGCTGGATGAAGTGGGCGTTGTTTCCGGTGAAAATAGGGGGTAACGGGAACATTTTCGGCAGAAAGGAGGGCAAGTTCAATTTTTTCTCCATTCGTTCAACCATACTTTTCGCCTGGGTGCTCATTTCCTCTTCTTGCGGGTTGCGGACAGGAACTGCTTGTATACTGCATTCGTCTGTTTCAAGTCGACGTCTCTTTTGAATTTTTTTCTTCCCTGTTTCACTCGCTGCTCTTGTGCGTGTCTGACGTCTTTTGCATGACATAACGAGCTTCCGTCTCATTTAGCGGGTTAGCGCTCAAGAGCAACCTCTTTAGACCGATCAGCTCGTTCACTTTGGCCCAGTCCACCTCGGGGGGTTGTCTCTTGCCGAGTTTCTTATTATCCAAAACTCTTTTCGCCTCAGCCAGCGAACCCTTTGTGCGCAGAGGAACAACCATGATGATATCGTCCTCTTGCTTCATTCTGTGGGGAGGATGATCTCACCCAGAGCCGCTTCGTACGGTTCGGTCAGAAGGAGCGGAGAGTGGAAGTGAGTTCGGAAAGACGTCAAGCTGATGTCAGGGTAATACTCCATAGAGCTGTTGCTAGGTAGGGTGATGTTCATTTTTCTACGTGATTTTTTTGACAGGAATCCACTCATTGAACTTGTCGTCATAACCCAACCAACGTACGAAGGCTAGCTCTTTGCCGTCCACGGTCTTGCGACGCAACACCTCGTCTATCAGGTAAGTGTTGTCGTAACGAGTCTTGTAGACCTTCTGAACCTCCTCTGGGTAGAACACACCCTTTATCTCCTCACCGCTGTCGTCTTTTAGCTCGAAACCTCTGCTTCCCAACTTTTTAGCAACGTTCATCACTTCCTCGCGCCAGTTTCCCTCATCCCTTTGTCAAAGGCGCCTTTAGTTCTCAACATCCGCACTCTGTCACCCGGCGGTGGACGTCTTTTTTTTTTTTTCCTTTTCCATATTTCATCAATTTGTTTCTTAGTGGGGACATTGTGTCTGTAGAAAACCCTTTCGCTATTTTCGAGCTGACGTCAGCGGGCGCCATTTTCAACGTTTTGTGGTGAGTGCGATTGTAAGAAGACACTACATCGTCCAGTACGTCTAGGTGGCGATACGTGCCCTTGTGTGTGAAATAGCGCCACAGCTTCTCCTTCAGACTTCAGTTCAAGCGCTCCCCTAGACCAGCTTTGATCTCGTCATTCTCACCGGTGAAAAACTCTATGCCCTCACTGCTCAGGCGATCTTGGAAGATCTTGTTGAGAAACTCTTACCCTTTGTCTGTCTGAAGGGAGTGCGGTTGTCTCTCCGCGGACATGGTTTGGAACGCCTCGGTGACAGCCGCGCCGCTTTTGGATTTGGTGGGAGCGGCCTGGAGAAAACGTCGATTGCCGTCACCACGTATCGGAAGCCACTGTTGTGAGACGCCAAAGCTTGCATGTCCATCAGATCTAACTGCCACTGCTGATCGATTGTGCCGGTTATCGTCTTGTTCGTTGCATATTTTCTCTAAATGGGTTTATGTTTAGTGTAGGCGTCCAGCGACACTAAGGCATCTCAGATGACAGCCGGGTCTCGGTCGCGAAAATGATGTTTCTGGAGTTTGGTGACGCTAGTGAAACTGACGTCGGTATATTTAGCTATAACACGCCTCTTTTCTTTTTCCTTCTTGGTCAGTTTCTTCACTGACTTACCCATGGGGTGGGGAAGCGTTGAGGTTCGCTTGGCGACTGCGCGGTTTCTTTTTCTTTCTTTGGTCACCCGTCCTGATGGTGGAGGGGGGAGTATACTGCTCCGCGAAGTACCGCGACAGCGGCGTATTTGACGGTGATGATCTGTTGGTAGTCAGAGTTTGGAAATCGTTGTCGTCGTTGTCGTCGGCAGCCCCACCAAAGTGGAAGGGCTGGCCACCGCACTGTACTGTGCTGCTGTTTCTTCTTCCGCTTCGGAGCTCACTCGTTTCTCTCCCCTGTCGCCAGCTCTTATGTCCGAAGGTCTCTTGGGACTGCTTGCTTTATACAACGGGTTACCGATCAAGGAGCCGTAGGGATCTTCAGCGCGCAGCACCTGTTTGAACGGGATGTAGCCTGCCGGTCTCGACACCGTCTTCCTGAGTCTGCTGACGTCGTTCAGTAAGTCCATTATCTTAATTCAATGGGCGGGATCTGTTCTTTTACCCATCATCTCGTGCACCGTACAATTCTCGTTCCACTTGACCGAGGTGGCGTTTTGCAATCTCTTATACAGCTTGGTGGTGGGGACGCGTTTCTTCTGCGGAACTTGTTGGAGCAAACCCTCTAGCAGGGAAACGTGGTGTTCACCAGTCTAATGAGGTGGTGGCAAGGGGGAGTAGGATGTCGGGATGTTGTGGTTGTTGGGATTCGCGAAAAAAAACTGCAACCTATTCAACAACTTTCGGTATTTCAACATTTTCTCTCGCGATTCCAAAGTAGGATCGTTCAACACTAAGTCCAAGTCTCTGTAGATAAACTGTAGCACCTGGTGTAATGCTGCGTTGGGATGAAGAGATTGTTCTGCCTGTCTGTAGTAATAGGGCATATTGGAAGGTAGGCCCGCAGCAGTGGTGGAGGCGTTAGAGATGGTTTCACTACGCTCATCAGGAAGAGGAGGAACACTTGGAGCAGTAGAAGTACTAGCAGCAGCACCAGTAGTAGGAGTTGTGACGAGGCCCTGATGAAGTGGTGGTGGTGGTGACACTTTCGCTTTCGAGAGTGTGTCAGGATCCACGAGCGCCAAGCGTTTGTAGTGTTGTTGCTGCTCTGAGTCCGTCATGGGGGTAGCGGGGGTAGTGCAGGAATGAGGTGTCTCATATACGGAGAATGCTTTTTATATGCGGTAAGGCCATCCCTATGAGAGCCGGAATGAGGAAACCTCCCTGTTGTACCAAGACGCTTCTCTTTCTTTTGATGGAAGTAGATGTTTTGCTAACCTCCCTCAGCACGTCGGCGGATTCTCGAAGACTGTCCAGTTGTTTGTCGCTGAGCGGAATGTTTCCTTACAGTAAATTCTGACAGATCTCGCTCAACGCCGTGATCAAATTGTCGCTTCCAGAGCCTATTAAATGCTTGCAATCCTCTGGCGAGCACTTAGCTAAGTGCTTAAGAGTGCCATAGTGTCTTCCTAGTCGATGAGAAGCCATTGCTACTGCTTTCTCTTTCCCTTTTTTTTGTCTAGCGGTACGAATACGAGCTGATCGTAAATAGATGTCAAAGAGGAGCGTATTCTCAGATCGTTGGGTGTTGTCTGCTTGAAGTCCAGAAGGAGGTATGAGTGAGGACGCTTGAGTTTGTGCGTAAATATACTAGAGAGAGCCGTCGCGTTGGAGGGAAACACCTGTCGAGACAGACTCGCTATTTGCCCCATGTCGCGCGGGTTCTTGAAAACAATCATGTAGTGAGCGTTCAGACTCATAGTTCGAAAGTCGGGCGATTTCTGGAACGGTTTCTGAGTGATATATATGACGCTCACGATCCAGTGATGGGAGTATTTGGTGAAGATGTCAGCTACCACTTGCTGATTGGAACTACTCATCAGATCTTCCAATATCAGTAGAGTGTGCGGTCGTAGATCACCTTCTGCTGCTGCTGCTGCTGCTGCTCCTCCTCCTCCTCCTCCCACGTCTCCCGCTATAGACTCTTTGCTAGGAAGACCTTCTCTGAATTCCGCGCCGTACTGATTTTGCATTTTTTCAAACAGGGCTTGCCACTCGCCGTAATGGTAAAAGATCTTTTCCACTGGTGGCGTGACCAACTTCTTCACATCGCTCAGAAATCGATCCACCAAGCGCGATTTTCCACAACCGGAGGGACCGCTGATGATACAACTGAAGGGTCCTTGTAGTCAAGGGTCGAAATGTATTTCCGTGAAGGGTATGCTTTTACCACTCGACTTTTTTTTTTTTATTTTTTTTTTTTGCAGCACGCGTAATTGAGTCTGTCTGTCTGTTGAACCTTCGGTGATGAGTGGTTGTCGGGGAGCGCTGGTGGTGCGTTTTATTCACACCAACACCACCAGCAACAGAAGCAGTCTTTTTTCTTTTATTTTTCTTATTTTGCGATATATTCTATTTTCACTCAATGTCCATAAGTCTGGAGTCTGATACAATTATTTATTTATTTATTTAGATCAATCTTTCTTTTTTTTTGATCATTTAGGCAAAGCTTGTTGATTTTCCGCTTTCTTTTCCTTTTTTTCTGACGCGATCAGATAAGAAGCAATAAGCGGTGCGAATGCCGGGGTGACAATCACAAATTGGAGCGTATGCTTTAAACGGATGCGTTACTTTCTTCTTCAATTCGGTTACACTGTAATACGCAGGATAACAAGTGACGACGTCGAAACGTTTCGAGATCGTGTTCACATCGACCACCACGTGCACCCACCGAGTGGGAGCCGCGGTCATCCCCAAATAACCAATGTGGTAGTCGAATCGTTTCATAGCACTTATTCTCACAGTATTATAGTAGGGGGAGGAGGAGTGCACTTTGTTTTGATGAAACGCCCAACAAGTGAGTTCGCCGAGGGTGGCTATCAAACATTGCCGGACTAAAGACTGTTCTTTGAAGACAGCTCTTGGCCATTTCTGTATGTTTTCCTTTTCTGCTCTTGTTACGCCTCCCGCGCGTTTGCTTTTCATGAGAAACTCATACGCTTCAAGACAAGCGTGATTCTGAAGTATGTGACGTTCACTACTTTCAGATAAATAAATAGCTAGGGAGACGAGGGGTGGAGAAGGAGGAGGAGGAGGGGGAGGAGGAGGATAAGGAGGAGGAGAGACTTGTCTGCGCGTCCTCTCGAGTGCCATATTTTTTCTCTCCAAAAAAAAAAGAGTGAAAATAGAAGAAAAAAAGAAAAATAAGAAAAAAAGAGTGGATGGTGTGGTGGTAGCGGCGACGGTCGTGGTGGTGGTGGTGGTGGTGGTTGTAGTAGTAGTAGTAGTGGTGAAAGTGTGTGTGGAAAGAAAGTAAATGTCGGCCTTTTTATATGAGTAATGAGAGCCCGATCTAATCCCGTTTTCACCTGGTGTATGATGATGAAAGAGAATCAAAACCCCAATCCCACTTTCACCTGGATCCCTCCACCTCTGATCGATCGACATGAGAGGAGTGTCCTATCTGTGATAATTAGTGTAATGCACATCAGCTGTATAAAAGATTATGGGATCATGGGTGTGAGTGTGTATACAATAACTACTACTACTACAGACTATCAACTCGCAGGTAACGGTGACATGGGGTTTTATGATGTGGCACGCGTATGTCAAACTACTGCTGTTGCTGCTGCTGCTACTGCTAGTGCTGCGGGTCGTGCTACTTCTGCATTTGCTACACGAGTTAATGATGGAGATGATATTGTTGTTGCCGTCGCTGCTGTGACTGCTGCTGCTGCTGCTGCTGCTGCTGCTGCTGATGCTGCTACTACTGCCGCTGTTGCCGATGCTACTGCTGTTGAGGCTGTTGCTGCTGCCGGTGCTGCCGCTGATGTTGCTGTTAGGGTGCGCTCTGTTGCTGTTGCTACTACTGCTGCTGCTGTTGTTGCTGCTGCTCATGCTTCTGCTGCTGCTGCTGGTGCTGCTGTAAGTGTTGGTGCTGATATTACTACTGCTACTGGTACTGTTGGTGCTGCTGGTGTCGACAAAGAACCGTCATTTGTCACACTTTAGCCTCTGGTTGAACGCGACGACTGGAGAATTGGCGCTGACTCCTCCTGTTGCTGCTGCTGCTGCTGCTGTTGTTGCTCCTGCTGCTGAACTTGTTTTTTGTGTGAAAAAAAATGAGAATAAAAGAAAATGAAAATGCCTTTTTGTTGTTTTTCTTTTTTCATACATCATAAGTTATTTAAAACTAATCAGCTCATCGTCGTTATGTTTACAAAACAAAAAATAGAGTCACGTGTTCACACTAATCCTCTAATTAGGTCACGTTTGTTTACAAACAAACACGTCACGTGACATGTCCCGTGGCACGTGGTGTTGTTTACAAACAAAAGAGTCACATGGTCGCTAATTAGGTCACGTTACCTAGTTACCAGAATGCTGGCCTCTGATTGGCTGAGAGTCCCTAAGTAGGTCAGTAGGTCATCTAGAATGCTGGCCTCTGATTGGCTGAGAGCCTAACTAGGTCACGTTACCATGGCAACGGTCACTCCCGGTCAAATGGAGGCCTCTGATTGGCTGCAAGTCCAATGAGTAATAAACAGTACTTAAGCAAAGTCCCATTCCGATACAAACAATACTACTGGGGCTCTCGATCAGATGACAGTTGAGGCTGCAGAGTTGGAAAGGAATGCAGACATTCGTTCTTTTAATGATGTCATTCAGTTTGACAGCCAGAAGCAAGTCTGGTACTTCCCCGATTTCTGGTATGGAGACCCACCGATGGCATCTGTCCACATTGGATATCATGAAAAAGTCAAGGACCTGAAATCAGTAATTTTCAAGGACCTTGCTAAGTACAACAAACATCTCTCTTCATGTTCCAAAATGAAGCATCTCATCCGGGATATGTGGCTCGCAATTCTTTCTGACAACTTTGTGTTCAGTTTCAGGAATACTACTGCCATGAAAGGATAAGACCTCAATATGGGTGATGAAGAAGAAATCCCACTGCCTGAAGTCTACTGTCCAGCGCCCGCCCCTCTCCCGAAAAAAAAGAATTGGTACAACTGCAACCAATTCTTTAAAAGACCTTGAAATGGTGTCTAAAGCACAAAATACTCATCTTCAAACAGCATGGGGAATGAGGATTTTCCGAGGTAAATATGTAATTAATTAGCCATTAATTTATCGAGTGTATTCTTGTCCAAATAGCGCAGTCAAAATAAACACTTCCTTATCCAGATTACCAGCCCGCACCAGGGGGCAGCGCCACCATGAATATGCAATTTCTGACCTAAGGGAGCGGTTATTATTTCAAACGATACTTACGTGTCAGTGGTAATCGTATGTAAGTCTGTTCATACGTTAATATGATTTTAATAATTTTTTATTCTTTTTTACAGAATGGCTGGTGGAAATGAAGGAACCTATGCAGTTTGAATTACTACCTAAAGACCAGGTCTGCCTGCTGCTGAAACGATTCTACACAGAAGTTCGGACCCAGGAAGGCACTGAGTATAGCAAGAAATCCCTGGTGTGTATAATTGCAGCCATCCAAAGGCATATGAATGAGCCTCCTTTCAATGTGAATTACAATTTGATCACTGATGCAGCCTTTATAGGGGCAAACAATGTCCTAAAAGGCCATATAAAGGTCAATAAAGCAGCAGGCTTAGATGTATCGACACATTACACACCAATCACCAAGGCAGATAAGGCTCTCATGTACTCCTCAGGAACATTGTCTCATAATGACCCCAAAGGTCTTCAGCACAAGATATATTATGAAGTCTCTCTACACTTTGATTGGGGTGCCAGGGAGGGTCTCCATGAACTGAAACAGAAGGATTTCATCTTTAGGACTGATTCCAAGGGTATCGAATATGCTACATTAGCCTTCAATCCTGCAGAGAAAAATCATTCTGGCCTGACACAAGATGGAAAAGAACACCAGCAAAGGATGTATGGTACAGGGAAGGCTGATTGCCCCCTTGGTTCCCTCAAATTATATTTGTCCAAATTGACCCCTTCTAGCCCTTCTTTCTTCCAAACTCCAAAAGCTAAGGGCTGGAGGTTAAGTACCTTATGGTACACCAAATCAGATGTGGGCCTAAATACAATTGGGAAATTTATGTCTACAATTTCGAAAATTGCGAAACTCAGTCAGATATACACTAACCATTGTGTGAGGGCCACCTGTGTTACTGTATTGAGGGAGGCTGGGTTGCAATCGAGTGACATAAAATCGGTCACAGGTCATGAGAGTGAGGCCAGCAAAGAGTCGTATTCCAAAACTCCTGATACGATCAGAAAGACCATGAGTCATACTCTGGCCGGTATTCCTAAAGAGTCACCTCATCATGAGTCTACGGTTTCTATGGTTAATGTGCAGAAAAATCCCAATACTCCAGGGCTTTTCTGTAATGCGACATTCACTAATTGTAAGGTGACTGTACTCTACAAATAATCATTTGTCGGTGAAAAATGCATAATATGAAGCCAGTTGGCTCTAAAAGTATGTTATGTTATGTTATTTTATGTTCCTTACTAAGAATAAAATGTATTTTGTTGAGTTACCAATAGCGTGTTAATATCTTATTTCTTGGGCGCCAAAGTACATCAGTCCCTTTTAGATAATGAATGCTGCCCAAGTCTTCTCTCCACCACAACAAGGCTCTCAAAAACCAACATGGTGCCGCCCATCAACACCGTTTCGCTTTGCGTCAATTGATCAAAATGGCCAAATTAGGACGAATTTAAGGTAAATTTTTAGATTTGGATCGAATAATAGTATAATAAACCTAAATAAATCGAATAATCGTATAATATACTAATAGTATAATAAACCTAAATAAATCGAATAATCGTATAATATACCTATAATAGACTTGGGGTGTGTATTGACGGATAACGCACTCGTCGCTACGCGACTCATGCGTTACCCATCGATACACACCCCTCGTGCCCTGTTAGCCATACATTATTGGTTAACTATATTGTATACAGTGTATACATGTTTTAAAATGTTGCTAATTGATGTAGCAGTATAGAATGGCAACCAACATTGTTATGTGAATTTATGCCAATTAAATTAAGTAACATTTATTTCTTTTGTATTATATTGTTAATTTCTGGCTTAACGCATTATTACTACTCTGATCTTTATTAAGTATATTGAATATTAGCATATAGCATATATCGTCTTAATTTTGTCTTAGTTGCATTAAAATGCTGTATTTGTTTCAGTAGCAAAGTTTAGGACAAACATTATGAAAAAGTACTGAAAGGGAGAAATCATTGGACTGGCTAAATGCCCATGCATCCACCTTTGTGCAAGCTTCCCTCAGATATTCAGAATTAGGTATATTTACACTGTTTATCTATTAATCTATATTGCCTGTGACAACCTAAAAATGTGAGGACAATCATCATATGTAAGGTGTATGCCACTGAAGTATATCTGCCAATTCACGTCAGTGGCATACACCCTTCCTGGTCCTTGCACTTAAAGCCCCAGTGCTCCTATGTCTAGGGCTGAGTACCTGTCCCGGCTGCCCTCCGACTGTCGCTGGAGGGGTACCGAGATCTTTGCCTTTAACATGCTCATGGACACCAACCACTTTAGGGCCTTTCAAAAGAAACACATTATCCATGGATATTTTGGATGAAAAGATACCTTCTTGCCTTAAAAACACAGATTTTGAGGGCCCTAAAGCACTCCCCATATTAGTAAAACACTGATACTTTTACTTATTCACCCCCCTTCCCATGAAATCCTAGGTATTCAAGCCTCAAAAACTACCCCCTTTTTACTATTTCTCTTATTGTTCTGAATTCATTGACCACCTTTTTCTGATTTTCACAGACATTTTTTTGGAACAGGTGTCTGAACCAGCAAGATGTACACGTATGGAAATAAAATCCCTTCTCTGTCAACAACATCCATCAACCTGTTAAAGCCAGTGACAAAAAGGCATAAAATAAATTGTAATAAAAGTATAAATGTAGGTTAAAGAGCTCCACCGGGGCATGGAGACGTGTCGTGACTTGAACCAGACGTTGTGATCCATTTACATCAGGAAGTGGCCATTAAAGCCCCAGTATCCTCGTGTTTGGACATGCTTGGACAACACTAGAGGGCATTGTCGTGAGACCCTTGTGCCCCTCCCCCTTTGTCTACCTCCAATACTATGTACCTTATAAGGGCACAAGGGCATATGGATTGCCCATTCAAACATGTTATTACAGCCCACCCCCGATTCAGGACCTACACCCTTGACTACTCCGTTTGCATGCAGGTGGTGGGGGAGGGGGGTAATCAGTGTACTGCCAACCATTAGGGGTGTTCATTTTACAACAGGGGGCACACAGGGGGGGGAGATTGTTTTAGCCCCTATAGAAGGGGGAGATGAAAAAAAATTCGACCCCTCTAGTGGGGGGGGAGGCAAAAATCTAATCACTTTTTGACAAAGCACACACACTACTATAGTTCAAAGAGTGGGCGGGAGTAGTATATAGGAGCATATTCAGCGCGTAAGAAAAGGTAGCAAGTAGGTCAGTTGACACTTGCAGAACGGAAGTGACCTTTAAGAGCCTATCAGAAGCCTCTATATGACAGGAAGTGACGTCACTGACCTAGATTAGAGGTCATGACATACTTTACAAGCTTCTGATTGGTTAATATATGTCAATATGACCTACTAACTTTGTAAATACAAGGTACACGTGCTATACACCACGTGGCTTTCAAATGTCAACAATGACATTTCAGTAATACCGTCACATGCAGATGGAATACTAACTTTAGTATTCAATAAATACCGTTGGTATATACACAGATACACGACACAATTTGTTTTTTCATTCTTTTTTTATTTCACACAAAGCAAAAAGCAAAGCACTTACAAAGTGAATGAGTTATTGGCACAGTTCAACCCACACCCTCCTCCAGTTTTAGTTTTCTCCACTTCTGCCTTGTCTTGAACTTCTTCTAATTGCCTCACTCTGTACATGAGCTGACTGATCATATCAATTATTTTATCCATGACATCAGCGTTACTCTTCAACCCGTCGATCACGTCTAATTCTCTCTGAGTGCTGTCTGCAAGTAAGTTGTGTTTAGTACTTGCAGCTTCTTGCTCTAGAGACTTTAGTATAGACTCATGTATGGCTCTACCAGGCGATCGGTCAGGTTGGTTGGCAGTTGGAGAAGGTTGTGTAGAGTGTGTTGAGGGTCTTGGGTTTGACATGTTTCTATCAAGAAGTTGATGCAATGAGCTCCACAAGTCTTAGTGTATAAACTTTGTAGTTGTTGCTTGTTGAACGTCCCACGCTTGTCTGACGATTTCTTCAAGAACGCTCTGTGATATACACTCATAGGGGGTAAACCATAAGGATCGAAATAGAACACTACTCCATCACTCTGAACATAGAAAGCTATCCAATGTTGTCCAGGTTGTGTGTGGGGGTGTGTGTTACTGACAAAGCAAGTCAGAGGTGTTGCTTCAGCAGGGCACTCATCACTAGGGAAAGTACCTAGGAAGTATCGTCGAGTGTGAGGGTGTTGGCTAAGAACAGTGTTCAGTTGTGAAGTCTTCATCTTCTCAGGCCATGTGGTAGTCTGTGACTGGTAGTCTGTCAGCTGTGAGTTGGATGTTGTTGTCGTAGAAAGCACAGATGACAGCTGAGATGGCGTGATTTGTAGGGGCGTTGAACCTCAGAGACACAGTCAACTTCCCTTGCTTCACTAAGTTGATGCGTGGGCATTCAGGAGTCCTGTCTGGAGTCAGGTCGAAAGCGAAGACTGTGTACCCTGATTGGAACTGTTCTAAAGTGAGACCACAATCTTGACCTACAGCTAGTAGACCTGTCTCTCTGAACAAGTTCCTGTAAGCTTTCACACAGTTCCCTGCAGCAAAGTCAGTCTTCACTTCATATTTATGGTCATTGTACTTCAGACCTACTTCTCTCACTGAGTAGTTCTGGAAGTTGAACGGGTTCTCGCTTTTAGTGCCTGACGCTGCAGTCTCTTTGACTAAAGCTAGTAGGACACGGGTCGGGATCTGGCTTGTGTCGGGTTGAGTCCAACTGTACTCTTGTGACCCTCCGTCTAGAGTGTGTTTAGTGACTCGACACCTCGTCAGAGTGTAGTTGAATGGCCCGAACTGAGGGTTCATCACTGTTTTATTGTGGACTTCAGCTACTTCGTCTCTCACAGTCACTTGGCGCACGCTCATCTCAGCTTTAGTGATCTTCACTTTGAAGTCCAAGTCTGCAGCTTGCATCATGTAGAAAGCTGGAGAGCTACGTTCATATATGAACTTGAACTCACAATGTGAAGGGAAGAGCTTGCACTGCTTGAGGAGGTCGATGTGGGGTCTGATGATGACTCCGTGAGTCCGTCTTGCACTGAACTCTTTCCGGCGAGCAACGAAACCCGTGTTAGCAGCAACTCGTCCTTCCATGTGGCCAGCTGTGTCCATCATCCACTTCTGTAGACCCTTCAACCGAGTAGTCTTGTCGTTCACTTCAGTTCCTACTAAGTCTAACAATGTCGATTTCAGTGCATAGTCTTCATTGTTCCCTGTCACTTTCTCTCCGTTGATCAACAGTTGAACAGAAGAGAAGAGGGAGTTGCCTATGTTGTTCACAGGTGCAGCTTCGTCACCTACTGCTAGACATGTCCCAGCAGCATCTACAACTTCTATTTCCAAGTACAACTCTGCTTCACTCAAATCTGTGTACAGAGTAGTTGGCTCAAAAGTAAAGTCGAAAGAGTCAGTGTGGTCAGTCAAAGCATTGTTAGTTGTCTTAGTGACTGTCTGACTTTTCAGAATGTCTTTTTGAGTCACTCCTACTGCATGGAGATCTAACTCTCCTACAGCACATGTCTGGCCATGAGGATGTAACAGACTCATGATTAGAACAGTAGTGCTTTATTGCTAGCACGACTCTGCTTCTTCTTCTTGCGCCCTTTGCCTGTCTGCTGCTTAGTACGTCCTGCACGTCGGACTGTCGCACGGCGTTTGGCTGGAGTCGGTTGAGACACTCTGTTTATGTAGTTCTGAGCTGAAGAATGAGCTCTCTTCAATAGAGCTTGGCTTTGACCTCTGACATGTTTGTTTACACTCTTCTTGAGTGGTTTTCCAGCCATGACATCTGAAAGTACTCCTGCACCTGTAGAGAGTAGTGCTGTGCCAGCTGTCTTAGCAACTTTACGACCAATAGTGCTCAAAAGGGGGACAGCTCCTCGCAGTAATCCTGATATGATAGATCCAATACCATGACCACGTTGCCTAGCTACTCCACCGAAAGCTGGTAGAACACCGTGACCAAACTGAGATTTAGCATAGTAAGCACCATACTCCCCTCTAGGGGCTAAGTATGGAGGTGGGCCAAAGCGCTGAAGCATACTGTTACTATATGTGGTTGCTTATAGGCTTAAAAGCTAGTACTACAGTCACTGCTCCACATTCAAATGGTATAGGACGACCTGTGCTGTCTCTTAAGTAGATCGCGATCTGTCTGAAGCTGCTCTTACTCACAGGTTGGTACATCAAAGGTTGGAAAGTGACAGTCTGTGTGTCACCTAGCAGTGGATTAATGTTTACAACTCTCAACAGAGGTGCTCTCTTGTCTCCAACGATGTTATGTTTCACTATATCAGAGTATACATAGACAGTCTGAGCTCTGAACTTCAAGTCTACTACAGCTTGACCTTCAGTCTTATTCATCAAGAAGACACCACCTCCGAACCCTAACTGCACACCCAAGTTTACTGGTAGTTGTATCACAACATCAGGAGGTAGAGCTACAATACACTTCATTGTATACCTGTTGTATGTGAACACGTTAGATTTATTGTTCTTGTGGTGTGTCCTCAGTTTCTTGATTATACTAGGGTGTTTCCTGTTTATACACTTGTTCAGATAATTTATGAAGTCAGAGTTGTCTTGTAGATATACACCTTGCAGAGAGAAAGCTGTATACGTCCGGACTGCTGGGAATTGAAAAGTGTTGACTAGTTTATCTAAATACTTCAACTTTAATTCTATTTTCACTACTCTGAGTTCTTCCTCAGTCAAAACTTCTGACTCTCTAGTAGTAAGCCCGTTTATGAATGCTGCTTTTTCTGTGTAATTTAAGTTGAGTGAATCTCTCACAGCTGAGACTGCTGCACTCGCACGGTTCTCGGGGTTCAAACCGCGTACTATTCTGTAAGTGATACTGTCTGCACCAGATGGCGGCACTTCTGCTAAAGGGTCTGGTTCAGTTTCGGTTTCGCTGTCCGATTCAACACTAGGTGGCGGCCCAGGTCGCGCTACTTCTCCAGAGCTTGGGTCTGATTCTACACTAAGTCTCGCTGTAGGTTGTCGTACTGGTACTTGTTTAGAGCGTTTGATCTCTACACCTCGCTGTAGACACTTCTTAGCTACGCTGTCATGTATACTTGAACTTTTCCTATTCAACACAGGATCGTTCGCTGTGTAAGGAAAAAAGTCTGAGCTTCGCTTATGTAGTGCTTCTTGTAGTCTTTTAGCACTCATGACGCTCTTGGGTATAGTTGAGTCTGTTTCACCTTCTATGAACAACAATGTCTCACATTCTACGTTGTACCAACTAGTAGGACACGTTATTTCTTGCAGAGCACACTCCATTGGAGTACTAGAAGATACATACTCAGGTAACAATGTGTTGTAAGTTGTCAGAGTGTTGTCTGGGAAAACTTTCATAGACGAGTTGCTAGGTAGTGTCATTGTGAACGCCATTTTTTCACGTTCTTAGCAGGTTCCCACGTGTTGAACTTATCCCCGTAACCTTTCCACTTGACGTATGCTTGACGCTTACGACCTGAGCCTCTGTACTTCACTACTTCCTCTATGTCGTACCTCTTCCCTTGACGGACATGGACCTTTTGAACTTCAGGCTGGTAGAAAGTTCCTTTTATCTCTTCTCCTAGTTCATCTTTCAGTTGGTATCCTTTAGGTTTGACAGAATCTATAGTGTATACTTCCTCAGTCCAGTTAGGTTCGTAACCTCTGTTGAAAGCGCGCTTCTTAGCAAGCATGCGCACTTTAGAACCTTTCTTCAAAAGTAACTTGGGCACAGTCCTCTTGTCTGGTGGTTGTTCATATAGCCTGTAGAACAGAGCATCAGAGTTCTTGTCTGTGATGTCGACTGGAGCTGCACCTAGTGTCTTATGCACAGTACTATTGTAAGAGTGGACTAGATCTTGAAGTATGCCTGTCCACTTGTAGTTGTTGAAGTAAGCAAAGCAACGCCACAGCTTACCTTGCAGTGTGGCGTTAAATCGTTCAGCTATAGCACATTTCACGTCATCGTTCTCACCAGTGAACAATTCCACACCAGTTTCTTCTAGATGACTTCTGAAAGTTTGGTTCAAAAATTCTTTTCCTTTGTCAGTCTGGATTTTAACAGGTTGTCTACTCTCAGTCATTTTCTTGTAAGCTTCTAATACATCTACAGCTTTCTTACTCTTGACAGGTTGAGCAAAGCCATATCTTGAGAAGACATCTATACCAGCTAAAATATACTGGTACCCCTTGTTCTCACGTGAAGACTCTCTCATGTCAATAAGATCTAACTGCCATTGTCTATCTATACCCCAAGTCTGAGTCTTGTGTCTTGTGAACCGTCTCTTGTAAGGTTTGTGTCTAGTGTAAGCATCCACATCTTCTAAAGCTTCAGCAATGTTTTTTAAGTCAGTCTTCTTAAAGTGATGGTGTCGCAATTTACTCACGCTAGTGAAACTTCCAGGTTCTCTGACTGAAGTATAGCGATCTACTACAGCTTTCTTCAAAGCTTTGTCTGCCATAACTTTGCTAGTTGACGAGGTGTTATACCAGTACCACTCTGTGCAGTATTAGCTTTACGTTTACGCTTTGGTGTTACACTATATGAACGTCTTCTGAAGGGAGAGCCAGTCATAGAACTAACACTCTTGAAAGATTCTTTGTTTCTGACGAACTTCAAGTCTGGGTTCAGCCTTTTAACAGCTGCGATGAAGGGCTTTTGTCCTATGAGAGGTTGCTTCTTAGTTAGACTATTTTTCCGAGCTGCATCACCTAGTAGATCAATGATGTTACTCCCTTCTATACGCCGCCCGTGCACTACTAGTTCACCACTAGGAGTCCAGTTGATAGTACCTCGACCTTTGTCAGAGTCTGCCAAGTGTCTATACAGATTCATAGCAGTCTTCTGATAAGTATTAGGTACACGCCTTTGAATTAAAGCATCCATCACCATGACACCTTGTCTACCTATAGGTCCTGTGTCTTCTTCTTCTCCTTCTTCTTCTTGAGACTCATATTCATCGTCTCCACTACCACCAGGTAAACTTGGAGTTGGAGTTTGATGACTAGTAGTAGAAAACATATCGTCATCCTCGCCTGAACTAGCTTCATCGTCTGCTTCTTCTCCTCTTCTACCTTTTCTGCGACGGTGTGGAGTAATATTTCTAGGGTTCATAGAAGAAGCAGCTCGACTCACAATTTTAGCTTTTTTGTATAGTATAGAAGATTTAGTCATGAGCTGGTTGTATCTACTGAGTCTCTCACTACTGTTCAACTGAGAGTCATTCAATACTCTAGTTGCTTCTTTCTGTAAGTGACTCAATATCTCCACTAGACTACTGTGTGGGGATAGTTTTTCTCTGACTAGTTGACTCTCATAAAACTGAGTTTGAGGGTCTGGTAGCACAGCTGGAGCAGAAGACGCGAGTGTTGCAGTAGGTAGTGGGTCAGTGTTAGTAGTAGAAGAAATGGGGGTGTCGCTTCTACCCACTAAATCAGGTCTCACTAAAGCCATACGTGTGTAAGACATGACTACCGTTTGACAGCTGATCCTATGAGACTAGTAATAAGAGGTAGTGCTACACCTAGTAGTGCACCTATGAAGCCACCTTTCTGCTGTAGTATTCGTCTCTAAGCTATGACAGTAATCTTAGGTTTTGTTATAGCCTTCAGTTGTTTCTTGTACGGCGATAACTTCTTGACTGCGTGAACTGAGTTCGGTGTCAAGGTTTTGTTCATTACATTGACACATATGACACTCATTAGTCTGATCACTTCTTCACTGAGACCTCTCACTAAATGTTGACAGTCTGTAGTACTACATTTAGCTATATGTTTCAACAGAGAGTAATGACGACGTAAAGAAACTAACTTTTGGTAGTAAGCACTTCTCTGACGGCGCTTAAGACTCTCAGCACGCTTACTCTTAGTACTACCCTTCATTTCTTCTGCTTTTTCCCAGTAGGAATGAATACTACGCTGTTCCAAGGTGTTGTTATACTGTTCCTCACTCGCAAGTTGTCAGGTGTGCTCTGCTTACAGTCCAACACTATGTATGAGTGCTTAGCTGTAGTCTCTTTGTTATATACCTGAGTCAAGAAAGATGGTTGTGCTGGGAAAGCTTGTCTAGATATATAACTTATCTGACTCATATCTCGAGGGTTCTTGAAAATAACTAGATAATGGCTGTTTAAACTGAGAGTCCTGAAGTCTTTGTTAGCAAAGAATAAGTTCTGAGTAATGAATATTACATTCATGTTCAGATGATGAGAACCTTTGATGAAGAGGTCTTTAGCTATAGGTGCATATTCCGGGTCTAACAAGTCGTCTATGATGAGCATCGAGTGTTTAGTAGTATCTCGACTAGAGTTGAAAAGTTCATCTCTTGTAAGAAGACCTTCGTTGAATTTCACACCTGCACTTTTCAACTTTTCAAACTCTGGTTGCCACTGGCTGTAGCAGTAAGTTATATCGTGTACTTCAGGTGTGACGAGAGTCTTCACGTTATTTATCACTTCGAATACTAGACGACTCTTACCACACGATGTAGGTCCAGCTATTAGCATAGTGAAAGGTGACTGTAGTCTAGGATCGAATTCAACAGATTCCACAGTGCTAGAGACGTCCATCTTAGTGCAGTGATCAGACGAGAGTGGTCAACACTGGAGTGACACAGCTCACTTTTATGTCTTTGGGTACAGCTGCATACAACCCTTGAACATACATTGCGACGTCGCTGCGACCCATGTCGTCTTGCAACACTTTCATCAGAGCCATAGGCTCAGACGTCTCGTTGTACTTCCAAGCTCTCAGCACTACATAGACAGGGTTCTTGACAGTTCTGTCAGAAGGCACAGGTTGAGAGATGAAAGCTAGTTCATGAGAAGTCAACCCTAAGTAGATCCCTATGGTCTTCCAGTCTCTAGGGCAGAGCTCAGCTAAAAGAGAGAAATATTTCTGCACTTTCCACTCCATGTCTCCACTCTCTAAGCCATCCCACATGTCATGCTTGTCCATGTTCTCACGTGAGAATTGGATGAGGTCCATACGGTAAGATTCTTCCAAGGCGTCTGCTAGTTCCTTCCACCTAGTAGTACAACTTTTCTGGTACCAAGTAGTGAACATTTCTCTAGCTTGAGTTATGACACTTCTCTCACAACTGAGATATCCCATGTCCTTCAAGTTCACTTTGAGGTATGAACCTAACCGTATGTAATCTGATGTCGGCAACTTACTACTTATTTTCAGTAGCATAGCGTCTGGTAAGTATCCTAACGGCTCTCCTTTGAAGAATGATGATACAGGTACTACTAAATTGAAATCTGCCATGATGAGTGAGTGTGTGAAGGAGTAGACAGGCAGGTAGGTAGGTAGAGCGTTGTATGGGGTGTTGTAGGTTAGGGGGAGCTTTTATATAGCTCTTTAGACTAGAATACGTAGGGAAATCGTGTAAAGAGTATGCAAAACGTTCTGAGTTCGAACTCCTCGCCCCCCTATCCATTTCACACTAGAGGGGTGCCCCCACCCCATACACCCTATGCTAATACTATACACACCCCCCACCCCACCCAACTCTATACGATGCACTAACGTTTCACTTTTTTATCAGAGTGTTTACAATAACATTCTGAGCGCTAAACCACTACGATGAGGGGACGTTGTAATATCACGCTCCCACTGACTTAAATAAGTTTTAACTCTGTGTCTGTCTGCTTCAGTGTAACGTTCTAGATACGTATCTGGGATTTTGAAAATGTCTTCTACTTTCAAATCTGAACGACCTGCTAAGTTCCTTTGAAGCCGACAACCTAGCATGTCTATGATACTCTCTAACAAGTAATGTGTCGGCATGTCTTGATTAGAGTGGTACTGAGGATGATGAGGGTTGTTTGCGTAGTGATGTTTCAGCGCTGATTCCCACATTGCAAGGTGGTCAGAGTTCTTGAGAGGTTTTGAACTCTTAAGGCGGCCAAACTTCCACCCGTATCCAACAGCTTCTACAGCTGAAAACTTAGACAAGTTGTGCTTCATTATCAACTTGTCTATACATTTAGCTTCACTCTCATTGAAGCTATCACTTAGCAGAACCCAAGTGTAATACAACCATTTCCTATGCTCTAAAGTCTGTTTGAAATGATTGAAAATGTACTGTAAAGTTTTTACAGTGCATGTGACAGACTCTTTTCTTTCACACACATACTGTAATACTAACTCGTCTTCAGGGTATCTAGCTTTAACTAGCGTGTAGAGGTCGTGAGCTGTCTTCATGATGACGTTGAAAGGTCGTTTGAATGAGTGAGTGCACTTACACGACCCTATATACTCTGAGTGATTTATGACTTGACAACTAACCGTTTAAAACACAGTGTGCATGTAAAAATTTTAAGAAGTAGAGTGACAGTTTGAAGGGGGGTCTCTCAATATATGAGAGACCAGAGTTAGTTTGTTAGTACACCTATACCTTTTTTTCACTTTTTTATTTTTTTGTGAAGCATCTAATAGACTATTGGTCAAGGTTTTTTTTCATCAGTTAGGGGAGAAGGATTGAGTTGGAAAGGCTGTCACCAGTTCATACAAGACTCCTTGGCACAGTAGAGTAGGGTTTTGACAACGTTGTACAACTACTCTTACAACGTGACAACACCCGTTTGCATTGTGTCCAATCTCAGTCTTGTATGCTCTTTCATACAAAAACCGATCTGAAGAGTATTAAGCACGTGTTATCTTGTCAGGAGCTGATACTGTGTGCTTGATTAAGCCATGTACCATACTCGTAGAGATGAACACGGAATTTCCCAGCTGGTGTGATTCGAGCTGATTAATTTTGAAGTAGGGTTTCGTCCTACATTTTTGAAAGTTGATAGCTGAAGCTACTACACTATGAGAAGTTACACTGTGTTGTAACTTAGAAACTAGCAGTAACACGTTACTCACTACTTCAGATTGAGTAGCTTTCCCAGTAGAACTAGTTATGAACTTCTTGAGAGAAGGACTACTAGCATTTATGGGAGTCGTGTTGTTATGCAGAAAACAATTTGAAAAATCTAAATTTGGAGGTATGTAACTATCTCTAATGTACTCTTCAGGACAATATCTGAACAACTGCTTTTCCTCACCAGTCTCTACTCCACTCTTGACGTCTGAAATGAACTCCCAAACTGACCGCCTGTGTTTAGTGCTGAGTGAAATCGGTAGAGGTGTACAAGCTGCACTGGACATGTTGTCTCAGAGCTGCTCAGTTTGAATCTGATCACAGCCGGTTGTTTTCAACGTACACTAATCGTTTCCCCCACCCTCTCTAGAAAAGTAGTGTTCACAAATTAACTCACTTGAACGAAAATCTTTCAAATAAACGTCAAGAAGAAAATGTAAACTTCACCTTCAAACTTGTCAATCATATAATAAGTTTAAAAAAAAATTTAGACTGTATTTATATTTTTTCATCTTGAAAAGTGTAGTATAAGATACATCATTCATGAACGTTCCTTTTATGTTGCAACGCCCCATCCAGCTGACAGCCACTGTGCTATCTGAATAGAGTTCACATTTCCAACTGTTGTTTTTCAACTTTTTGTTTTGCTCTCCGCAGAAGCACCAGTCTGTTATGGGTTATCCCGTGCTTATTTATGTAGTGTGGTTGATAAAGATACATTGTATCTAAACTCAGCCTAGTGCTTTACTATAGTGACATGTGCATATAATTGTCGTACAATAACAATTAGAGATGAAATATGAAAAAAATGTCAGACGTCAAATGTTCGTCTATTGTCGTTCAACAAACGTGTGACAACGTTTGACAATTGTTCTCAGTAAAATTAGTATATATACCCCTTGATTTGCTCAGTTGAAATCAAACCGCTCCTGAGCTGCTCAACTGTGACGACTACTCTACTCTACACCTGCCACTCTACACGCTGCCTCTACTTTTCAACTTCTACAAAACTAACTGTTTTAGTTTAGGATGCGGTCTGCTGGCAACAAGAGCTCTAAGAAGAGTTCTAAAGTAGCTAAGAGCAAGAACTTAGTTCTGGACGTTTCTGTGGAGATACCTCCTACAGTGAGCAATGAAGTACAGTGGATTCATCGTCCAAGTACACCTGAAGAGCAGAGTGCAGCTATCTTGGGGTTACATCACGATCTGGACTGCATGCTGGCTCCTTCCACTGGCGTACTGGACCGTGATGTATCTACGTCAGCACCAGCTTTGAGCTCTACAAGCTTCAGCAACCCTGAACCACCCCAAGATGTCCTCACTTACCAGACCCTGTCACACGTCATGCCCGTGGGCCGAGGCAATGGAGCTCTTCCCACTGCCGCTACTCCTCCAGTCATCATCGACTTGACTGGTGATGAGATACTTCGACCCAGTACGCCAATCGTCATCGACTTGACAGAGGACGAAGTAGAAGAAGGTGAAATCATCGGGCACGACTTGAATGAAGTACTAGATGAGTGGTTCCAGAAAGCTGAAGCTGAAGGACGCTGTGCGCCACCTTCCTCACCTGTCACTACAGCTGTACCAGCCGACATTGTAGTGAGGGATAGTGCCGGGGCCGTCATCACTCCTGGCTTGACCGACACTGTCGTCGTCATCAACGGGGAAGCTACAGTAGTCACGGATGAGTACTACTCAAGAGTAGTAGGTGACACAAGTGGTGAAGTGAATCCTCCCAAGGGCGTGACGACTGCTACTAAAAGAGGTCCATCTCCACAGATTCAGCCAGAAGCAGTTGTTGAAAAAAAAAAGAAGCGAAAGTACACCAAGAGTGTGGCTACTGTAGCTGCAGCTGCTGCACGTGCTGCAAAGGCTGGTGTGGGAAGTGTTACTTCCCAATCTACGGTTGCTACTGCTGTTGTGACACCGCTTCCGCCGAGGAATGGATCCAAGAAAGTTGGGTCTAAGCTGGCTAACTTCCGCATAGTCCCTTTGACTGGTGAGAAGTGGCCTAGTCGGTTTGGTTTCCCATCTCAACAAGCCGAAGGTAGCATTGTTCCTGACCAACTCTTCTACCCACCTGGGGATACATGCACGCTGCTTGAAGTATACAAGCTCCCCTTCATCAGTGGCGTCTCAATAAGGCAATATTTGAACAAGCCTTACGAGAGGCGCGTCAACTTACGGGCAAACGACTTCAGAGGGCTCTTCTACCAGAGCAAATCTATCATAGAGAACTATGACAGGATTAAAGAAGAAGCCAAGAAAGGAGCGCCAGCAGTCCAGAACTATCTGAACTACTTAGACAACCCTGTCAAACACACAGGTGTCTTAGTCAACCTCTACAGGGGACAACCTAAGATCCACATCGGAACGTCGTCGTACGTGGAAGAAATGGATAAAGCGCTGCCGGCAGGTCGAGCAACAACAAGCCCAATACACTGTGGGTACACGGTGACTGTCAACACGATCAAAGACATACTGGAACGTGTTGGGCCGATGCTGGAGAGTGACAAGAACTTTTACAGAGGTGTTACCACTTGCGATGAGACTGATTAGGTGAGTGCTCAACAATTAAATTACATCAGTTGTAAGGTTCCTCAACACTGTATTGATAGGGCTGTAAATTCTTTGCATTATGTGTCTGTCTGTCTGTCTGTCTGTCTGTCTGCTTGTTTGTTAGTGAGTATGTTTTAGTGGAAAAAAGGAAAGAAAAAAAAGAAGGAGAGAGTGTATATCTGAAGAGTTTTTTAAAATGCATAGACACGTGAATACTATCAGTTGTATTCGGTGTAATGCACCTAGAATTCCTAGACAAGTTACTATACATAACAGTAGTAAGAACTTGTGTACTTCAGAGACTTGCTTGAGAGAAGTCTTCTCTAGTGAAACAGTTTTACCTGAAGAGATTGAGAAAAACTCTCTTTTCTTAGAATATTACAAATCAAATTTCAGATCGATAGGTCAAGGTTTAGTTGTGTTAGGTTGTGTACAAGCTATATATAACGTCAGATTAACTACTTTTGAATCTGATCAAGGAGTGAGTGAGATAGTGACAGCTCTCAGAGCTATACATGAGAACCAGTTATACAGTAATAGAGTAGCTGTGTCTTTTGGTCGAATTTTGACTTGCACTGAAGACGCTGAGCAAAGAGTCATGTATTTTCATGCTTCAGCTAACAACTCTTCAGTTTTTTATGACAGTGAAGACCATCAAGACCCTTACTTCTTAGTTAAGAACTCTGAGAGCTTTGAAAGTTGCATAGATCTATTGAAAAGTAAAGTGAAAGTTGACACAAGTAGACCTGACACAAAGTGGACAGTAGTAGGTAATGTGAATGTGAATCTGACTTATATTAGACCTACAAATGTGTTCTTAGGTAAGTTAGAGAGTGTCCCTCCTAGTTTCAGGAAAAGAGGTATGTTACACTTCCACCGAGACTCTTACAGTAAGAGAGTGTACAGAGACAACTTGTGTTTCTTTAGATGCTTGTCACACCACTTGTATAAAACATTAGATAGAACTGTAGAGCTTTTCAAAGAAGCTTATCCAGACACTTGTCAGAAAAAGTTCAAAGGTATTCTCTTAAGTGATTTAGATAGATTAGAGAAAGTATTCAAAATAGACATACGAGTGTTCAAGCTGTCTAGTACTAATAAAGTGACTGTAGTGCGTAGCAAGCTTTGTAGTAGCAAGAAAGTCTTGAATCTCAACATGTACCGCAACCACTTGAGTCTGATAGTAGACATGTGTAAATATGGGCGCGTGTACAGTTGTGAAAAATGTTACAAAGCATTCTCTTCTAATTACAACTTGAAGAGACACACTGCTGTAACAAAAGACTGTACTAAAGTACGATTTATATACAAAGGGGGTGTGTACAAACCTAGTAGAACTATATTTCAGAAGTTGAGTGAGCTAGGTGTACATACACCTGCTCACTTAAAGATATACCCATATAAGATTGCTTTCGACTTTGAAAGTTATTTTGTAAAGAACGGTGAGAAAAGTTGTAACACAACTTTTGAGTTAGATCATGTACCACTGTCTGCTAGTGTAGCTAGTGACTTTCCAGGGTATACAGAACCAGTGTGTTTTGTCAGAGAGAGTAACAGGGAAAATGATGACTTAGTCAGTCGTGTATTAGGGTACATAGATATGTTAGCTTGTGAAATAGGTGAATGTGTCAGAGAGCGTTTTAAAGTAGTGACAGATCAGCTAGATGCTCTGCAAGCTGAAGAGGAAAGGTTAGAGAGTGCAGCTTTGAAAGCTGCTAAGTTAGAGAAAAGTAAGTATAATTTATCACCTGTCGTCAGAGCTAAACAAGCTCTGACAGCTTATATGAACAGAGTACCTGTAGTAGGTTTTAACTCAGGTCGATATGACTTAAATCTAATAAAGAGAAGCTTCCACACTTTCTTCTCAGAAAGAGAAAAGAAACCTATGACGACTATAAAAAGGTGCAACCAGTACATTGCTGTATACACTGAGCACTTAGTCTTCTTAGACATGGTGAACTATCTAGCTCCAGGTTATAATTACGCTAGTTATTTGAAAGCTTTTTTGAAAGACACAGAGAAAGGTTTTTTTCCTTATGAGTGGATGGACAATGTCCGAAAATTAGATAACACAACTCTCCCACCTAGGAGAAGTTTCTATAGCTCTCTGACTGGGAAAGGTATAACTCAAGCTGAGTATAGAAGCTGTAAAGAAGTGTGGGTGAAAGAAAAAATGAAAACAATGAAAGACTACTTAGTGTACTATAACAATTTAGATGTAGCTCCATTTGTCAGAGCTATAAATGAACATAGCAAGTTCTTCATAGAAAGGAGTGTCGACATGTTCAAAGATGGTTTGACACTTCCAGGTTTGACTTTGAAGTTCCTCTTTCAGAACACTGAGTTGAATGTGACACCTTATGTTCTCTTTTCACATCATGAAAAAGAAGTCCACAACTTACTGAGAAAGAATTTAGTTGGTGGACCTGCTATAATATTCCACAGACACCATCGTAGTGGTATAACTAGAATAAGAGAGCGTAAGTATGGAGTTGAGAGTAAAAAGTGTGATCACATTTTAGGAGTAGATGCAAATAGTTTGTACTTGAAATGTATGGGTGAAGCTCATTGTACAGGTTTATATGTAGTGAGACGTCACGAAGATGATTTCAAGCCTGTTCTCAGTCAGCAAATCAGTTACTCAGCTGTAGAATGGCTCCGTTACAGAGCTATAGTAGACAAAGTACCTATTTTACATCAATACAACTATGGTGAAGTCAGTGTAGGTAGTCAGCGTATAAGAGTAGATGGGATAGTCCCTGATCGTAAATTGATATATCAGTTCCACGGTTGCTATTGGCATGGTCATACATGTCAGATCAACAAGACATTGATGACTAGTACAAAGGGTCGGGAATGGATAGAAGAGCGTTCTACTAAAACAGCTGCTGTAACTCTGTATCTGAAAAGTTTAGGTTACACAGTAGTAGAACAATATGAATGTCAGTGGATCAAATTACGAAAAAACACTCAGTGTTTGAAACTGAAACCTGAATGGAGTGTTAATAGACCGTCTTCAGCTGGTAAGATGAGTCAAGCTGAGATAATAGAAGGTGTGAAAAGTGGTTCAGTGTTTGGGTTGATTCAAGTAGATATTCACACACCTGAACATCTCAAACCATATTTTGCTGAAATGACACCAGTTTTCAAGAACATTCTTGTCAGCAAAGAAGATGTAGGTGACCATATGAAAACTTATCTAGAAAGTGTAGGGAAACTGCGTCAACCTCAGAGACAGTTGATAGGTAGTTTCCATGGATCAGGTCTTCTACTAGGTACTCCGTTACTTAAGTGGTATCTAGAGAAAGGTTTAGTAGTTAGCAAAGTACACTTGTTAGTTCAATACACACCTGAAGAAACTTTCAGACCTTTTGTGCAAGAAGTGACAGCAGCTAGACGGAAAGGAGATGAGAATGTTGACTGCAAGATCTTGTCTGACTTGTATAAACTGTTAGGTAACAGTTCATATGGTAAGACTATATGTAACAAGCAGAATTTCTTGAATACTAAATATGTAAGTCCAGATTTTGCTAGTCGACATTGTCTGCACTGGTCAGTACAACAAGTGCATGACATCAGTGAGAACACTGTAGAAATGTCATCTCTCCCGACTAGTATCACATACGACTTACCTGTTCAGATTGGGTTCATGGTATACCAGTATGCTAAACTGAAAATGTTAGCGTTCTACTACGACTTCTTGTTGAAGTTCATTGACTCAAAAGACTTTGAAATGTGTGAAATGGACACTGACAGTTTTTATTTTGCATTGTCTAAAAAGAATTTAGACGAAGCTGTCAAACCTGATATGCGTGAGCAATACTTCAGAGAGCGTCACAAGTGGTTACCTTCTGAATCTTGTGATAATCCTGAACATAGAGAGACGTACATTCAATGCAGAACACACAACTACCCATGGGTACAACCACCGTGTTGCTATCGCCGCCTGGTGTTTGACAAGCGAACTCCAGGTCTGTTCAAGATAGAGTGGGAAGGAGACGCTATGACATCTTTGAACCCTAAATGTTACATGTGTGTCAGTGAGACAGGGAATAAGACTAGTTGCAAAGGAGTTATCCAGAGGCAGAATAATCTTACTGAGACAAATTATCAGAACGTTTTGAAAACAGAAAAGACTCATGTAGTGACAAACAGAGGTTTCAGAGTTATAGACCATCACGTCACTACATACTCTCAGAACAAGCAAGGTCTAAATTACCAGTACATTAAGAGAATAGTATGTGAAGATGGTGTCAGCACTGAACCTTTAGATATATGACTCTCTCTTTCTGTGTGTGTGTGTGTGTGTGTGTGTGTGTGTGTGTGTGTGTGTGTGTGTTTGTGTTTGTGTTTGTGTGTGATAAAGACAAGTGAGTTGTATCACTCAAAAAAAAGTAAAAAAAACCAACAGTATTTTCCTACAGTAAAAAAGAAAAGAGAAAATAGTTAAAGAGAAAAAGGAAAATTTTCTGTGAAGAAAAGAAAATTTCCACAAATGGAAATTAAGTAGTACTAACTATATAGTAAAAAAAAGAAGGAGTAAAGGGAAATTTTCTGTGAAGAAAAAGAAAAAAAATTCCATAATTGGAAATTAAGTAGTACTAACTATATAGTAAAAAAAAAAAAGAAGAAAAGAGAAAAATTTTCATATAAAATTTTCATAAAAATGTAAATAATACAGCTTCTATAAAGAGAAAGAGAGAGAAATTATAGTTGAACATTCAAGGAAATTATCCAATTTCTCTCCGAATGTTTCACCTCAATTTCTCTCCTAGTGAACTATATCGCTAAAAAAAAGCTCGTAAAATAACAAAAAAAAGTGAACTGTATCACACCAAAAAATAAAAGCAGGCGTGAAAAGAGAGTTGTTACAAAGACGCCACTGACTGATTTCAGACTACTTTACTAAACTCTCTTTGTCCGTCAAATTCATCAGAGAAAATTTTTTTTTTCTGATTAGTGTCAAGAAATATATACAATGGCTGACAGCAAGTTGACGTCAAAAATAGACGATATCCTTGACTCTGTCAGTATGTACAGTTCTATATATGGTAGTTGTAGTTCTAGACTTGATGCTTCAGCACCAACTCTCTCAGCACGTGAAAGTGAGAAAAATGTTCATACACCCCCACGCATTACAACTCATGTAAAACCAGTGTCACCTCGTAACTTCGACACAGCTTTGACTTGTGGTTGTAGAGGTCATTTCTTCTGGGAGTTCATACCTGTAAATAATATTAGCTATTTTAGAGGAACCTTACCTGATGTTGTTGAGCGCTGTTTTTCCAGTATACATGTGTACAGAGATTTCCATGAAGCTTTCTGGGATGCATACACTCAGTGTATAGAGCAATCCACATTGAATCTGCCTATATTCGTTGCAGATTTCACCATTGCTGTGTATCAAATGCATAACTCTCTGACTTGCCCCAGACACTATGCTAGATACACTCTAGGGAGTTTCAAGAGCTTCATGGAGTTCAACGAAGTCTTACGTGAATCACCTATTATAGGCGCATTCTGTAGGTGTAATGTTCCGATGAACCCTTCAGATATCGCTTACAATGTGTGTTTCACGTGTCTGCAAGCTACTCTAGAGTTGAAAGCTTTGTCTCTCACAGCCGTGTTACAGCATTTCTCGTATGAAGTCAGTTTCAAAACTGATTACTTGAATGCCCTGACTCCAGGTGTGAGAAACAATCGTGAATACTTTCTAGCTCAGTCATTGTTTGATGTGAAACTATCTAAAATTGTGAAGATGGGGACTGGTTGGGTGAGTACTTGGAATACTCGAGGTGTTTCTTGGAAAGGCCAGAAAGGTTTCACAACCAATCGTTCTTTCTGCATCATGTGTAACATTGCAGGGAATGGTCATGACTTGTTTGTGTGCAAGAACTGTACAAAGTATAAAATGTGAATAAAGTAACCAAAATAATATTTCTTGCCTTGTGTTTGTCTTTAGCATGTGACGGCATTACTCAATGTCATTGTTGACATTTATTTCAACCACGTGGTCTTAAACACGTGTCATTGTTGACATTTATTATAAGCACATGGTCTTCAACACGTGTACAAGTGAAGTAGGTCATGTTGACATTGTACTAGCCAATCAGAAGCTTGTAAAGTATGTCATGACCTCTGATGACGTCACTTCCTGTCATTTAGAAGCTTCTGATTGGTTGACAGAGGTCACTTCCGTTCTGCAAGTGTCAACTGACCTAGATGCACCCGTTTACTACGCGCTGAATATGCTCCTATATACTACTGGCGGGGGGAATTCCGACCCGTCTCGATTGGGGGGGGGGGGCGGCAGAAAAATTACAACCCGTCCCATGGGGGGGGGGGGGTGAATTCTAGCACACTCACCTGAAAATCCACCACCCCCCCCCCACTTTTGTTAAATAATGACCACTCCCTATTGGGGAGCGCCTATGACTTCCATATATAGCACATACTTTCAACAGGTGGGTATGAAGTAGTGGCAGCCCTACATAGCTGCCCCAGAGCTGCGTGTAGGTGTGTCTTATTATGATAAATAGCAAGCTATAGGAGCAAAAAGGCGGACCCGAGTATAGGGATACTGAGGCTTTAAGAAGGCAGGGTGGTGGATTTGGGTGATGGTTTAACACATGAGTGTACAGCGCTGAAAAAGGGGGAGTTAGAAAAGGTTTACCCTTTTTTAACAATGCATTACTGTCGTTAAAAGAGGGAGGGTCACATAAATCGGTGTGGTCATTATTTCACGACAGTAGGTGTGCCCTGGGGTCAGAAATATGCCCTTTAATGAAAAAAAACTGTTGTGCGCATCCAAGTATGCCTTTAACTGAGAGACCTGTAAGGTGCAACGTTACACATGAGCTAGGCCTCACTAACCGATTTTCTGGTGCATTCTCACGTATGGTAACATTGATACTCATGTATTGGGGTTGGTTTATAAACAGCCAGTATTGTATACTGGGGTCACGTCTTTCCCTAGCATGTAATACAAGCTTTATTACACAAATAGAAGACATTTTTCTAGCACCGTATATTCTTGCTGAATCGATTTCAGAAGGTTGGTACCCGTAATCCACTCATCGGACTGCCCAGATACATCATGCAGACTGTGCAGGAAGGAGTATTTCAACCCCACAGGGCTATTCTGTGTTTAGAAAATCATCCTATGAAATAAACACTTTACAAACTCAATTCTCACAAATTGGATGCGCCGATGTAAACATAAACCCTATTAACAACCCTTAGGGCTATGTTCCCAGCTAGCAACGATACGTTGGGCCAACGTTGGCAATGGTCGGTACCGTCACGGGCAATATTTTGACGTTGGGCCAACATTGGTCTGCCAACGTTGATACAACATTGGCAATTTTATGTTGCACGAACGTTGGTGATACACCCAGTGATTTGCAAACATTGGTACAATGTCAGATAATTCAAGTCATACCAACGTTGGTAAATTTGTGTTGTACCAATGTTTGCAATACTCCCAGTGTTATGCCAACGTTGGTATAAAGTCAGATAATTCATGTAGTACCAATGTTGGCCCAACATTAGCCCAACCCTAGTACCTCCGATCACTACAAGAGGGCATTAGAGGTTGCATGGGGATATTTCTGTCTGGCAGACCTACTATCTTTCATTAAAATTGGTCATTGATTGCGAACCATACGTGCAATATAGCTTTTGAAACCATGGATATTCCATCTGTAATCTATATTATTACTGATTACCACATTTCTTTGTAATAAAACAAAATACTGGCCATATTGTTATAATCACACTCTTTTATTGGTAACGGTGGGTAAACAAGGGCTGAAGGCCCTTTAAGCTGAGATTTAAGTGAAATGCATAAATAGAAATAGCTATTTCTATAATTATGATTTTTGACAGCCATGTCTTCAATGTTGATGTTAATGTTGAATAATAACATTTGAGTGAATATTGATACATGGACGTTGGGTTAATGTTGAAATATATTTGTTGGAACAACGTCATTTTTAGGCTCTAAATATGGTTGTGCCAATGTTGATACACCAACGTCAGACTTCAATGTTTGCCATACATTGGCCCAATGTCATTTCTTTGCAACGTCATGACGATGTTCTGATGGACGGACAAATGAACGTTGGCCCAATGTTACTATCTGACGTCAGTCCAACATTACCTACGGTTGGCACAACGTTGGCCCAACGTATCATTGCTGGCTGGGTTACCATTGTAGCGGTCATGGGAAAGTCATCTGGAGACAGCGGGATTCAAACCTACAACCTCTAGATTCATGAACCAGTGATCTACCGCTGAGCTAGTAGCTACATCCCAATTCGACAACTTGACTGTGTCATACGTTACTGGGTCGGTTCGGTATGCGGAAGGTGGTGTCGATGGGAACCACATGCCTTACACCATGATCTGGCGTATTTACTTTTGTGATAATTGCCCAGAAAATCAGGTAGTAGAGCTGCAGGTTTAGTTTCACCTAACCAAGTCTCAGGGGGTTAAGGAGGTCATTTCAGATGTTCAAAAGATCTGTGAGCTAGATAAGACATCAATAGCAGTACAACTGGATAGCTCTTGGTGTTACGTGTAGGCCCATCGCAGATCTCTTAGATCCAACTATTACTATATATATATATACCGTATTCGACGTAATAAGCGCACACCCCCTAATAAGCGCACACCCCCCGTTTTTGGCCGATTTTTAGACTACAAATAACCAAAAATATCTCAATTTTTGACCCCAATTAAACTCTTAACTACTAAAAGGTCTCCATAATCATTTTTTAAGCGCACTGTGCGCTTATTACGTCGAATACGGTATATATATATATATATATATATATATACACATATATACATTCATCCCACTCGACGTGGTGTTTGAATCAAATATCAAGTCATCAAATATCAGATCGATATTTGATGTTGTCAAGTGATATTTGATGTTGTCAAGCAGTTTTACTATGTTGTCAAGGTTCTAAAACTAGGACGTCGTGATTGGTGTAGAGCATGAATGAAAGTTGCATCACAAATTTCTAATACTTGTTTTGGGGCCTATGGGACTACGATGAACAATCCTAATTTTTGGGGGAAATATTGCAAACTAAGAGCTAAAAACAAGTATACTGGGGTAGTTTGATCCATACTCTTCGATTCTCAAGTAATAGTTAAGCTATTCTCACTCTAAACAGCAGTGAATCGAGTATTTACAAACCTTATCGAGAGCGCCGATGGCAACAACTCGCTGTTACCCCTAGCAACATGACGTACCTCCGTCTCTAAGGGCTGCGTATATTGGGGCCCTGAAGGGAGATTTGCAGAGGCCCGAGATATGCACATTTTCTCACGATTTGATAGCCTAATTTACTTTAAATCTTTTTAACATGTAACAACCTTGACCCTTGCCTCTTTTCTCGTGGGATAAAGATAGAATTAGGCTGTTGATGTGCCCTCTCGTCTAGATCTGGCCCTTGTCACGTCACCTCTCGAGTCCCCTGCGGGGCCTCTCGAGGCGCCGTGACAAGGGCCAGATCTAGACTCGAGGACACGCCAACAGCCTAATTCTATCAATATATATATATATATATATATATATATATATATATATATATACATAAGGGGATTGCACCAATCACCTCATTATTTACTCTTTAATCCTTTAAAGACATGTGTTACTAAAAGATAACATTTTACATCATGATGAACCAATCCAGGCCCGGCCCTCACCCTAGTAGAGTCATCATGATGCTTGAATGCAGCCCTGGTGAGTTACTTTACAGGGCTGCATTCATGCATCATGACCACTAAGGATAAAGAAGATTAAAACAATCTGCTGTTAAGGTTTAAATGGATGTCACTAAAAGATTAAATTTGTCATCATGATGCACAAATGCAGCAAAGGGGAGTAACTCGCCAGTGCTGCATTAGCGCATCATGCTGACCCTATCGGAGGGTGTCAACCCTGTAGAGTCATCATGATACCCGAGTGTGCATTCATGTATCATGACGACCAAGGGCATGATTCACGAATGCATTATGTAGTCCTTAAAGTGTTAAGGACCAAATCCAGAGGTTGAGCACTGCAGCCAACCATGCAGTAGTCACGACACGACACGGATATCGTATTGGCCTGTAATTATCTGGGAAAGTCCAAATTACTCTGGAAATCCCATCAGTACCGCTTTAAAAACTGTGCTGAAAATAATTATCTAGAGCTGTGGCTCAAAATGGAGTATAACGATTAGCAGATGCACACATAATGAAAAGAAAAATATTTCACCAAATAAAGAGACCATCTGCCAAATGTATCCAAATAAGGTCATTAAGCACTTCACCTTATGAGGATGACATGATGCATTAATGCATCATGTCATGGTTGTTATGATGCATGAATGCAGCCCTGAAGAGTAACTCGCCAGTGCGGCATTCATGCATCATGCCAACCCTAGGGGTTGAGATCTTCCCCTAGGGTCGGCATGATGCACCAATGCAGCTCTGGCGAGTAATACTGTGTGCTGTAAAATGGAATATTTGACACAAAATTAGGTTAGGGGAGAAAAGTCATGTTAGGCCACTCAAAAAAAGAGTAGTTTCTCATCACCCAGCAGTGAAAAATGTGACGAGGGCATTCTTTATCTTATTTTTATTTTACTGGAGCCTAAAATAAATAGGGAAATTACGATTTTTAAGAGACTGATTTACACATTTTAATTGGTTAAGAGTTTCTTGATGTGGAGAACTTGTTTTATTGTAAATTATTCCTAGCTCAATGCAATAGGGACAATATAAGTTTTAATACATTACCAATTTTGCCAATGTTTGTCCATATTTTAGCATATTTTTCATGAAATATCTTTTAACAATTTTCTCAAAATAACGATTTTTTATGATGCTCGCGGTGATGAGAAGCAAGTTTATTTTTTCAAGTGGCCTTACTTTGCCTCAAAGCTGAATTTCACCCTCCACCTCAGAAAGGGAAGCAATTTGACCCCCTCCCTCACCTCACTTTGGATAAAGAATGGGCCTTTTCATGGTGACGGTTTTAAGAAATACAGAGTGAACAAAAAACGAAACTTCATTGAATATTCTGAAAGGAGGCTCTCTGCCTGGTCCCTGCACTTGGTCTGAGAAACTACACCATCCATGTTACGAAAACGCTGAGAAAGGGGTACTTTTTCCCTTACTCTGCACATCCGTGATTTTCAGAAATAGGGGGTCATCTGTCATGGGGACATATTTATATTGGGGGGGGGGCTATGAATCCTTCAGTGCTATATCCTAAAGTTAGTATGACTGGTGTGCTACTGCTCCTCCTCTCCCCACCCTCCCCTTGTTCCCTTGACTGCCTATGACGTAGTTGCTGGGAAATACCCATCCCGGTGGTTTTCCTGCTTTCTGCGCACCTTGGGACCACTCGGCAGGCAGACACCTCCCTATACATACACGGGTAGAAACAGACACTGGGCTCCTCAAACCTAATAAAGGTAAAGTGGTTCTTTATTTGTTGACATTAGCACACTACACTGTGGTGACATTAGCAAACTACACTGTGGTGACATTAACACACTACACTGTGGTGACATTAACACACTACACTGTGGTGACATTAACACACTACACTGTGGTGACATTAACACACTACACTGTGGTGACATTAACACACTACACTGTGGTGACATTAGCAAACTACACTGTGGTGACATTAACACACTACACTGTGGTGACATTAACACACTACACTGTGGTGACATTAACACACTACACTGTGGTGACATTAGCAAACTACACTGTGGTGACATTAACACGCTACACTGTGGTGACATTAGCACGCTACACTGTGGTGACATTAGCACGCTACACTGTGGTGACATTAACACACTACACTGTGGTGACATTAACACGCTACACTGTGGTGACATTAGCAAACTACACTGTGGTGACATTAACACGCTACACTGTGGTGACATTAGCACGCTACACTGTGGTGACATTAGCACGCTACACTGTGGTGACATTAGCACGCTACACTGTGGTGACATTAGCACGCTACACTGTGGTATCATTAACACACTAGATGATTGCATGTAACATCCTGATTTAACCCTTCCTCAGCGTGTTAGCATGCAGCCATGCAACCCCTCTGCAGTTTCAAAATGCCCATAACGGTCTGTATAATTGGGATAACAGTGAATATGAATATGAATTAGAATGTACTTTCATTTTGTCAGCCTAAGTCTGCCAGGACTGTACTACATAGTTTCATATCTATATCATAGTAACAGAACTGGCTTCAGAGACTTTGAGACCACAGTATTCTTAGTTCCACATATTTTCTAGTTCAACCGACGTACAGACTTAAAAACGTCCCAATTCATATTCACCTGAAAACATGAGAAGTAGGTTAGTAAATATAGGGAAGGAAATATATAAGTCAGGATGCACTATTCCTGGTCATGCATGATCACTCATGGGTGACACCATACCTGTATGTTGTGTACCACCATGACACAAGCAGGGAAAGGCCCACACCGTGTAGCATTATAGATGTATACCCTCTCCTGAAAGCAAATCCTGTGAATTACCCCTGAACATAAATAGACAGAGCTGCACGCTAAAGTGACTGAGTCCGTGGTTATTGCATGAGTGGTGCTATGGCCGTATTGCACGATGGCCGTAGGCCGAGTGCAATATGGCCATAGCACCTCGAGTGCAATGACCACTGACGAGGTCACTTTTGAGTGACGCTCTGTGTTTATTTCAGGGTATTTCAATCAAAAACAGACATGCAGTCCATGTTTGATTACTTCCGCGGTGTTTGTTTACCTCCGTCGGCCGCCATTTTGAATTCCGTACAAGTCACGTGACCTTTGGTAGCCTAGAAACACCATGGCGACTCCATGGCGACCCTCGGGAGCGTGCAATACGACCCCAGCTTGCAATACGACCTAGGGTTATTGCACGCTGCCATGGGGAACGGCCCTCCCATTGCTTTAACATTAACAGTCCATATTCACCATGAAATAACGGGTTAAACTGGGGTCAGACTCAGGATTAACCCTGGGAATTATTCCATTGATATCACGGGATTCTGGTAAGGAGGATTGCATAGGTTCGAATACTAATAGGCCTAATGGGTTTTGTAGATGTGTCCTGTGTGCTTTATTAAAATATTTGTATAAAGATATCTACATACTACATACATGAAGTCCAAGTTAAGAAGAAAGTTGTCAGGAAAATATCCCCTAAGGCTCCAAAAGCAGTACCTGTAAGTAGTTCAATGGAACAGCAATGTTATATATCACATTGGTCTTTCAGGAGTGCATAACCCCTTTGTGGTTGGCATGATGCATGCATCCAGTACTAGTAGTGGTTTACTCATAGTAAAAGAGTAGCATAAGTTATACATTCTCCATTAGACAAGATATACATTCTCCATAAGCCAAGATGTAGCTCCAACCATCTCCCTCCCCTCCCTCCCCTCCCTCTCCTCCCTCCCCTCCCTCCCCTCCCTCTCCTCCCTCCTCTCCCTTCCTCCCTCTTTCCCCTTGACTGCCTGTGACACAGTTGGTTCTGCCCGCTTACTTCCATCGTGTACAACAGTATAGGCCCAAACCTTTACCCCACACAGCCAGGAGACACCTCCCCATACAAACATAGACTGGTACAGGCTGACACTAGGCTCATTACAACTACTCAGAGTACAGGTGCAGCCTGTGTCTCACCAAATCAATACAAGTTCACCGATGGAGGAAAACGGCTTAAAGAGATATCCCAGTGTTCGATACATTTTGATCTACCAATGACATTTCAAAATTGCTAAACACTATGTTAATATATACAATAAACCCAAACTACACACCTAACCGCTGATTGTAGTGTTACTTACTATCGTGCATATCAAATCTCAGATATTAGTGTAATGTTAGTTGACGATGGCCCGATATGACACTGAGTCACACTGGTCACCTCTGTACGGGAACCGAAGAACCACTGAAAGTAGCAGAGCCTTACTGTACAAAACAACCAGTGATGTATAACATAAAATATATTAAGGTGTAAACCCTACCCCTACAGAATGTGGCTTTGGTCTTTCTTGGCTACTATCTAATAACAAAAAATACTTAACGTACACATTACAAATATGTGACGAACATGATGTACATATGATGAACATATGACTCTGAAAAATATAGAAGTGATAGACTGACCATATTGAAAGTACAGCTTGCCACAAAATCTTTACATTAACATTGGTACTGTTTATAATTATTATTTTACTGTTTATAATTATTATTTGATTTATGCATTTCATCACAGGTACAACAGCCTATACATCAGCTTTCCCACTCTACCACAATGACAACAGCTTATTAGGTACTGATCCGACACACCTCAGGTAAGCATTTGTTACCTATGAATTAGAAATATTGATGAAAATTGACCAGCCAAAGGCATTACACTGATGGTCTTAACGGTCCATTAGGAGTATCTCAAAATTGTATGTTAACCCATTGAGATCTCATACAGGTCATTTACAACATCTGATTAATGTTCAACCCAAATATGGAAGTGATCGAAACTACTGCTTTCCACAAAATGTGAATTTTTACATTGGAAATAACAGTGTTCTGTCCTCATGACATGACATTTGTTAAGAATGGTGTATGGACTCCTACCCAGACCCAGTCATAAATTAGGGACATATTCATCCTGTAATATATCAACATATCAGAGTGGGATACTGTTGTACTTCTATGATGAATTAAGAAAGGAATATTCAACATATGTACGTAAATATATCATCTAAATCTAACATTCTAGACTATAGTCATGGACCATTGACTATCTCATCAATAGACCTTATTGGGACTTGCCTGGTTAGCTCAGTTGGCAGGGTGCTTGCTTCTAAATACTACATTCAAGGGTTCGAGGCTCTCTTTGGGAAACCTACTAAAATGTTTTTAAAACAAGAATTGCGGTTGTTGCCGCGTAAAAAAATGCCTCAGGCATTTTTTTACGCAGCAACAACCGCAATTCTTGCATTTGTCTACATGGTTGGTATATTTGTAGGGGACCCATTCAAGACACCATATAAACAGGGCGGGAGGATGATATAACTGACAGATGTGACACATTAGGGGAAAACGTGCCATTACAGGGATTAAGTGTAATATACAGCCACTAGGTGGCCACCAGTGCAGCAGCACTAATAGAACCATTGAATTCCTTTGGTCCATGTTAGGGGGGGTAGGTAGGATTATATTCAACCTCAGGAGCATGGAAATGTGTGTTGCTAGGCAGATAAACAATTAGAATATCTGTTGCTAGGCAACCAGTTGTCTTAGCAACCAACTAATAGAACCATTGACTTCCTTGGGTCCATGTTAGGGGGGATAGGTACAATTATATTCAACCTCAGGAGCATGGAAATGGGTGTTGCTAGGCAGATAAACAATTAGAATAGCTGTTGCTAGGCAACCAGCTGTCTTAGCAACAAACCAATAGAACCATTGAAATCCTTTGGTTCATGTTAGGGGGGGTAGGTACGATTATAATCAACCCCAGGAGCATGGAAATGGGTGTTGCTAGGCAGATAAACAATTAGAATAGCTGTTGCTAGGCAACCAGCTGTCTTAGCAACAAAATGATAGAACCATTGAATTCCTTGGGTCCATGTTAAGGGGGGTAGGTACAATTATTATCAACCTCAGGAGCATGGAAATGGGTGTTGCTAGGCAGATAAACAATTAGAATAGCTGTTGCTAGGCAACCAGTTGTCTTAGCAACAAACTAATAGAACCATTGAATTCCTTGGGTCCGTGTTAGGGGGGGTAGGTACAATTATAATCAACCTCAGGAGCATGGAAATTGGTGTTGCTGGTGTAGGGACACTAATATTAGTATTGTAATCGAACGCCTACAAGGTAGTTCGGGCGGCCGGAGCCAGGGGGCACCCCTATCGGAGGCGGACAGTATATAAGCTGTCCTCACCCCCTTGCTCTGGCAGACCTTCTCAGGTCTCTGACTGTATAACATATTGAAAGCATCGAAAGATAATCATATACCGATCGAACCTCATATACCTCAAGGACTAGCTTTATTGTACAGGTGAACGCTAATAAAATCCTGTTTCTTGCATCTCTACATGAAAACTGCAGTTCGAGTCCTTATTCAATCGAATTACCTAAAGACGAACTCTACACTGGTGCCGTGACCAGGATTTTATGTAGGAGATAGCGGACTGACCCTGGCAGAGGCTCAGTCAAGGAACGGGGGGGATGAAGGATCGGGAACCGAGCTGGAAGATGGGGAATTGGACTACACAGTCGCCCAAATAAATGAAATCTGGGATATTGCCTCTCGAATGCATACTCCAGAGAATAAAAAAGGTCGAAAGAGGAGTCTGATTTTTCGAACTCCGGGAGAATTTCCTCCTCCCAGGACGGTGCCGAATACCAATCCGTTCAGAGGGAACCCATGGGCAGACATGCTTCCCTCCGAACCGAACCTCGGACATATGGAACGAGACTTGTCTAGAAGAGGTCGACAGGTCCCTGATTATGACGCCTACTGCGAGAAATTGAAAGCAGAAGAGGAGTCAATGAGGGATCGGCATACAGCCATGAATGAGGATTTGATCCGATTGGCCCACGAAAAAGCAAGGGTCATCGCACAGAACCAGAAGGAAGCTGCGGAATTGAGTGAAGTAAAATCCAGAATCCAAGCGGATAGGAAATATATAAGTGAACAGTTGGCTCTCGAAACTTCTCAGTTGGCCAAGGTCCAACAGAAAGTGAAGACTGCTCAACATAGTCTGACCGAGGAGCAAGCACAACTCCAGAAAGAGAAGGAAGAGGCTCGCCGAAGTCGTGATCTTCGGGATACCTATGAAAGCGAGATCGAACGACAATCCAAAAGGGTCAAGAAAATCAAGGCTGATTACTCAAAGGAAGAGAAAGCCGGCGAGGCCCTGCGGGAACAGTTCGAGCAAGAACGAGAGGCGTTGAAGCAAGCTCGAATCGACATGAAGGCTGACCTCGAAAATATTCAGAAAAAGAAAGATGAGATCAATGATACCTACTTGGCCTATCAGAGTCAGATAGAAGAGATCCGCAAAGAAGAAGAGACTAGGCGCCAGGAACCAATGAATGAGGGAGCCAAGCTGCCTAAACATGTTGCATCCACACCTAGTCCGATATTGACTACGGTAGATCCCATCGAAACACGGGGGGTTGTTTCGGAAGGAAAGTATGAACGAACCCAGGGAGGGACTGTCCCGAATGAGACTTATCGTAAGGTCACGTATGGGGGAACTGAGGAGAAAGAGATCTCTAGCACCCATGATCTGACGAGTGAGGCCCCACCAAAACGAATGAACCACAGTTACGGCTCTCTGCATCCTTTTGCGGACGACACGCTGGCAGGACATAACTACATGGTGCCACCACCACCGGTATATAATATAACCTACCAGTATCGGGCACCATTGCCCGGAGCCGGATCGAACGAAGGACATCAGTCCTATAATGAAGGGGGAGGATCGATTCCGAGCAGAGGGGCAAGTGGTGCTCCGAGCCCTGGAACAAATCCGGGAGGAGGAGCCAGACCTGTGCCGAACCCTGGTTCGTACGGAGGTTACCCCCCCAGTCCTGAACGAACTCAGCCAAATCCAAGAGGAGGGGCACCCAGACCAGTCCCTGCTCCGAGGAGGTTGACAAAACGATCATCTATGGGCCCGAGGGTTGCTGCCATAGTAGAATCCGATCCTTGTATACAAGGAATGGGGATAGACTGTTGCAGTCGGACCCGGGAAGATGAGTCGGAAATAATGGAATGGAGCCGGAGGCAGTCTGATAGACTGGTATGGAGTCAGAACAGTGCCCGGAAGCCTGTTCGAACTCCCCGGCGGTTCAATGGAGAGAATTGGAAGGAAAGCTACCAAGACTTTTGCGACGATAACCGTTATCATGGGTGGGACAAGGAGGCTTCCTTGGGTCCTCTGATTAAATGGTTGAGCGAAGGTCCGGGACGCATAGCTGTAGATGATTGGCGAGAAACGTATGGGGAAGATGGAAACTATGACCAATTGGTAGCAGCCGCCACACACATCTTTGGGGTGCTGTCCGCGAACGATCCTTGGTCGGAATTCCAGGTACGAACACAGAAACCAAAAGAGTCTCCGAAAGTATTCGGACTGGAGCTTCAAAGATTGTTGCAAAAGGCTCGACCTTATTGGAGACGGGATGATGAATATTTCTTGGATGAACTATTCACACACTTCATAAAAGGACTGAGGGACCCGTCCCATGCGGAACTCGTCCAGAAGGAATGGGGGCGAGGATCCTCAATGGTGGACTTCTTTTTGGCTATCGATCAGCACGAAAAGAAGAAACGACTACTTTCTGGGTTCGTACCCAACCAAAGAGTGGCGTCTGCACATACGGCCGCTCCAGAAGAAAGTGATTCGGACGATGGTTCGGAGGAGGAAAGAATTGCAGCGATAGGGGGAGATAAGTGGGAGCGGAAAAATCGGTGGAAGAAAAATGGTAGTAAACCACCTGAGAAAGAGAAGCCAGTAGAGGCAAGCTCTAAGCCCATCCCTACTCCCCAGGTAGGAGCGTCATCAGAGAATGAGAAACGGTTAATGGCCATGATGGAAGAAATGAAAGGATTGTTGGACTACCAGAAACGACCGAAGCTAGATCGAGCAACGGTGAAGTGTTTTAGGTGCCAGGAGACCGGACATTTCGCAGCCGAATGTACGGCCGAGAAACCAGTTTGGAGAGAAAGAAAGAGAGAGGAGGCGGGAAATTAGAGGGGGTTGTCCGTGAAGGCAAGCTGACGACCCCGGATAAAGTATGCCAGGATACAATCCATACGAACGCGATTGAGGAGTCTGTAATGTATCCGCCCAGCAGCATGGGAAATGCTGATGAGCCGAAAACATGTGGGGCTGGGGGTATTGGTGAGACAGTTGCCATGGAGAGCAAAGAAGGGAAACCGATCACCAATAGAGAGGAAGGTTGGGTAGAAGAACTATCCAGGATCGGGGGGATCCGCCTTCCCCAAGGACATCCGTGTCTGGAGTATTTGAAAGGATTCGGATTCAACTTTGACATGACAGACGACATCAAGAGGTTCGCAAGTAATCCCTCTATGATGGGAGGAAAGAGATGGTATGTGTCCGTATCTGTAAACGGCAGAATGGGAGAATTTTTGTTGGATACCGGAGCTAGCCACTCCGCTATGTCGAAAAGATTCTACGATCTGGTGTCGAACATGGATGATGACCTCACAACGAGGGTAAATGCATGTGCGGCTGATGGGAGCAAGATACGAACGTTTGGTAGAACTTGTATGATCATCTTGGTGGGTGGTAGGGAATATGTCATTTCCCCTACTATCGCTGGGATAGAGGATGATGGTATCATTGGGATGGATTTCGCTTCCTTATATGGGGTAAAATTGGACCCCGTCACTGGAATGTTGAAAGTAAATCGTCCCTACAAAGACAGGATACAATGCCTGGCAAGAGAGGTTAGTGGAGTAGCGAGTGTGGTACAGACGGTAAAAATACCTCCCGGAATGGCATGTGATGTGTTAATAGCCTCCAGTAGGATGAAGAGGGGCGTTCCGGGGGTTTTCAAACCTAATGTGACAGTGTTGGGAAAGAAGGGGTTGGAATCGGCCGACACCCTGATAGGCAACATAGCATGGGGGGTGGCCCCTATAACGAACCCGGGTTCGAAAACCATTTATCTAGAGAAAGGCACTGTAGTAGGAGAAGTGATATCCGCGGAAGCGGTCACCAGTAGCCTTGAGAATGGAAGTGGACTAGTCCCGAACAATGAAGAAATGGAAGAAGGATTGAAAAAGTTAATAGAGGGATCCGGAGTAGAGACGGAAGAACAGAGAGAAGCCCTGAGGGAGATGTTAACTGGGTGTAGTTCAGCCTTCGCGCGGCCCGGAGAGCCGTTGGGCCGAACGGACCGAGTCCTACACTCAATTAACACAGAAGGGGCAAATCCAGTAAAGATACCATATAGACGTCTCCCGCTAGCAAAGAAAGTGGTGGCGGAAGAAGAGATTACGAAGATGTTGGCAGAGAGGGTAATAACTCCGAGCACCAGTCCTTGGAGTAGTCCAGTATGTATGGTAACAAAGAAGGATGGGAGTATCCGATTCTGTATAGACTACCGAAAACTGAATGGCTTGACTAAGAAGAATTCGTATCCGCTCCCCCGGATAGATGAGACCATTGATTCCCTCGGAGGAAATAAATGGTTTTGTACGATTGATTTGCAGTCTGGTTATTGGCAGGTGGGCATGAAAGAAGAAGACAAAGAGAAAACTGCGTTTTCGAGCCATGTAGGGTTGTTCCAGTATAACGTGATGCCATTCGGACTCTGTAATGCTCCGGCCACGTTTGAAGCAATGATGGAGACTTTACTGAGTGACTTATTGTGGAAGAAATGTCTAGTATATCTGGACGATGTGATCATATTCGGAAAGACATTCGAGGAATGCCTGGAGAACTTGAAGTTGGTGTTGCAGCGAATAATCTCGAATGGATTAAAGCTGAAAGCTAAAAAGTGTAACATGTTTCAGAAAAGTATTAACTATCTAGGACGGATCATCTCAACAGATGGGGTGAAAGCTGATCCGGAAAAGGTTAAGACGGTAACAGACTGGAGCATTCCTAAAGGACCGAAAGAAGTAAGATCCTTCCTAGGATTTTGTTCTTATTATAGAGATTTCTTACCAGGATACTCCCGGATAAGTTATCCAATACAATGTCTGTCGCACTGGACCCCGGGGAGACGTAAGGAGAAGTTTCCATGGGGGAAAGAACAAGGGGAATCATTCGAACTGATTAAACGGTTGTTCGTGGAAACACCAGTTTTGAAATACCCCACTGCGGATGGTCATTTCATATTAGACACTGATGCGAGCAATGAAAGTATAGGGGCTGCTTTGTCTCAAGTCCAAGATGGGAAAGAGGTTCCAATCGCATTTGCAAGCAATACAATGAGTAAGGCACAAAGGAATTATTGTACGACAAAGAGAGAATTATTGGCAGTGGTAGTATATACTAAGAAATATAAGCACTTCTTGTGGGGATCTGATTTTACTTTACGTACGGATCACTCCTCCCTGCGGTGGTTATTAAACTTTAAGGATGCAGAAGGTATGATAGGACGGTGGTTAGCACACCTATCCGAGTTCGGATTGGACCATAGCCAAATTCAGCATAGAAAGGGGGCTAAGCATGTAAACGCTGACGCGTTGTCGCGAATCCCAGTGAGAAAGTGTCAGAATGACGGATGTGATGATTGTGGGAAGCATAATGCCGTGTTGGCAGGAGTCCGAAAGCCTTTTAGAGATCTCGAACCCGTTATACTAGAATGGGACGAGAACTCCATTAAGGGCTTCCAGGAGAGAGATGCGAATAGTATCCGTCTGAAGATGTTACTTATAGAAGGAAGGATCCCGAGTCGGCCAGCAGTATCGTTGGAGAATAGGGAGATGAGGCGACTAATAGCTCAATGGACAGAGTTAGAAGTGGTGAATGGACTGATCTATAGGTGGAAGACGAATGCGTTGGGAAATAAGTCGAGACAGATCTTTATTCCTACTGCCATGCGAAGGGATATAATGTTCTTTTGCCATGGGCATCGGACCAGTGGCCATTTTGGGAGAAAACGGTCTCTGGAAAGGCTGGCTAGAATGTATTACTGGCCAGGTATGAGTACGGATCTGTTGAGATGGATAGACACTTGTCCGAAATGTTGTACGAGCAAGCCCGGACCTGGGTTGGGAAAAATGCCCTTAACCCAGGAACTGTTTGGAGTAAGGTTCGCAAGAGTGGCAGTAGATATAATTACAGGATTTGTGACAACTCCGGAAGGAAATACATGTATGATGGTAGTAACGGATTACTATACGAAGTATACGAAGGTATTCCCAATGAAGGATCATAAAGCAGCAACTTGTGCTAGAATGTTAGTGAAGGGATGGATACTGTACTTGGGAGTGCCTCTGATGTTGCATAGCGACCAAGGGAGAGAGTTCGAATCGAATCTATGGCAGGAAATGTGTCATCAATTGGCCATTTGCAAGACCCGAACCAATCCGTATCGACCACAGAGTGATGGTCAGGTGGAAAGATTCAATCGTACCCTGATACAGGTTCTGAAGAGTTTAGTAAATCAAGAGATGGATGATTGGGATGAGCAGTGTGACTTTGTTTGCCATGCTTATAATAGCACGGTACATGCGAGTACGAACTGCTCTCCGAATCTGTTAGTATTCGGGGAGGATCTGATTATGCCAGCGGACCTAGTGTTCGGAGTAGTGGGTATGAATCCAGATGTCCCGTGTCAGATCATGTTTGTGGAAGCGTTGAAGGAGCAATTCCGGAAGGCGTACGAATTAGTAAGAAAGGAATTAGGAAAGACAGCTAAATGGCAGAAAGTGGGCTATGATACTAACCTAAAGGTTCGGCGGTTTGCGGTAGGGGACTTAGTAGCGAGATACCACGAACCTCTGGTTGGCATCAAGCTGAGAGATAATTGGGATGGTCCGTGGAGGATTACCCAGAGAGTAAGTGATGATACAGTCCTGATGAGAGATACCTTCGGGAGGAATCAGAAATCGAATGTGGCCCGGTTGAAACCATGGAAGGGGAGAGAGTACTCCTCGGAAATGTTCAAAATGGGACAGGAAGAAAAAGATGAGATGAAAAGGGATTTAGATAGAGTAATCGAGAAGAGGGGCCCGGGTAGGCCCAGGAAAGTGAAGAAGGAAGCGGTGCAAATTAAAGCATCTCCAAAAAGATCGGAGAAAACAAAGAATGTCTCGGCAGGTGTAGACAGGAAGAGAAGGACTGTCCCCTCTGTGGCTAAGAGGGAACGGGCGAAAACCTCTCCGAATGTCAGGTGTAAGGAGAATCCAGTAGGGGTTCGTCGCAGCCCTAGGTTGAGGGTGAGGGGTGCTGTTACCTAACCTGAAACACAACGATGTAATCAGTTAAATATTGTCATAATTACCGGGGCAACCGGGTAATTCGTCTTCTATGTAGGAATGATCACGATAAAAGTCAGAGATCCAACAAACTTACCTGTGAATGTGCCAGTGGGTAATGGACGGATAATCCGGCGGATTAGTAGTTGCTATCCGTATTTAAATCCATAATGACTCGAGATGAATTCGACAGGGCGGTGAGGATATCAGTGCTATAATTACCTGATCGTAATGCGTGACGCGCGGGAAGGATGAATGATTGTTTATATTTTTGCAAGCGCGGGAAACCGAAGTCTCGCCGAATGCGCGGTATCTCGCGAGACCAACGCGCGTGCGCAAAGGTCGACGCGGGTCAGCAATCCGCCATATTTGTTTACGGTTCGCCGGACAGAGCAAGGGGAAGCGTATCAGAGCACAAAAGCGAGGAGATAAAGACTGATTGAAAGTGAACTCGGTGAATAGCAGGTGGGTGAAGTCGCCAGGATCCCGTAGAAAGGGTCCTGGTACCTGTCATTCCGTTATAAACGAGTGAAAGAACTTTTTGAGTGTCACGATGGCTTCGGCGTCTGGCTCTCATTCCGAACGATCGGCCCTCGACGAGGTGTCCGAAGCATTTATGGAGACCGAGGCGATGTCGCCAGTAACCAAGAACGAAGAAAGTGCATTGAATGAGGGTATTTCCGAAGCAGAGGAGGTTATGGGAATGGAGATTGAGGAAATCCTGGAACGATCGGAGGAGCCGCTGCTCGAACCGAATCTGGATGGATTTAAATCGAGGTACGACGGTCGGGAAGTTCATATTCACGACCGGATCCTAGAAGGAGACCGAAAGTGTTGGGACGCAACCACTAGGGACTGCGTTCGGCACTTCCTATCCCCGACAGAATACGCAGCACTGCCATCCGAATGGCTGCTGTTTTACAATCGGACTGAGGCTGGACTGCAAGTGAGTCAGTCGTTCCGGAGGGCGATGTTCGATTGCGAAATCGCATATCGGCAGAATCGCCTTCCGAACCTACCACATGTATTGACTGACCATACTGGAATGGGGGTGACCGGAATGGATACCGCGGGAGAGGTATTGTACCGGGAACCCGATATGGAGAAAGAACCCAGGACTGCAGAGGACTGGGTAGAACGAGCGGAGCATCCAGGCACCCCGAGGCTCTACACTCTGGATGGAGACGAGTTGCTTCGTCGACTGGAAGAGTGTTCCGAGCCGGAGGAAAAGTTGAACGGAATCATCAGTACGATGATTCGAGAGGGGACCTATGCCACTAGGGCATATGTTCCCGGGGAAGAGGAAGAGCTGAGCTCTGCTCAACATAAAGAGCGACTGGCTTCCATCCGAAAGGGCAAAGCAATCCTGAAGGCCGCCAAACAAAAAGGTGGTGTGTCAACAGGGAGCGAAACCGAAGGAGAGGAGACCCCAAAGAAAACGAAAGTTAAAGGCGTGAAGGGAAAGACGAAGAAAAAGTCTCTGACCGACACCGAATCTGACAGTGACCAGGGTGCCTTCACACCGGTTCTGTCAGCGAAAGAAAAAAAGAAGTTGAAGGAATCTAAGAAAGACACAAAAATGACTGTGCCTCCGAAAGTGATTGCTAAAGTCACAGAGGTAGTGGGCAGGAAAGATCCTTCGAGTGATAATCCACTGGAGGGACGGATGGCTGCCGTTCAGGCTGCTGCCGCCGCCAAGGTCAGTGGTATTATCAAAGGAGCCACTAAGAAGGCAATCAAAGTGACTGAACCCGTAGATAGTCCGGACGACGAGTCTGGACCAGATTCGGGTGACGAACCTCCGGAAACCGATCCGGATCCAAACACACAGGATCCGGAGGACAAGATGGAGGTTCCGAATGAGGAGGAACCAGAGGAGGAAGAAGAGGGAGAGGGTGAAGAGGGATCAAAAGATGAGGAAGAACGGGAAAGAAATCAACGAATCTGGAGGAATAGTGAGGCGAAGTTCGCACACTTCATTCCGGGTTCGTTCGAGGAATGTGCGAAGGGCAAGAAAGCGTACGGTTGCCCCGAACCCCGTAATATGAATGACGAAAGCGATGACGAGGATTGGATTCGGGAAACCGAAGACGATCCCTTGCCATCAGATTTCTATCTAGAATGGTTCAAACAACTGACCAAATATCCTGAAAGCTACTACATAAGAGACCAGAAGTCGAAATTGCGCTGGGCCTACTTATGTTGGTATCAGAAAGACGGTGAGCGATATTGTCCGTTCACCATTTGTATAGAAGAGAAAGGAACGGACAGGACATATCCGACAGCAATGCGGTTCCTGAGACATCTATGCGAACGGCACTTACACCACACGGTGGTGTACGAATGTGCCAATTCGAAAGGGCAGCGGGATAGCGCAACCTGCAATGGTTGCGTTACTCCCAGAAGGGGTGTGATGCTTCGACATCTGAAGTTTTGCCACAGCCCCGGACTGAGTGCAGCACGCGAGAAAGTAGTGAGTCTGCACGATAAAGTGATGACAGAATATAATAAAATGATCCCTTCGGACTTTAAGCACATCGGCGTGAAGACAGATTCGTTCTGTAATGTGCACGAGTCCACGAAGGGCAAGCTATGTGCGAGAGTTGCCCTAGTGAGAGCTAGAGGTAAATTTCAGATGAAGAACGAACTCTTCTCTAGAGTGTGTGAATGGAGGGGTGATCCACCCAAGGCAAAAATTGACGAGAAGAGGCGAGCTAGCCGCAGCCCAGCAAGTGTCAAAGGAAAGAAATCTCGGTCCGATTCTCCCGAAAGATCGGAGTTTAAGAAGCCACTGGCTGTGGCTCGTGACTCGAGATCTACACAACAGAAACGGAAAGATTCGACTGTATATCAGTCGCCAATGAGTGGGAGGTCAGACTCACGTCCGTCCTCGTCAGCAAGTTCGGCTTCGGCCTCAGCATCAGCGTCAGCCTCGCAGAGTGATAATCCACCTGCTTGGTTCGACCGGAAAGAACCGGCCCGTGAGCCGGAGACTGGTGATTTCCCAGAATTGAGCGCACAGAAGGTTTCGGCCCGTGTCGAACCTGTACTGACTCAGATTCCGGACAATAGGCCCCGACTGAGCACGAGACCGGTGGATCTGTATTTTGATCCGAGTGACAAAGTGGTGTGCGCCCAAGCCCAGCAGGCAGTGGACGACTTCCAGGAAACTCAGAGGGAATTGGCTGTCCGATACAACCAGGGGGTGGCGAACTTGTTTGCCCGCTCTCTGGTTGAACAGGAGGCCAGAACCAGAACGAACCTGGAAAAAGATAATGAGGCGCTTCTGGCCGCCGAAACGAATAAAATTCGGAACGAAGCCAAGCTAGCCGCATCACGGACTGCTTTGGCTCAGAAACGCCTGCAGGAGTCAAATGACCGGAACGAGGCTATGAACGTCAAGTTCCAGCAGGTATTTGGAGTGTTCTTGGACGAGTGGGATGGCACCCGCGAATCCGCTCTGGAACTGCTAAAGAACCAGAGTGAGGAGGGGTGAGCCACGATTCAAGAGTGAGAAAATAGGAGTGATTTGATATTCGAAAGAGAACGAGTTAGTGTAGTATGAACGTCTACTGAACCATCAAACAGCAGTAACCGAAGTACGCAAGCTGAATACGGTGACCATACATCTGAAGAGGAGAGCACCATTCACCCGTTCGGAAGAACGTGTCTGTTCAGTTAGAACAGAGGCAGCAGTACGAAAATGAAGAGGAGAGCACCACTAACCCGTTCGAATGAACGTGCCTGTCCAGTTTGGGACAGGACGGCTGTTGAAGAGGAGAGCACCACACACCCGAGTCCTTCCGAAAGGATGGTACTTCGTGCCTAACCAATGTTGAAAAAGGTTAGGATGGCTGCCCGGATCTTCAGTTTTTTGTTCCTGTGTTGTTTTTTTTTGTCATGAGAGATGTCAAATTGTTCTAGTCGCTAATCTATATATGTTTGTATGTATACTATACAAGTGTCCTTAATCATTCGAAATGTGTCGAGCCGTTCGGATATATTACCACCTATGTAAATAATATTAGTTTTGTATATTTTTATATACCCTACTGTGTTCACGACGTAACATAACGCTTTACTAAAATAAACTCAGTTGTATGAGTTTATATTATATTGTACATATATTTAAAAGCGTAAGCGTATGTAATGTCTGGGGGGGGTGGTGTAGGGACACTAATATTAGTATTGTAATCGAACGCCTACAAGGTAGTTCGGGCGGCCGGAGCCAGGGGGCACCCCTATCGGAGGCGGACAGTATATAAGCTGTCCTCACCCCCTTGCTCTGGCAGACCTTCTCAGGTCTCTGACTGTATAACATATTGAAAGCATCGAAAGATAATCATATACCGATCGAACCTCATATACCTCAAGGACTAGCTTTATTGTACAGGTGAACGCTAATAAAATCCTGTTTCTTGCATCTCTACATGAAAACTGCAGTTCGAGTCCTTATTCAATCGAATTACCTAAAGACGAACTCTACACTAGGCAGATAAACAATTAGAATAGCTGTTGCTAGGCAACCAGCTATCTTAGCAACAAACCAATAGAACCATTGAATTGCTTGGGTCCATGTTAGGGGGGGTAGGTACAATCATAATCAACCTCAGGAGCATGGAAATTGGTGTTGCTAGGCAGATAGACAATTAGAATAGCTATTGCTAGGCAACCAGCTATCTTAGCAACAAACCAATAGAACCATTGAATTCCTTGGGTCAATGTTAGGGGGGATATAGGTATGCTTATGATCAACCTCAGGATCAAAGGTTGATTAATATTAATTTTATCATTATATGCATAAATTTGTGTTGTGACACCTTAAGACAAAATGGCGGCACCCCTAAAAACAAAATGGCGGCACCCGTACTGACTTCCTGTCAAATGAAAACAATATAATGCCTCAACCTGGTAGTTCGCAAGCTCACCACCAGGGCCCCTCCGGGGCCTTTCGGCCTTAAAAAATACCCCTGAACCAACAAACACCAGGGGAGAATTAGCATGTTTCTGAAAATTCTAATAAAGTCTACTGCAAGACCAACATTTACATACTATATTCCTGAATGTTTACTATTTCTCATTGACAGAATTGGAAAACCGAGAAGCCTGGCTGCTTCAAACTTCCGTCCAGGAGCTGCATGCTGTGGAGTCTGAGGTAAGCTCTTTGTGTCGTGTGAGATTTGTACATTGCAGATTAACTGCTTGTTAGTATATTGGGATGTCTACAGATGAAGACTAAACGTATGCATAAAACACAAGGAGATGTTCCCAAAGATATTGTTTGTTTTCCATTCCTCCAAATCAATGTAAAGCTAAGGGAAAGGAAAGAGCAAGAGCAAGGGAAAGGTGCAGGAGGGAGGAATGGAAGCAGACAGACATACAGACTAACTATTAATGCTATTTCTCAGAACTGGAACAACCACGCATACCATACCCTAAGCAGCTGATTGGCAGTTCACTGTGGACCCATTACTGATAAAAATCATTAAGATGTAGACATCACCTAACTTAATATAATGTCCATTTATCAAATAGAGTAGAGCACTGATGATTCATTTGAAAGCCCCCTGCATAGCAGGCCACAGGCACATAATGCTAGTAGATCTCTCTAGCATTCTCTATATATATATGTATATATACTGTTGCAAATTCATTTAAATTCCAGCAAGTTCCATGAAAGGGAAGGAAGGGACAGAAGTGCCAACACATACAACCAAGTGCCAACAACAGCCATTTGAAGCAAGACATCGCTGCAAACAACACACATTGATCTGAGCAATTTTTCAGCTCCATATATTCTCACTTAGAAGCTACAACTAGTACTCAACTAGTAGGCAAAACATTCAACGGTGTGGCTTATAGGATTGACCTCAGGAGTCAGGATAGGACTCATATGTGAATTTTTAGTTGTATACTAAAGTAATAGAACGAATATAATCAGATCCCATGTGAAGTTCAAATTTGTTCAAAAGAAAAGAAGTTTATATACTTTTCCTAAATTAGGGAGCTGCTTTTATATAAGTGTATACAGTAGTCCTGAGTACAACTTAAAACAGTTTTATATATAACTACCTTTAGTACCATTTATATAACTGTAGGTTGTAACCATGGCAGAGGCCACTGTAAGTAAAGAAGAAACAAGTAGAAAGCAGGTCCTGCCAAATGAGGCGGTACCTTTAGCAGATCCAGGGGTATTAAAAAGTAAACGTGTTCTCCTAGCTGAGAATCTTGATGTGGAGATGGTTTTATCAGTTCTGAAACCATACTTGTACTACTCCCAGGTAGATGCCATAGAGGCAGAAACAAACCATGGATCAAAGACAGGTAAGCTGATCGATACTCTGCAAAGGTTGTCAGTGAAGAACTTTAATCTGTTCAATACCTTCCTGAGGACTGTTGGGGGTGTCCAACCTGATTTGTTTTCTGAGTTAGTTGGCAGAGCACCATCTGAAGAAGAGGTAGATTGGTGTGTTGGGCAGTATGCAGAGAGTCTCAGAGACTGTATCCAAGCTAAAGGTCACTGTACTGACTCTCCTCTAGACGAGCAAATAGAGTTTGATTCTGAACATGTGAAGTTAGCAATAGTGCAGGACAAACCAGAGGATGAGGCATTCAATGAATTACCACACAAGTACCAAACCTATCTCGATAAAGCCCAGGCTAGGGACTCTAATGTCCCTGCTGTGGAGATTTTGGAAAGTGTTGACACTGAACCCAGACCTAAACGAGTGTTGATGTACGGTCGGGCAGGAACCGGTAAAAGTACCACCTGCATGTGGCTGGGAAGGGAATGGAGCTTCAGGAGATGGGCCCCACAGTTCACAGTTCTGTTTCTACTGCAACTCAGAATGTTGTCTGTTTCTGACCGCCACATAACGGCCATTGAGATGCTGACCCTGGCTGGTCTGTACCAGGTCACAGAGGCAGGCCTGGTGGTTCCTCTGTTATCATGGCTGAAGTACGCAGCGGGGAGAGTCCTTATCCTCATTGATGGTCTTGATGAGGTGGCAGGGTTTGCAGCACGGCTACAGAACTGCCCCATCATTTATGATCCGAACCAAAGAGCCCATCCCATTGACTTATGCTTGAACATTCTGAGAGGTCATTTGCTGCCAGGAGTCACAGTTGTTTCCGCATCAAGGCCTTTTTCAGGTCTTGATGCACTTCAGTTTGATAGGAAGTTTGAAATTCTCGGCCTCACTGAATCCCGGGTGCAGGAGTTTGTATATCATAAACATCCCTCTAAGGTTACTGACATCATGACAGTGTTGACAAACAGCCCCCTGCTTATGTCTGTCTGCAGCATCACCTTTTATTGTGCACTCATATCTAGACTGCTCGCTGATGGAGTTTTATTTTTAAATGGTTTGACGAAATATCAAGTCGGGTAGGCCTAAGCACTGAGCCTCGTATTTGCTCAAACCTCAATAACCAGCCCCCGTATTTGCTCAAACCTCCGTATTTGCTCAAAACTTCACTTCCGGTGTGGCGTAAGGATACCAAAGGTCAGCGGGTCAAAGGCGCCTGCTGAAGCTTCCATCTCCTGTGTGGCTAAGATAGTATAGTGGTTAGCGTTCCCGCCTCTCATGCGTGCGGCCCGGGTTCGATTCCCGGACGAATCTGTAGTGACGTAAGGCAATTTGTACCCGTTCATTTTTTTTGCCGATCGATCAAGTTAAGAAGCCTCAACCAAATTTTCTGGGGGGCTAGGGCCTAATTCATCTATCGCACGTGTGAATGCAGGATGTTTTATAGTAATTAGACTTTGTTTCAATTAAAAATAATGTACTTTAACCCTGGGTGTCAATGAAAAAAAAAGATATCGTCCACGATCAACTTGCAAGTGGTTGAGGCCGCTTGTCTTGAACTTAAACTTGACCTAGATCGGGAGATTTTGGGCGACGATATATTTTTGGCGATAAAGGACGATTTATTCTTTTATTGTCTTGTTTTTTAACAAATTAATACATTAAAATGCAAAATGAGGCCTAATTTGTACAAATAAAGACGATATCGGCGCTCGAAGGGGGGGGGCTATTTTTTGGCGGAGGCACACAGACTGGAAGTGTGTATCGAGCAAGGTGTCATGGCGGCCTCGGGCTGTGTTTGGAGACGATTCAGGTTAATAAAATGTCTTTTTCTCCTTTAATATGTAACTAATGCATTTAAAAATAAACACAGGATCGGTTTAAGTTCTGTATTTGCCCTCCAGATTGCCCTCTCAAGTCCCTGTATTTCGTTTCAACCCTTATAAAGGGTTTCAACGAAATACAGGGACTTTCGAGGGCAATCTGTCGGGCAAATACAGAACTTAAACAAATCCTGTATACGTATTTCACCAAGAGGACCTGCAGACCTACACAAGCCTCATGGCCTTCCTGATTGTACAGTGTGTGGAGAGGAAGCTACCTGACTATTCCTTCCTTATACAAGTCAGCCCCTACTTAAATAAACTGGCACACATGGCATATCTAGGGGTGTTTGATAGGCAGCTGAAGGGGGAAATGACTAAATTGGTTTTCAATCAGCGTGACATAGTGAAAGCTGGCCTTACTCCTCAGGATTTAAATTCTATCCAGGAGGCTGGCTTGCTGCATGTACAGAAACAAAAAGATGGCCGAAGAGCTTGTGTTTCTGCAGAATTCTCTCACTTCTCTGTTCAGGAAATGCTAGCTTCGGCTTACTTGTTGGTTCATTATCCAGTTTCAGACAGGATCTTTGGGCGTCTATTTGGTGGGGGCCACTTCAGCATGTCCTTACTGTACATGTTTGGTTTGGAGTGTAATGCTGGGTCTCAGTGGGTTAAGTCCATCAGAGATGCCATTGACCCGTCTGATAACGGGTTCAATCTGAGAGCAGAGCAGCAGATGAATGATTACATTCAAACTCTCATTGAAAAGTGTGGTGAAGAGCAAAGTTCACGATCTCTAATCACCTCTAATTCTAGCTCTCGGCTCCAACTTTGCCAATTACTGTATGAGGGCCAGATGGAAGACAAAGCTAGAAGTGTTGTTAAACACATAGTGCCTAATGGGGAGCTTGATATGAGTGGAACCCAGCTGACTCTGATAGACCTGATGGCGGTGTGGTTTGTGTGTAAGCATGCAGCAGTTATAAGTGAGATCAATCTATATAACTGTGGTGTAACTGACACACTTGTCAGGTTTATGACTTCCTCCTTCCTGAAGCACAGTGCAGGGAGCCTTCTAGAATTGAACCTTGGTGCCAATAATATAGGTCCTGGTGGAGCAGGTGTTATTGCTGCATGGCTACAAGATAACAACACGCTGCAGAAACTCTACCTTGGTTCTAACAACACAGATGACAGTGGTGCGGCAGAAGTAGCTGCAGCACTGCAGCACAGCAGCAGCCTGCACACATTGTCCCTTTATTCTAACAACATAGGTGACAATGGTGCAGCAGCTGTAGCTGCAGCGCTCCAGCAAAACAGCAGCCTTCACTCATTGTACCTTGATCACAACAACATAGGTGACAATGGTGCGGCAGAAGTAGCTGCAGTACTGCAACACAACAGCAGCCTGCACACATTGTACCTTCAGTTCAACCACATAGGTGACAATGGTGCAGAAGCACTAGCTTCAGCACTGCAGCACAACAGCAGCCTGCACACATTGTTCCTTAATGAGAACAACATTGGTGACAATGGTGCCTCAGCACTAGCTGCAGCACTGCAGCACAATCACACACTTACTGAGCTGCATGTCGCTGGTAACCACATAGGTGAGAGGGGGTACGATGCTTTAAGGGCTGTACAGCGGCAGGGGTTGGTGATTGTTGGCCTACCAGATCCATACAGGTAGTAGACATGAAGGGGCTGACAGGCCGTGCAGCTGGTGTAGATGTAAGAGAGGTCATCTCTTTATTATACAAGGTTCTCTCTTTTTTTATTTAGCAAAATAGTGCAACGATTGTATCAGGAAACAACACCTGGATATAATCAGACTAAACTTGGCGGGAACCATGGGTAACATGTAAAGCGTGCATGCGCATCATTCCATATCCGTCTTGTCGTTCGGGGTTTGCCATATTGGATTAGAACTCCACAGGATACAGTCACCAGTGTTCAAGTAAACGCCATTCCAGTTTTAACTATTTTTTAGCACCTGTAAAAAACATGTGTGAAAACTAGGATATTGTTCACCTGGACTACTAGAACCCTGTCTAGTGTAGAACAAATCTCGGGCCTCATTCGCAGCTGATATTACAATCTTGGTTTGAAGAATTAACTTTTTAAGCATGGTCCATGGTACAGGGCCATATTTCATGAAGTAGGACTGACCTGGACAGAGCCAAATTTCACTTCATTGATGGGTGATTTTCCGCATTATTTTTAAATTTACAGATTCAATATGCTGATGTTCCTAAACATAAGGCCACTCAAAAAAAATTGTTTCTCATCACTGCGCGCATCATAAAATGGGGAAACTTTTTTTAACATTTAGATCTTTAATGAAAAATCTGTTGAAAAGTGGACAAATATAGGTATATTTGGTATCAAAATAAAGCGTATATTCTTAGTAATGCATACAGCTAGGAATAGCTTGCATTATAACAACTTTTGTGTATCAATAAACTCTTAACTACTGAAATGTAAATCGCGGGCAAAAAAAAGATGATAATTAAAAAAACGCCCTCTGAATTGTACAAAGTTGGTTTTTTTTTTTATGCCGAAGTGGTGGCGTAGCCAGGCACCACCAGAACGAGGTATGTGATGTTTGCACTTTGCCAGAAGTCAGAACGGGCGCCGCCATCTTGGATTGTGCCGCCATCTTGGATTAAGGTGTCACAACACAAATTTATGCTATGTGAAAACAATAATATAAATCAACCTTTGATAGATCCTGAGGTTGATTATAATCATACCTACCCCCCCTAATATGGACCCAAGGAATTCAATGGTTCTATCGGTTTGTTGCTAATACAGCTGGTTGTCTAGCAACGGCTATTCCATTTGTTTATCTGCCTAGCAACACACATTTCCATGGTCCTGAAGTTGATTATAATCATACTTACCCCCCCCCTAATATGGACCCAAGGAATTCAATGGTTCTATCCATTTGTTGCTAATACAGCTGGTTGCCTAGCAACGGATATTCTAATTGTTTATCTGCCTAGCAACACACATTTCCATGGTCAAGAAGTTGATTATAGTCATACCTACCCCCCCTAATATGGACCCAAGGAATTCAATAGTTCTATCGGTTTGTTGCTAATACAGCTGGTTGCCTAGCAAGGACTATTCTAATTGTTTATCTGCCTAGCAACACACATTTCCATGGTCCTAAGTTTGATCATAATGATACCTACCCCCCCTAATACGGACCCAAGGAATTCAATGGCTCTATCCATTTGTTGCTAATGACATGGACTAATCAATTAGTACAACTATTAATCGACAGGGGGTGTTACCAGCTCTCCCGCCAGTGACGCCGTGACGTCACTGCCGGCCTGCTACACCTTTATTTTTGAAGTATATTTATTTGGATCTAATCGGCTTTGTAGGCCAAAAACTAGCTCGGGCGCATTGCCCTTCTGCCGCCAGCACCCCTGACTGTTACATTTTTCTTTTAGCGGTCTTATATATGATATGCTATGACTCCAATGCTATTCCATATGCCAACAATTCTTGATATGTATTGTAAAAAACTATACAATCACTTAGTAGTAGGTAGACAAAGTAGCGATGAGATGAGATGAGATGAGTACCAAAAGTATGTAATATAATGAGTTATACAGCATTTATAAAACAGTTAGGATAGTCCTTTTCAATAGCTAGTTTAAACTTCCAAAGTGTCTCAATCATGGTGTATGTAGATTTAAGGTTATTCCACCTAGATACTCTATACATGCAACTTCTTATAACAATAGGCTTTAGTGATCTGAGCACCTTCAGTCTTTTTCCTTGATGGAACCTTGTGGCAATAGCCCTCGTATCCAAATATTGGTCACACTGAGCCAGTGTAAAAGCATAATACAATAAGTGTTTGTCCCTTCTACTAATAAGCCAATCGCATCCACTTTTTTCATGCATCTGAATCGTATTCATAACCGGTTTTTTTTCTAATTTAACTTTATATACCGTACGTAGGCCCTTATTCTGTAAGCCCTGTATTTCTTCAGATTCCCCTTTATTTTCCCTATCCCATATAAAATCAGCGTAATCTAAAGTGGGTAGTACCATTGAGGTGTATATGGTTAAAGCAGTGTCACAGTCTGTGTGATATCGTATTTTGCCTAACTGTCTCAGCTTATGTCGGCTATTAGCAAGTACATTTTTTCTATGCTCCAAGAACTTAAGACCGGGATCAAGGGTTACACCGAGGTAAGGGAACGATTCAACTTTTTCTAAAATAACATTATTAAGGGTTAAAACAGGATTTAAATTCCTAAAATTATTATAGTACATCCACTTTGTTTTTTTCTCATTGACCGTGAGGCTATTCCTCTTACACCAGATGGCTAGTGCATTTAAGCATGATTGCATTTTCTCAGGAGAATGCACTGAAATTACCGCATCATCTGCGTAAAGAGTTATATCAAAATTATCAATATCAGGTAATGAATTAATATAAATAGAGAATAATACAGGGCCACAAACTGAACCCTGTGGTACCCCATATGTTACATGTTTAAAGGAAGAGACACAATCATTTGCTACCGTGCACTGAGTCCTGTCAGTTAGATAGCTACTGAACCACCTACATGTCCTTTCGCTAAGATCAAAACCTGCAAGTTTTTTTAGTAGAATAGAGTGGGAAACGGTATCAAAAGCTTTTTTATAGTCCAGGTAGAGAGATAGGGTTGATTTATTATTAATTATATTCTCTATAATATTATTAAGATGTGCTGTTATAGCTGTAATAGTCGAATGGCCAGATCTGTATCCATGTTGGAATTTTGTGAGGAGTCCGTGAGTTTCCATATACTTTTGTAATCTAGAACATATAATTTTTTCATATAGTTTACCAGGGAGGGGGAGGAGACTAATTGGTCTCAAATCACTTACATTTAATGAATTACTTTTCTTGGGAATGGGAACAACCGTTGCAGATTTCCAGTCTTTCGGGAAGTGACACGCACTCAAACACCTATTGTACATTAGCATGATTATATCTGGTATGCTTAGGAAGGCATCTTTTGATACATACGACTTAATGTGCTTAATGCTAGATGGCTTATTATCCTTAATGGATTTTATCTTCATCATGGACACTTAGAAAATTCTTGTTTATCTGCCTAGCAACACACATTTCCAAGGTTAAGAAGTTGATTAAAATCATACCTATCCCCCCTAATATGGACCCAAAGAATTCAATGGTTCGATTGGTTTGTTGCTAATACAGCTGGTTGCCTAGCAACGGCTATTCTAATTGTTTATCTGCCTAGCAACGCACATTTCCATGGTCCTAAGGTTGATGATAATCAAACCTACCCCCCTTATATGGACCCAAGGAATTCAATGGTTCTATTAGTTAGTTGCTAATCCAGCTGGTTGCCTAGCAACATCTATTGTAATTGTTTATCTGCCTAGCAGCACACATTTCCTTACCCCCTAACATGGACCCAAGGAATTCATAGGAAATGCCATATTTGAAGTAATAGCATCCTTCCCCCTGACAACCCCTTCCCGGCCCTGCCTTTTTGGTGTCTTGAATGGGTTCCCTTCAAACATACCAACCATGTAGACATTATGTTTCTTCGAATGCAAGAATTGCGGTTGTTGCCGCGTATAAAAATGCCTGAGGCATTTTTTTACGCGGCAACAACCGCAATTCTTGTTGGGGTTTTTTCCATTTAAATACAAATTTAATTCATTTTCATGATATTCGACAAATTTGTTGCTATCAGAATGGGCCACAGTTGCTGTTAACAGTCAGAATCGGCCACAGTTTGCCATCCGAATCAGACATGGTTTGCAGGAGGCTTTATGTATAGCCTGAAGTGCCAGACCTGTGGCGGCAAGGGATGGGCTCACTTTTTCCCATCATGCCTTCTGATCTTAAGTTAACACACTGCCACGTATAACAGTCACTGCACTTAACTCCCGCACTCCACAAGCACCTTGCCACCTCCCTGAGGGGGCGGGCACTCAAAGTCTTTTTGAGACGGGTGTGCCCTTTGACAACCCTTATCCTTGGTGAGGGGTTCTTGAGAAGAATTTTGGTGAAAATGCCAAAATGTGACCCTTTTTGGGGAAATCTTTTTGAAATCTCTGAAAAGTGACCTTTGGTAGGGGTATTTAGGTGAAAATTGACCCTTGGAGAGGGGGATTTTGCTCAAAGAGGTACCCGTCCCAGCCACACACTTGTGTATATAAAATATACCATCCTACCCGTCCCAGCCTAGAATACATTGCAATCTCTATTGATGTATATTTGATTGGCCTACATAGCTGTTCTGCAGACACTGTGGAGAATTTGGTTGGTAAGGTTGGAACCTGGATGATGACAAATCATACATATAGTGCCCTTCACTGGCATCCCATGTTTTGTAGTGTAACAAGGATTATGCATTTTGATATGCAGATGTACATTATCTAGAGTGTCTTTCAAGAGTGGTTAATATGTAAAAAGATACATGTGTACTTTCGTGTGTAAGGTATTGTCTAAGGAACTATTATATAGGTGTACATAAGCACTGAAAGTGTCAGTTATACCACAATTGACTCAAGGGCTGCAGTCTTCCCGAAAATGTACCGGCTATATCCAGAATAAGGCCTGCTATATATATATATATATATATATATATATATATATATATATATATATATATATATATATATATATATATATATGTACACACACACACATAAAAAGTCCTTCTATTGGATCAAGTTACCCCCATTCAAATGATTAATAGAGTTTAACTTACGCAAACCCTCAAGTGCCCCATAATGAGGCTCATGCCCTAATGGGAAAAGAAAGTCGGAGGGGAATAGCTTTTTGAAAAGAAAGGTCGCCAGTGTGCAATTTAAGATCGACCCAGAGTTTGGTTCCAGCTTTTAGATTTTAGGATTCCCACAATTTAGAGGGCGGCAAATTAAAATTATATATAGCTTAAGACACAAGCAGGCAGCTACTAATATATGCATCAGTATGCACTGGTACCGAACAAAGGGTCCACTTTTTTGGGTCTAAAATAAAGTATCTATTTTTATGAATACAATTAATGAAATTATAAATAGGTTTTACTGTGCATTTATACATTTTGATTACAATTTAGGATGTTGGTAGTATTTTACAGGAGATAGTGAAATCACAGTTGAACTCAGTGCTGCCATCATACACATACTGTCCTCATGTAGCTTGATAACATTCAATTTTATTCTAACTTTTAGTAATTCTTTAGCCCCTGTTACACAATTATGTAGGAAACTGCAATATTCTCGACCAGAGGTGTTTATGAATAATATTGGCATTTCATGAGATTCCTGTGCATATTAGGTGTAATACAGGTTTATATAAGATTGAAAATGTACAATTGTCTATTATGGCATACCACAGGCTGAGGGTTGGGAAAACACATTTTAAATATGATTGTCATTCTGTTATCTTTTTTATCCCATTAATGACATGCTGCATGAATTCAGTCCCTGTGTTATATAATCACTATTGACAGATGATGAAAATCACCATTTATAATGTGGTGTACATTGTATTGTATTGGAATTGTAATAGTATTGGGAATCATCCAAACTATAGTTGTTGTTTTTTATAGTAGGCTTACATGTTAAGTTAACGTGTCTCTTGTACTTCTGCATGACATATCGCTGTATTTGTATTGAGATGCTCATGACAGCTTGATTGCTTGATTGAATTTTATTTAGTATCATGATACAAACAGGATCTTATGGCTAAGATTCGCTGGTCTCCTGCATTCACCAGTGGGCTGAGAGGTACTTATTGCTCTAAATGGCATAGGTCAATTCATGTGTGCAAGTACACATTTTCAGTTCATATTCCATGTGATAGGTACCTCACGCAGGGCTTGTTTTAAGTATGCATCATTTTCATACAATAATAAACAAAAACATTAAACCCCGTTTGAGAATGATAAGATGAAATGAGATGAATGTTGCGTCCTATTAAAATCATAAAAATAGTTTTTGTTTGACAGTTCTTCAGTCACACACTTGTAAACACATTTAGCATGGTGTTATGACAGTTCAATATAAACGCTTGTCATCCTTACCCATTTCTGCAGGTGTGTCCTCTTTATTGTTTCACATGTTTCTATTCATCTGCCACAGAGTTAAGGGAAGGGCTCACTTTCTTGTGTTTCATGTGACTACACTTTAGATTATCCAGGAGTATGGATGGATGGGAACTAAGGACTTTATTGCAATGCCACTGTAAATTACTATATCTAAAATAATCCATTATAGTGTTCTGCAGTTTGCTGATCAACTGTTGTGAAATGTCATTCCATAATTTGATGATGCCAGTACCTTCATTGATTGATTGAAATGGAGTCATTTTATTCTTACGTTACTGTTGTTCTAGAGTATGTAAATAGATTAGTAGCCAATGCATGGACATAAAGAAGTGGTATTATCAATGTAAATGTTGATGGATATGAGAATGTTGAAGAGTGCATTTTCCAAAGCGTAATAAATATATCTCATTTCTAAAGCCAATTTTGGAGTCTAGTTGAGTTGTCTATGTATGTGTATCATAGTTGCTTATAGAAAATATGAGTATATATTGTGTTCCCACCAAATGCTAAACTAATGTTAGGTGGTAGTTCCACCTTCTACCTCCAGGGTGTACTCCACCACCTAGGGAATTGCCGCCAATTCGCGTACTTCCAATTCAGTTCCCAGGGAGGAACAGGTTGATTTTCATCAATTAAATGCCTCAGAGTATGTTGCAGCCTTTCTCCTTCTCTCACCATATATATGTGGGTACTGAATAGCTCCTCGGGTTCTATTTACTTTAAGCAGGTTTGCCCTTTTGACCTTCTATCAGACAAAGAGTTTTACTTACCATGATACACCAGGTCAAAGTAAATCAAGTAGTTTTGGAATATTTTCATGACTTTTGATACTCATTTAGTAATAACAGGCCTCTATTGTGCGAAAGTGAATTGGCGGGTTTCAAGGAGGCAGAGTTGCGCCCACCCCACCCCTCGCTTTGTTATAAATTTTTCCTCTGTAGAATGTGGGCCAAAAAGTTGTTGAGAAAAAGATTTTTTCCCGGATTTTTTTCCTATGGCAACCCCCCCCCCCCCCCGCCCACTCCCACCAACATTTTCAAAATCCTGTATGACTAAGGCAAATCTTGCTCGATCTCAAATTTGGCCGATCATTAAACAGTGCTGCCACCTAGTTTATTTCAGTTTAATTTACTGATACTACAGTGGTACTGGCAGATGAAGGACACTCCGCCTAATATTTTTTCCTACCCAAATCATTTGAAAAACACCATAGTATTTCTTTACACAAATAACTAAAATCACCATTCAAACTTTAACTGTAATGCCCCTGTCTCCTTCTTGCCTGCCTCTGTCCCCTTCTCCACCTGCCTCTGCTCATTTCCCTTCTCTGCCTGTCCCCTTCCAGTCTCTGTCCCATCCCCCTTCTCCTCTCTGCCCCTTCATTTTCAATATGATTTTGTACATTTTTAGAATATTTTGGCTTCAGCAGTATTTTTCATAGGAGTCAGTACCGAGCACACAATGTGGCCCACTTTCATGGGGAGTAGAGGGAGCTATACTATGGGACCCTATGCAGTGACATATCCTAGTTTTTAGTAATCTTGCCCATGCGGCCCCTTTTACTTGATGCAGGCGGTGGCTGTAAAAGCTGATCATTTTGTTATGTGACCTAAGATATCAATTTTCAGACCCCAGGGGCGACCTGTAGGATTATCTGGGTGCAGCTTAAACGTGAGGTTTTACAGCATGATTATAATTATTTCTGAATAGTATTGTTTTTTTTGAGGGGAGGTAGTTCCTTGAATCTTTGTGAACTAGTGCTGTGACCCTAGCATGTAAACTACTACTCCGATCCTGTATGAACTATACACAGGATGCTAGCACGAATTGCTCTGTGAACTGCTATTCTGGTTTTGTATGCACCACAGAAATTGTGACGCCTGATCGTCCCGCTCACCAAACTGAATAAACTATCTCTGCATACAACCCAAGCTGAACCTCATTCGTATTGTCCACTAGCTAAATAAAGAGCCACACCCATAATAAAAGATTGACAAAAGGTTACATTCTGAATTTTTTTTTTTTTTATTGTTCTCAAGACCAAATAGAGTAAACATCTGTGTTCATATTTTGCTGGCATTCTTACCTCTTTATCAAATCTCTTTGGTATGTCCATATTTTGTCAAATCTCTAATAAATCTTTTTTAAACTAAATATGTCTTGTCGATCTTTGATTTTTCCATCCATTGTTTATTACCATATTTCTATGTGATACAGGCAGATATTTTAACATCATTGTTCCTAGTTTTCAACTTTATATATACATTTTGAAAACAACAAAACCATGATTTATCCCATGGGACCCCATGGGACCGATTCACTGCCAACAGGTCGGCATGATGTATGAATGTAACAAATGGGATACCGTGATCATATTTTATTTTTTACTGTACATGAATTTCACAGGAATGAAAAATCCATAAATTTGCGATTATTTATCCAATGCATGTGGGTATGCTCCACGTGATGGTAGGGGGAGGGATAAATATTTCATTCAATTTGACTCAATTCTTGAGTTACCAGCAACAATGCACAATGCTGCCAGAGAGAATGCTATTCAAAACCACTAAAATGTTCTCCTCACTCTATGGTGAACCTAAGAGTATGAAAACCTCCACAAATTCAACAGACTACACACCATGCCTGCAACATTTACAAATCAACCAAACAATTAAATTAATAATTGCAATTACAAATATCTAATCGAGCCTTTCATATCAACCAACAATTTAATGAAACAATTGTAATTGCAAATATCTGATTGTGCCTTTCATATCAACCAACAATTTTATGAAACAATTGTAATTGCAAATATCTGATTGTGCCTTTCATATCAACCAACAATTTTATGAAACAATTGTAATTACCGTAAAACCTCATGCATATAAGCCTATCCAGTAAGCCCCACTGGCAATCTGGTTTTAATGCAGACATTTATTATGGGTCTGTCCCTGAACCCTGTATGTGTAAAGCTGCTACAGACAAAACAACGTACATACTTTTCTTTTTTTGTTTGTTTGTGAATTTGCAGGGTGGAAATGGCAGGCCGATATCACATTCATAATATATTAGTCTCTAATACAACTACAAAATTCAGAAGTTCGTGAATTCACGAGAAATTGTACTTTTTGGCAAATTTGCGACATTTCATGTCGGCACCATGTGTGCATTATAACAGTATATATTGAATGTCTTATAAGAGAGTTGTTACCCGGCTACCCAGTCATGGTGGCAGCAAGTGGTACCTCAGACACCTCACAGGTGGCACAGTAGTCGCCACTTCCGGTTCCTGGCACGCCTACATTGGGACAGTCTCAGGCCCCGACTCTATAATAGTAGAGTCTGGGCAAACTCATATAAAAAACTTGTTTCACTAACTTTTCCTCAGGAGTTGACCAATCAAATCCTGTACACCAATTCCTGTGCACAGCCTGACAGGAAGTAACAATCTAACTATAGCAATCGCACCAGTCCCATTTGGAGTCCTTGTGGTGGAAAAGGGTACTGGTTGAGCGAGTCTGACATTGGGATCCAGTCCCATTCCATTAGCAGCATGAGACCACCACACACCTCTTCATTTGTTAATGAAATTAAGGGGCGTATAATAACTAATGTATGATCCCTAGCATACTTCAGTGGTTTTGGTCAACTGGAATACAAAGTAATAATAATTGATAAATCAAAAGGTAGTCTACAAGTAGTTCCCAATATGACCAGATGTAGCCCAGCCTCAGTGCCGCAATGTTATCAGCAAAGAACCCCTACACTGAGGTTATGAATACACTGAGTCAATCCACCTCTCACAGCTTTACCTACGACTTTATATGGAAGCTACCGTAAATTCCCGAGTATAACCCCCACCTCGCGTACAACCCGCACCCCGACTTTGGGAAGATCATATAACCCGCACCTGGGGTCTGAAAATTGCGATTTTAGTACTGTTTTATAGGTTAAAAAAACCCTCGTATTACCCGCACTAGAGGTTTGGTTTGTGTATAACCCACGGGTTATACGCGTGAATTTACGGTATATACACAGGACAGATGTTCAGGAAACGTCACAATGGACGTGTTCACAATGGCAGGCAACCACCTCAAGATCAATATCAACCACATTCCCAGACGAGCACGCTTGTTTTGTTTTACTTTTTTTGTTTTGACCAGACAGATACTCATGGTGGGGTTGTACCCTAATAGTCTGATTCACCCAGACATCTAATTTCCCAATTCAGTCACAGGTTACTCAGGAATGAGTACTAATGCCTATGCATTTGCAGCTTTTAACACCCCCAAGCGCTCTTACTTAAATGCTCTTAAAACCGACAGCATTGTTGAACAAGGCAAAACTAACACTTGTTTTTACGGTTTACACTCAAGTCGACATTAATGCAAGTCGACATGACAAGCTCAGAAATCCCTCATTATGCCCTAAAGTAACCCCTAAGTCACCGCTAGAGGGATCAACCTTTTTTTTAATACACTGCCCCCCCCCCCCACCAAACAGGCCAAAAACTGTGGGGGGGGGCAAGCACAGAGGCATTTCTGCTTGACCTTTTCTTGCCCGCATCCCCAAGACGGGTGGAGACTCCCCCCTCTCAAAGGGTCAACATTTGTTACCCCCCCACCCCAAATCCATCCCTCCCCCCCTGCTGTTAGAAAATGAGCACTCCCTACGGCCCACACTCAAGGCAACATTCATTCTCTGAGAGAGCTCAGCAGTGTTTAACACTTCACCTCAGTAAGCACTAAGATATCCTCAGACTAGTGCAGTATTTAATACTATACCTCATTACACACTAGAGTATTCTCAGATTAGTGCCTTACTCTCACCTATACCACAAATGTCAAACAGAGTGGTAAAGAACTGACTGCAGATCCCGGCAATACTTGGATGACTAGTAACAGGCCAAAAAAGGAAGAAGTTGTGTCCAGGTATCCCAACCGACCCAAATTTTTTCGGCCTACCCAAATTAAAAAAATATATATTTGAAGGCATTTTTAGGATTCAACATATAGACCCTATAATTTTGGGCCTGATGTTATCTGAACACATTTTTTAATTTTTAGCCTGAAGGAATATTTATAAAGCCATGAGTTGCACACCAGAAATAAGGACCTCGATGCTACCGACGTTCACGCCTGCCGCCTGTTGTCCAGTTGCGATAGAATCAAACGTGAGGTTAAACTGAGGTTTTGTGCTGGTAGATTCAGCCAAGACAAGCTGTCCCTCAAACCCGATGTCACTGCCGGTCAGTTGCAGAGCCTGGAGACTCCGGTTCAGGTGGAGGGCCTCGGCTATGTCCTTTGCCCCCTGAACGCCAATGTTGTTGAGAGACATGTCCAATCTTTGAAGGGTGCTATTATTCTTCAGCATGTGAGCCAACGATTTGGCACCTTTGGATCCTATGGCGTTTAATGATATACTCAAGGTTTGCAGGCTGTTCCTTTCACGTAAAGCAAGACCAATGGCAGCTGCACCTCCTGGACCATTGCCATTCAACATCAGGGTATGTAGTTTGTACAAAACCTTTTCGAGTGTCTTTGCACCTTGTTCTCTGATACCATTGAGTGATATATCAAGGATGCGAACACCTACATTGGCACTTAGCATTTTCGCTACAGACTTTGCTCCCTCAGGACCAATGGCATTGTTTGCTAAATGCAATCTGTGGATGGTCTTATTGTTGTGCAGAGCTTCCATGACAAACTGCTGTTGGCTTCTATCATGGCAGCAACTGCCTCAGCTCCATCGATAGCTAGGTTGTTCCCCCGCAGATTAAGAGCGCTGAGTTTGGTGTTTTCATGGATGCTGCTGCACACAGCCTTGGTTCCATCTGCACACATATTGCAGGCAGCAATGTCAAGTGCCTGAAGATTCTGCTTCCCCTTCAGCAATACAGACACGGCTTTTCCCCCTTCAACCCCTAAGTTGTTGTTACTCAGGTTCAAAGTATGGAGTGACTTGTTCTTGGAGAGAACTGTTGCCAATTCCTGCACACCATCTGGACCAATCGTGTTGTTGGACAAGTCTAGGACCTGCAGTTTATCCGCATTTGCTTCAATGAGAGTGGATGACAGAATCTTGACAAAGGTATCATCTGCATTGACATTACTGAACTGAACTTGAGTCAGTGTGTCAGCATACTGACAAACAAAGTTCACAGCTTTCAGATCAAGGACCTCCATTGGGGTATTGACCATACTGAGCACACCATTGGGAGTGATACCTCGGTGAACAGCTTTGGCATGGTCTCTGACCTGGCTCTCGTGGACTAGCTGGCAAACCCATAACTTGACATGAGGCTGTGTAACTGTGTTCTGCAGTAAGGTATTCAGAAATTTCTCAAGGAGCATGCCTGCGTCGCGCCTTTTGGTGTGACCCACTGCCACTAGAACATCTTTTATCCAGACTGAGCTGTTGTCAAAATGGAGGCCAAACAAGTACAGCAAAGCCATGTTGAACTGGCCACCAGAGAGTACATTCTTGACCATATCCTCCATATCAACATCTGAAGGGGTGCAAAGGCAGTAAGCTACAGCCAACATTTCTTGCATCTTGGAATGCAAGAACTCAGCATTGACTGTCTTCCGCTGGCCTATTACCTTACTCTTAAACTCCAGGATTCCTACTTTCCTCATAGCATTGAGATCTGTGTTAGTCAGCTGTGACTGTGCCAGGTCGTACTCATTGAAGACGAGTTTTGACATTGCTTTGGTTGTTTGGAAGATGCCACTGAAGGCCAGGTGTGCCAATTTGGAGAAAAAGGAATTGACCTCGAGGACAAACGGCCACTCGGACAGTTTCCTTGATGCATACCGAACAAGGATGAACGCTGTCAGTCTGGTATACGTCTGGACGTCTTCATCCAATAGCTGCACTCTGTCATTCAGCAGCGTAGATATCATCATACAGTACACAGTGATACTGCAGAGGGACATCAGTAAGGGGGCCTTAGAAAGTACCGACATGATGTGCTCTGCTCTATTTGGATGTTTGTTCTGGACATACTGCTTCACCCCACTTTGAGTCAGACCAAGGATTTCCTGCACACTATGGTTCTGTAGTTCACTCAGCCCTGTGAAAGGCCTAGAAGTGGAAATTATGCTACATCTCGGTAAGATGTTTCCACGAAGAATATTTATGACTAAGTCCACTGGATGAGCTTTTTGGTTCATGTCAGAAATGGTTGGAGCATTTTTCATTCTTTCTGCGAACCCTGAGATCTCGTCTAAACCGTCGATTAGAATCAGCACACGGTTAGCAGAATTTGCCATCCATGCAGCTAATACAGTCATGTCAAACCTGTCCTCACCCTGATACAGACCATACAGGGTGAGGAGCTCCACTGCTGTCATTGAGAAGTCTGTATTTATCAGATGTCTCAGCTGAAGTAGAAACAGGACCCGAAACCCCAAAGCCCACTTGGAGACAGACCACTGCCGGGCAACATGCTGGGTGGTCGTTGTCTTCTCAATGCCTGCCCGTCCTTGTATTACTGTCCGCTTCTCCTTGTCAGGTTTCAGGTTGTCACACACGGATGCAGCCTGACCTCGATCATGTACCGTTTCTAGGTATTCCTGATACATATGAGGGGGAAGCCCACTTTGGCTATCTATAGGTAACGGACCTTGGCTCTGCGAGGAAACCTTCCTGATTTGCAGCTGGACATGCTCTTTGGTCATGTCGACTTTCTCATCTAGACAAGAGTCAATACAGTGACCTTTTGTCTGAATGTTTTGTCTTAAAGCCGAGGCAAAACCTTCGATACAAAAGTCACTCTCCAACAGAGTTGGGCTCCTGCCAAACAGAGTGACAAATAAATGTGGTTGGGTCCCAGCGATGATCTTGAGGAAGGCGTTAAACAGCTCATAACTGCCAAGTCTTGCTTTTCTCTCAATAAACTCGATCAGCTTAGCACTTTTCTCACCTCGGTTTCGCTCGGCTTTCAAAATGTCCCTGTTATCAACTGATAACAAAGACGTTAGACCAGATATGATAATGTCAACATCAAGTTCTTTAACTATATCCACACGTTTTGTCATCAGAACCTCGGCCAGCTGTTGAGAATCCCACTGTACATTAACAGAAGCATCTTTTTGAGGTTCCCTAGCTCCCTTTTCCACACAATCATCAGGTGGCTTAGCCACATCGCCACATTCGGACATTTTGCTGTTTGGTTATGCAGAGAATATACTTCAATTACTTCACCTCATTAGTTAAATAGATATACAGTGTAACAGAGGCTGCATGCTTGCTGAAAAAACACTTGATAACACACTGTCCACAAACACAGCTACCCAAAGTTGATGGGAGAAAAGTCTACTTTGCACACCCACAATCTATCTTTTGAAACGCGTTTAACAGTGATATGTATGGGTCCTACACGGCTGGGCAGTGGAGAAACTGGACTGTTGACGGCCGCAAGACGTGCCTTCTTAGGTGTGTTGACAAGGTGATCAGTTTTACCTAAAAAGAGAATAAAACATAAACGAAGATCATACATAATGTAATAGCTTTTATTGTGAATTTCTCCCAAACTGTTCTGGGGTAGAATTTTAACTTATGCAAAAGGGGTTAGTTTAGTGTCCATTACAATCTGATTAAAAGCTGTTGAATTCTACATACATACGTTTTATTTGAATAGTGAAAGTCTGCTCTATGTGAAATACCCACACTCCGGTTTTGGGTCGATTCTTGCTTAAAGAGCCACTAAAATATTTCAAACGTTAGCCCAAATGTACTATTAACTATCAGGAATCTGTAATATAATACTTTGGTAAGTGCATTGTGTCTTTGTTGTGTCAAACACAGGACTGCAAGAGCAAGAACATTGGGGGAAAATGGGTACGGTCAACTTATGCTGTTGTTTTTTAATTTTTTTTAAAAAAGCGCCCTGTGCGCTTATTACATAGAATACGATATTGGTTTATAAAGTGACATTTATTCTATATTTCTGAGTATAGACAATAAGCTGATACACCTCTTTGGGTGCTATCTATTGGTAGAGTGTACTTACATTATTATCAATGATGTCTATGGAGTAGTCATTGCTTCAGATACTTGGCAACCATACACAGCTGTTGATCCGATGGTTGATTGTTGATGACCGTATGTTGTTCTGCATAACAGAATACATAAGAATATCAATTTTATGTTATATTGTTTTAAGGCCTAAAATCTAAAAAGTAATTGTGTTCAGTTAAACTGGTTCCAAGAAATTAGGGTTGGTGAGCCGCTTTTTAAAACCATGTTTTAAAAAGGATTTAGAGAGCAAAGTGAATCTCTTTTGCAGTCCCATGACATAACTTGGCCACCCCCTCTCTTTTCAGAAAAGGGTATACTGTATTCGACGTAATAAGCGCACACCCCCTAATAAGCGCACACCCCTTGTTTTTGCCCAATTTTTATACTACAAATAACCACTTACGTTGAATACGGTAGGCTATATTAAGCAGGAAATAATAAAAAAAGGATGAGCCGAAATGACGGCTTTTGCCAGCGTAGAATCATAATAGCTGGTGTATGGCCATAGGAGGCAGAATGGCCTGCCATGTTCTCAACTTTATAATGCTGAAAGAATTTTTCATATAGTATAATATGATATTGGCCAATTAGAGGTGAAGATAGGTTTATTTTAGTAAAGTTGTTTAATATTCAAATTTTTTCCATATTCTTCGCAGTTATGATGAAGTTTATGGGCACCTCAAATATCAATATTCATATGGCCTATGTGAGAGCGAAATGGCCTGCGTAAGATACCACAATGCAGGCCACTTTGGCAACACTGAATGATAAATATTGGGTATTGTGTAATTTCATTTTCAACACATATATTTGTGCCATGTTATGGAAACTCATATGCAACTCAACATGAAAATGTGGAAAGATGAGGCTTATCCTACCTGTATAATGAAACGCTCTGGTTAGATGGAAGGAGCAGTTTCTTGTCCAAGCTCTTTGTACAAGTTGGTACGTGCACTCTCAGGCGGCTACTTGAGTTCTTAGGTAGGTACTTGAGTTGTCAGGTGGGTACTGAAATTATAAATTTAACATGAATATACAGATCTAAAAGATGATTATGATGCTGCTTCCATCTAACAAACACAATCATTGGCTACCCTATATTGTGTCTTTCTGCTACTACTGTAAAACCTCGCGTATAAGCCTAACTCGCGTATAAGCCGCACCCCGAGTTTGTGCCGATGCTATAAGCCGCACCAGAGATCTGAGTATGGTGACATTTAGTACTGTACCATAGTAACAAAAACTCGCGTATAAGCCGCACCCTGACCATGGGCCGATGCTATAAGCCGCACTGCAGATCTGACTCGCGTACTAGCCGCGGCTTATACGCGAGGTTTTACGGTATGTAAACATACAATAACAAGCTAAATTATCTTCAAAGGTTGATTTCACTAGTCAATTTCTTCCCAGGTGAAGCCGTGGCTGGGTCCGGATGGAAATATTCACTACAATAAATACTTCTGATTTTCCATCCGGCTCTAGCCAGTGTTTCATCCAGGAAGAGATCGGCTACAGTGGAATTCACTCTTAAAACGGGAAACAAAAATGGGCAATACAATATATATACTCTGTCCCTTGAAGAGGTTAACATTTTTTGACATAATAAGCTCACATCCCTAATAATCGCAGACCCCCCCCCCCGCTATAGCGCCGATTTTAGACTAAAACCCCTAAATTTGTCAGGTTTTTGGCCAAATATATTATTAACTATTAGGTATGTGTAGTATTAAAATGTTGTTAATGGATTGTATGCTTGTCATCTCAAATCAAAACTGCAACAGCAAAATAATCAGGGAAAATGCCTATGGTTGTGTGCGTTCTTCAGCTTCTGAAAATCACAGTGAAAGCCGTGACTTAGTCTGAATAAAATCTTGAATCTTGAATCTTAATAAAACGAAATTTTGCTTTTGTTTTTTATATTTTTTAAAGGCACTATGCACTTATCACATCGAATATGGTAATTGGGCCCAAAAAGTCAGATGTTTTAGGTAAAAAAAAGGAGAAGAGGTACCAGCATGAATTCTCGCATATATATATATATATATATATATATATATATATATATATATATATTATATATATATATATATATATATATATATATATATATATATATATATATATATTCCAGTGGGCACAGGACATTGATAAATGGTTGTCAATGTTGATTCAATGTAATCATGTTGATTTAAAATTGCACTGAATTTCTGAACTGAACACACATGAGCCGCCCTCCGACTCTTGGCATTTTTACTACTAGAATTAACTTTATTTTCCTGTACTTTTGCCACCCTGGTACCCATCAGAATGGGGGTGCATGGCCATTTATTAAAATCGACATGTGACATGAGGTTTGAAAAGATAGTGACAAGGGACATGAGCATTTCTTAAAATTGACATTGGACACGGCCATGCGCCATGGCCATTTCTTAAAATCGACATGCGACATGGGGAACCCCCCTTTTACACCCCCATCACAGCTGCCAACCCCTAACCCTCCAAAATCGTAATTTTCATATTTGATATATGCAATATTTGTAATTCAAACGTTCGTAATTAAATTGGTACTGGGTAATGTTAATTATAAACAGATTTGTATGACAAATCCTTATTTATTAATAGCTCATTGATTACTGGGTACTCATGAAAACCTTGCCCCCCCCCTATGTTTTCATGCATTTTAAGGGAGTGTTCATTTATTAATTCCAGGGGGGGTGGTGAGATTTTGCGGGGAGGGGCGAAATTTTTTTACACCCCCCTACCCTCAAGAGAGCGAGTGGAACGTTTCGTGCCCCCCCTCACCGAGTTGCCCACCCCCCCCTTGAACTATAGTAACGCGCGGGCTTTTTTTGATAAAAAGGGGCTTAGATTTTTACGCCCCCCCTCCCCTCAAGAGGGGTCAGCATTTTTTACGCCCCCCCCCCCTCAGGAGGGTCTGAAATTTTTACGCCCCCCCCCTGGAACTAATAAATGAGCACTCCCTAATAGCTGGCAGCTCTGTACCGGGTACCAATGGGAGACCCATGCTTGTCTCATGCTTGCTCAGGAAACGTGAGCAGATCCAGGAACAGGTGGGGGTGTAGATGGGGGGTCCTCATGTCCCATGTCGATTTTAAGAAATGGTCATGTCGGTATCATGTCGCCTGTCCCTTAAATCCTCATGTCCCATGTCGCCTTTAAGAACCTCTCATCATGTCCCATGTCGATTTTAAGAAACACCCCATGTCATGTCACTAATTTTTTTCCTCATGTCACTAAGCCCCATGTCGCATGTTGATTTTAGGGAGTGATCATTTTTTAACAACAGGGGGGGAGTGGAGGGTTTCCGCGCGGAGCGCGCAAATTTTTTTACACCACCCCGGTCAAGGGGTCAACATTTTTTACCCCCCCCCCTTAGGGTCGAAAATCGGCTCGCACGCGGGCCCTTTGAAGCATAGTAATGCACGGGCTTTTTGGCTCAAAACAGGTTAAATTTTTTTGCCCCCCCCCCCAAGAGGGGTCCAAATTTTTTTGCCCCTCCCCCCGGTCAAGGGGTCCAAATCTTTTTGCAGCCCCCCCCCAAACCCACCACCCCCCCCCCTGTTGATAATAAATGATCACTCCCTTAAGAAATGGCCATGTCGCCATGTCGAATTCCCGGTCCGAATTAAGCCATCCACCCCCATACAGGTCAGTCTCTGGTCCAAAAATTCCAAATTCAATGGGATCTGGCTTGGATGACATTTGATCCCGGGCATTTTACCATTTGATAACGGCCCCCACGTACCACCTCCATCCCTGGCCCGGGTAGCCTAGGCCTATAATAATTTATTAAACAGAAACATTGTATTTCCCGGTGGCGGTGGGGGCCGAGCGGGGGGCCGAGCCCGGAGGTACGTTCAACTGCAGTTAGAGTGCCTGTGTGCCCTGTTGAACGATAGCGCGCGTAGCACGCCCGTTAGCGCGCCCCGCCTCCCCCTCAGCCAATCAGGGCGCCCCAGTCCGCACACCTATACGCACACAACCTCCAGAGTAGGTGCGCCCCTGGAGGCACTCCGCACGCGTGTGGTACGCACTCCGCTCGCCTGTTTGGGCCTTATTGAACGGGCCTCGGGTCGAGACATGGCCACATCCCTCCTGCTCCCCGCTCCCCCCCCCCCCCCCCCCGGCCCGCCCCTCACACGGCCGTCCCCCGCCCGCAGTACGTTAGCCTCAATGACAATGCTACATGTCTTCTACACTCACCTGAGCGGCCGGACACGTCCACCAAACGGTTCTGTCAGTCAGACTGTATAAACATACGTGTGACGGTGTTAAATGACAATAACAATGGTCGTGGTTTTGGTCCAGTTTCGGTAACGGCAACCCCGGGTCGGAAATCAGGTCAACGGTTTCGGCGCCAGCACGTCACGTGATCCCTGCACGTGACTACGTCATCATGACGTCATTGTGACCCAGAGAGGAGAGGGGCGGGGCTAGTCCCAAGAGGGGGCCAAATTTTTTACCCCCCCCCCGGTCAAGGGGTCCAAATTTTTTACCCCCCCCCCCCCCCTAATCCACCACCCCCCCCTGTTGTTAAAAAATGAGCACTCCCTTATGGGGGTTGACCCCTAAATTCGACACGGCGACATGGCCTTTTCTTAAAATCGACATGTGACATGAGGCCTAGTGACATGCGACATGGGGCTTAAAAAGTTAGTGACAGGGGACATGGACATTTCTTAAAATCGACATGGGACATGAGCACTATTAAGCGACATAGACATGCGACATGGTCATTTCTTAAAATCGACATGCGACATGGGGACCCCCCCATCTATACCCCCTCCCTTACTACGACTAAAAGACGCCTTAGACGGGAGTTGTGGCGTGCAGATTGCAAAAGCGCAGCGGCAAAGCTTCACGTCAAGACTACGTCATGCCGGGGTGGGCGATAATGGGCCAAATTGACGTAGTACTTCTCGCGCTGTCTCGCGCCTGCCGAGAGTTCGGAACGTTCTGCAGCTCTGCAACACCGCAGTGCGTGGAGGCCAACTTCCGGGGGTACAACCCGGCTGTGACGTCACAAAGTAGACGAGTTGGGGACGTCCCGGGGGACGTCACAGCAGGGCGATTTGGGTAAAAGCACTTCCCGGGAAACACTCACAACTCAATCCAAATCAGACAAAATGGCGATAATTTTCGAGAGGCTAGGAGGAAAATTGGAAAAGTTGAGATACCCTGGTAGGGTCGCTTCAGGTAAAGCGAACCAGAGGTAAAGCGAACCAGTTGGAACATTTTGCAGTGCACTGACCATGGAAATGTATAAATAATTTCTGGCTATTATTAAATTAAAACTATGAGTGATATGCTTTCTTTAAAATCCTAAAACATTATATTTGTGTGTATTCGTACATGCATTATAACATCCCAAAGTTACCACAATGACAAAAATTGCATAATTGCTGCTTCCGACTTTTTTGAACAGAAATTTTAAAAGTCAGTTAAATTAGTAAAAGTCCATAGGTATTTGATATGTTAAGGTTTTAGAATGAAGTTTGTGGGGTTTTTAAGTAAAAAAAGTTGCTTAAAATGAAAATATGCTGTGAAAATCATTTAGAATCAAAAGATTCTTTTTGGTTCGCTTTATCTCATATTTTGAGATAAAGCGAACCAGTTATTTTAGATAAACCGAACCGGTATCTAAATATGCCTTATGATTAGTTTTGGGGTCATCTGTAGGCCCTCTGTGACACTTATGCACATATGTGTTTATTTTTCAGGTATGATATATCTTTTAGAATAGCCTTTGCCAAGTTTTGGGTGTAGGATTTAATAACTACTAAATATTTCAGAAGTAATTCAGCAGGAGGTTGATTTTGGCTGAACGAAATAGCCTCATAGATTCCAGATATTTGACATCCACACCCTCGGTTATCATAACAAAAGTTTCAATTATATCTTTTTAGTTTAGAGTTACATTCCTCAGAATTAAAGAACAATTGCCTATTTCTAGTAAATATGGCCCTAATGGGAGGGGATGTGGGTTATTAGGTCATTACTAGGCCCCTTATAGGCCTATATAGGTCCTATGGCTAGACCTACTGGTAGGCCTATGCATGTTCTTGGACCCAAATTTCGTAAATGCCATTTTAATAATCTTAGGCCTACACATTAGGAAATCAAAGTGGATACTATCCATGCATAAAATACTTTTGAAATCAAATGAAGTGCCCCTGTAACTCACAAAATGCATAGTCCCTTTATTACCTAATGGTATCCGGAATGCAGGCCCCCCCTGGGCCCACACCCCAGAGGCCCACCGAACACAGGCCCCTGCCCACAGGCCCTCCGGATCTAGGGCCCCCTGACTTCAGGCCACCCTGACTACAGGCCCCCGGGCTGTAGGCACCAAACTCACGTCCATTTCATACATCCATAACCCATTATCTCATTCAAACTCCTCACGCCCAAAACTCTCTTTTACAAATCATATGTCCAACCCCCTCCCTCCTGTCCAACCCTCTCCCTCACGTCCAACCCCCTCCACCATGTCCAATCCTTACCTCACGTCCAATTCCCTCCCTCACATCCATCCCCCTCTCTCATGTCTAACCCTCTCCCTCACGTCAAATCCTTACCTTACGTCTAACCCTCCCTCACATCCAACCCCTCCCTCATGTCTAACCCCCTCCCTCACATCCAACCCCCTCCCTCACATCAAATCCTTACCTCACGTCCAACCCCCTCCCTCACATCCAACCCCACCTTCACGTCCAACCCCCTCCCTCACGTCCAACCCCCTCCCTCACGTCCAACCCCCTCCCTCATGTCCAACCCCCTCCCTCATGTCCACCCGCTTCCCTCACATCCCCTCTATCATGTCCATGGATATGAGAAGGAGGTTGGGTGTTAGTGAAGAGGCTCAATGTGAGAGAGGGATTGGACATGAGAGAGAAATAGTGGATGTGAGGTAAGGAGGGGTTGGACGTTAGGAGGATGTGGTGGCCGTGCAGAGATGGTAGTGGGCGTATGGAAGTGGTAGAGGACGTGAGGAGCAGGTAGTGGACGTGAGGAGGAGGTGGCGGACGTGAGGAAGTCGTAGTGAACGTGAGGAAGTGTTAGTGGACGTGAGGAGGAGGTAGTGGACCCCAACTTTTCTCACTAGTGGTCGCAGATCAGGGAGCCAGAAACCTCTCTGCTCCTCTGTACTAGGAGGCCAGATGCCCTCTCAATCACCTAACCAATCACCTAACTAATCATCTTGGAGATGGCCAGAAGCCCGCCCCTGAGTCACCTGCCTATGATAGAAATCAGAGGGCCAGAATCCCACCCTCACTCAGTCACCTAACTAGTGCAGTCATGTCCACTATAGTTGGTCATTAGAGGGCCAGAAGCCCCCTCAATCACCTAACCAATCATCTTGGAGATGGCCAGAAGCCCGCCCCTGAGTCACCTTCCTATGATAGTAGGCAGAGATCAGAGGGCCAGAATCCCACCCTGACTGAGTCACCTAACTAGTGCAGTCATGTCCACTATAATTGGTCATTAGAGGGCCAGAAGCCCCCTCAATCACCTAACCAATCATCTTGGAGATGGCCAGAAGCCCGCCCCTGAGTCACCTGCCTATGATAGTAGGCAGAGATCAGAGGGCCAGAATCCCACCCTCACTCAGTCACCTAACTAGTGCAGTCATGTCCACTATAGTTGGTCATTAGAGGGCCAGAAGCCCCCTCAATCACCTAACCAATCATCTTGGAGATGGCCAGAAGCCCGCCCCTGAGTCACCTGCCTATGATAGTAGGCAGAGATCAGAGGGCCAGAATCCCACCCTCACTCAGTCACCTAACTAGTGCAGTCATGTCCACTATTGACGCGAGACTGATTTAGAATTTGCAGTACTAGATCAACACATAGGTTTTACAGTTCAACATTGAGAATCAAATAGAAACCAACCATGTGTTTTTATGACTCTGTCTTTGGATTTTGTAGAAGGTACAACGTTTACACTAAAAATGGATTCTTTAACCCACATAATTGCAATTTTGACCCAATAAATTAATTCCATGGGCCAAGAAACATATTTCTGGCATATTATACTATATTCCTATGATGATACAGATAGCATTTATTGATACAGATAGCAGTTGGATGTCCCTATAACAGACATCCCCGGAAATTGATATACTTAGCAGTCTTTTGATACAGTTAGCAGTTGGATGGCTGACTGCTAAGTATAGTTACTACAGTTAGCAGGATTGATACACTTAGCAGTTGTACACCCCCCCCCTAAAGGAAAAAGACAAAATTCAATGCTTATCTGGTTGCCATGGTAAGCATGTTGTCATAACAACTATCAAATATCACTGAGTAGATAGTTCTCTCATAGAGCTTCGATTTAAGATACTAAACGACTATATATGTTGAAATGCTTATCATCAGGATAGGATTCCCATTTTTTCTTAACCCAAAAATATTAAGGGCGGCCATCTTGGAAAATGGCCGCCTTACCCCCACCCACCAGGTGCAATGGGCCAAAAAAGTGAACTTCAGCCTTCTACATGCAAGTATTCAAAAAATTGGTCTCTCATAGGGGGGAAGGTTTCTGTTTCTGTCTCATGGTCTAAATAGAACCACTGGTTCGCTTTTCCAACATTTTGGGTTCGCTTTACCTAATTCTTCATATAAAGCGAACCACTATTTTTTCCCCTTAGAATTGGTCTGACATCAAGACAACACACATTATAATAAAATTGTTTACTCTATCACGTACATCCATAGCCTTAGTTAATTTATGGAATATATCATATTTGAAAAATGATTTTATTAGGGACTTTTGCAGGGTAAAGCAAAAACTGGTTCGGTTTACCTGAAGCGACCCTACCTTCCCTTAGGATAGTCCCCGGGGATAGTCGCGATTTTTGCCGTGTTGCCTCCGGCTACACATAGATTTACCTTCCACATACCTTGCACATTGGTCCACGTCAGTTGTTACGGTAGATAGGCCTATAAAGTTTACAAATTGGTGAATGGGTGATGACAACTCTGGATAGTAGTTTGAGTATAAGTAGTATAGGCACGTATCATCGGCAGGGCCTATTAAAGGTATTATTGTCATATTTGACACCATTCAAGCCATATTTAAACCCAGTGGATAATTTTAAAAAGAAGTATTAGCTAACGACCAAATGGTGGGCCTACCTGACACCATTCCCATCAACTATGACCAGCTAATTCACCAAAGGTGGGGTTGGTTTATCCACAGAGCTCTCGGCCTACCCACATTGAGTGTTTGTGGTTTATCTATATTTGAAAAAATGTAGGTCCGCCAGTTAGGCTTGAAACGGACCTTAAAGGTCATTTAAAAAAATACAATTTTTGTTTAAATAGTTTGGTGCATAAATTTCCCAGAATATCATGTAAGAAGATCACAAAACATTTTGTCTGACCAATAATTTCCAATACGCCCATTACATTGCCTATTTCACGTCCCCCCCCCCCTCCCTCCCTCCCTTTTCCAAAATCCTGGATCCGCCCCTGATAGTACTATTGCTACTTCCCTTTTAGATAGCAGGGGTGCCGATAATAGGCCTACATTTGAAAAGAAGCCTATGACTTGTATTATCGTCACTAAGAGAGTAGATGGCTTCCCATAGCATGGAAATTAGTAGAAAAAACGTCTTTCAGTATGAATTATATCAAAAAAAAGCATTCATAACCTCCCTGTGAATTAGTGTATTAACCAGACATGCAAATCCTCAAGAAGAAGATTTTTTGGAAGTTGGGGAATGGATGTCCTGCCGAGCACCACCGCAAGCGAAGCGCAGCGGTTGAACTAGGGGGGTTTGGGGGCATGCCCCCCAAGAATATTTGAAATTCTAGACTTGAAATGGTGCATTCTGATGCATTTTGGCACAACATATATTAAAGCTCAGCTCTGAATTTATTCTCTAAGATTGGGGCTGGAAACTTGTTTATTTTTAGGAAAGCTTTTAGGAAAATTGGAAATCTAGGCTTGAAATAGTGCATTCTGCTGCACTTTGGCCAAAAATATATTACAACTCAGATTGGTATTAATCAGTCTCTATGATTGGGGCCTTATCTTTTTTGAGGAGAGGTTTTGGGAAGATTTGACAATCAGACCTGAAATGGTGCATTCTGTTTGCTTTTGGCCAATCTGCATTATGACGCCTGTTTCTCTTGGGAATCTTTTTTGGGAAAAAAAAACATTTGAAAATCTAGACCTGAAATGGTGCATTCTGGTGCATCAAAGTTAAGATCTGTATTAGCCAGCTTTTGCTTTATGATTGGGGATGGAACTTTGCTTTTTGGATGGAAAGGTCTTAGAAAATTTTGAAATTCTTGACTTCAAATCGTGCAATCTGATGCATTTTTGCACCTCTGGCATGCCTACCCCCCATTTTAAACCATCACTAAAATAGTTATGTGTTGATTCGCCAATCACATGTTACAGCAGTACTAGGGGGGTTTGGGGGCATGCCCTCCAAGAAAATTTTGAAAATCAAGAGGGCAAATTGTGATATTTGATCCATTTTGATCTTCTTATCTTATAAAATTACCAGTCCCCCCCCAAATGAAGGTAAACAGAGTTCTCATTGGATCTGGACAAATCACAAGAATGATCAATTTGGAGAAAAGAAAATCTGAGAAATCTGAGGAGTTTGCATGCCTGATTAACGGTATGCCTTGATTTATTGATGAGAGCAATCATCTTTTCATCAAAATCTGTTATCTTGCTGTGCCTCATAAATACTATACAATAGATTTCTTCAATATCTATTTTAAACCCCCTCCCCCTCAACCACCACCCTTATCTCAATCTAGCGCCCCACACACTCCACTGGCTGCCCTTCACGGTGTGCGAGTGGGTGTTTCCATTGCCAGTCGGTGGGGTGGGAATTTACCCCTTCACCCACTGATGCTGCCACCTTGCTGATAGGCGGCCACATTTTTACCCGCCATGAAACGTTACCATGCTGATTTAGACACAGAGCCGTAAACTTTCTAAAGCTACGGGCCCAGGTGGCTCACTGCTGAAAAAGTTAGTGTCTACTCCTACTTTGATTATTGGGGATTTATTTAGGTGTTCTTATAGCTATATCTCAATTATTAAGCTCTACAGAGCTGTTCAAAGTAGCATAGTCACTTGAGAATTGTTGAAGATGGGTTATTTGAACCAACCCGTTGAGAGCCCATAAAATTTCATTCTGTGTTCATGATGAATGAAATGAATAAATAAGTAAAAGATTCTATTATTAGATCATTCTTTCATTTTCCCTCCATACTTTCATCAACTCCTGATATGTTTGTAACCTCTAAGACTAGTGACTTAGAATGGTGTGGCCTTAGGAACATCTTTTTAATGAGTGGGGATTGCACCTCTTTAAAAGTAGCTCAACCTCTTTTACCCAAGTCAAGTTAACTAATTTGGTTTGAGTGTAAACTATTGACTTGCATAACTCATTTATAACCAACTAATAACCACTATTCTCTACCATTCAGTTAAACATGAAAGAACTCTCCACACATTTAATTCATCTTTAATTTTTTTTCTTAAAACGAGTAAAACACAAAACACATAGCTTTACATACATGAGACATGTTTATTGTATTCATGAAAAAAGAGAAAAACAAAACCCAGACTGGTCCTCCTTTGGCTACAACACTGTTTGCACCCTGTGTGAAGAGGGTAGCGTGTGTGGTGGAGGTGGCGGTGTGCTCAGCTTGTACAATATGGATGTATGTAGGCATGGAGCCATGACGGTGAAGTGCCTCACAGGGGCAGCCCCTGCAAGACATGCAATGTAATGATGGCTGATGATGTTAAATATATAAAAAACTGGCATTTCTGTCCTTGTCTGAACAATAAAACTGGATCACATAGGACAGGTACAGTTACAGAACAGCTGGCGTGAGCTTCCTTGGCGTCCGGCTTTTATTGTCATTATTGGAAGTTGTATTTGATATCTATGTATCCCTGACTAGAGGTCAGGGGGTCGGTGTATGACTGGTGGAACCAGATGTGACGGCCCAGCGCCTGCTCTCTAAGTCAGCCTGGTTCTGTCCTTGTAGAATAAAAATAATAATGATACAATGTTTGCCACCATGCTCCTCCTCCTCCTCCTCAGGAGGAAACACATAAATAAGCCTGCACAGTGGAAGAAGACTCTCGTACCTTGTATATGCAGCAATAATTACAATAATCAATATATAAAACCAAATTGACCCAAGAAGATGATGCAAGATTGGCGTCTCGTCTCATGTCTTTGTCCCCTACAGTCGTACCTATATCGACTGATACGGTTTGAATGTTCATCGAAGCACCTCTGCCTGGCCCCGTGACAAGCAGCATGGGTCACTGTAACCGGAAACAAAAACACGACGTACTAGAGCTACGGCTGTGTGTGGCTGTATGACTGGCCGCCCACCCCTGCCCCTGCTGACACAGGTTCTACACAGAGCGGTGTGTGTGGTGAGTGCGGCCTCCTCCCGGCCGGCAGTAGTAGCAGCTCCCAGCACCCACCGTCTTCACCCACCCTGCTCAATGACAACACACTAGACGTACACCCACATGTACTCTCATATTACACGCCCAGGTCCTCTGCCTGTCATCCAAACAGGTCTAAAACAAGAATGTAGGTCTCAGCTAACACATCTTAGTGTCCACAAAACACTAAGACCTTTGTAATTGAACAAGTAGAATGTGGTTTGGCAGCAGCCTCAGGGGTATCCACTATAAATAGATGTAGACTATTGTATGTTGCTTGTTGGTGGCAGAATGTGTCCTGTATATGTGTGTATGGTCTGCCTGGACAACAATGACTGTATTATGACTGTGTATAGCGGCAGTGGTGGCACCTGGCTGTCGGACGGGCAGGGCGTCCATGTGGCAGCAGCCCACAGCCTGCCTGCTGGCCGCTGTCCGACCACCGGGAGAACCTTTTGGCGGGTAAAGCGTAATCTCATGGCGGCCACCACCCTACAGACGTACAGCGGGGGAGGTGACCGGCAGGCCTGGCAGCGTGTTCGGCAGCATTTACAGATCGCCCATGTCGGTTAGCGTCTCGTCCGCGTCTGTAACAAACAAAGCACACAGCGTTTAGACAAGGTGCTGGGAGGCATAGGGTCTCTATCTACAAGTGGTTCACAACTGACATGACGAGGCAGAATGTAGCCGAGGGGTTACAGTGTATAACAAAGGGGTTAGTAGTAATGTGCTGTGAATACACACAGAAACTTGTGGGAAGTGTGCATCTTAGGAGGAAGGACCTGAGTGTAGGACCAATGACGGAGGGGTACAACGTTACAGAGTGCAGCTTCACCCCGAGTGTGTGGTTTGGGGGCAGAGAAGGGTGTCACATGATGTGCCCACGACCACACTACGACAACACGTATTGCAGACATTGTGTACACAGTGAGGTGCGTGGGAGTCAGACCCTGACTACGGGTCTCAACTCAATCAGCGCTAAATAGCAACATCCCACAACACTCATTATTGACAACCACGCAGAGAAAACGACTGCAAACAAAGTTAGATCCATAGCCTTGGCTAAACTTTGCATCAGCGATTTAAGATAATTCTAAGAATTCAGACTACAACCAAAAATAGTTATCTCGCTTGCTACTGCAATGCAAAAGATAAAAATGGTGAATCATCCAGTCGATAAGCGTAAAAAGTTGTTTAGGGGTGATAGGATGGACAGGAAACGTCTCATTCACTCGTGTTTTTTCCTTTCGCGACCACACTGTTTACCATTCACGACGTCACACCCCTCACCCCTCCATGACGAGGACGTCAGAAACAGCACCCATTTACCTTAGTGAGTTGTGTGTGTCCTGTGTGGGCCACAATAAAAGAGAAAAACACGGCTGAAAGACACACCAAGACTCCAACAAGTACAGCGCCCCTGCCTACTGCTATTGCTGCTCAGCCATACTGCACTCACCGGCAAAGTACACAGCCTTTCTCAAAATTGAGTTGGTCAAAATGTGAGCAGCATGGAACACCCCCTTACATCTTGTATCTGATGGCACACATCATCGTTCTTCACAATATATTCAATGGTACTACTCTGGTACATGATCAATGTTTCATGCATGTCTGGGTGATTTGAGATTCTCTCACATGAAAATACCCGGTACCTCCTGAAAAGTTTTAATGGAGCAAGCGGAAGGGGGGCATGCGAGCACTGGTATCATATTTATGTGGATGCACACCTGACCCATTGCTATTTGTTAAACATGTAGAACCAGTTAATAACTGTCAATCTGTATCAAGGAACCTTTATATCAGTAGTAATTTCTAAGCTAATGACAGGAACTGGGATAGACACCAGAGAACACATGTTAGGCCGAGGATTACTCTCTTCTCTAGTAACAAGTTGCATTTACTTAAGTATGTCTTATGAAGCTAATCAGTTTTAAGGCCTACAGTCTAGATTTAAGAGTGTGATGGGGAGGTGCAGTAAAACTATGTTGTGTGTTTTAATTAACAATGCCTTTGGCAGCACGTAGCGCTGTAAAACTAGTCAAAACGTCTTCTTTGTCTAGGCCAGGGTTTGGGACTGGGCCCTGTGGAACTGGGCTAGCAGAAGGAAGGCTTCGGGATCAGGGAACCCAGGAACCAGGACCCAGGCACCAACTGTGGAGGCTGCCCTGGTTCCTGGGCGGCCCCGGTCCAAAGGCCTCCCAGGAACCAGGACCCAGACACCCACTGTGGAGGCTACCCTGGTCCAAAGGCCCACCAGGCTGCTCGCCCACATTGCACAGGTCCCAAGGCTTGATGCCCCAGGTTGATTCATGCAGAGTGAATGCCTTAAGACACGAGGAGCATGACCGTGAGATGGAAAGTGGTTATTTACCCCGAGACAAGGCTTCACCTCAGGCGCCCTTTATCTATTAAGCTAAACCCTTCTGTCCTGTAAGGCAAGGGCACAACACACTTAGAATCCACCCCAAGGTGTGCAGGTACAAATTACTGACATGTCATATTTTTGTTTGTCTCATCTTCCTGCCTGCTTGTATGACTTGTAGTTTATTTATGAGTTAATTCTTGGTTTTTAGTAACAATGTACATTTCCTTATGATGTTATGCATGTTTACTACTGTTGTTGATGTGTTGGAATTGTTTTATATCAATGACAATAACACATAGAATGAGCACCACAAGTTAACAATAACACCTAGCTTTGAGTATAGTTCTGCCATCTAATACATTACTACAGCATGGGACCAACTGATTGCAGTGATTATCAGATAAATGGTTTCTGTTTTCTGAATACCTACATTAATTGATTGAGCCTACTTTTCGGGTGCTGTACCCAGCACCTACATTACAGTCCCTGCCTGTACCTAACCTGTAGGACCGGGATTATATCTAGTACAACTACAGGCTGCCTACAGCATAGCGGTGTACTTACAAGGGTTGCCCATGGCCATGCGGAAGGACTGCTTGCTGCCACACAGGTCGGGGTTGGTCTGGTCCAGCTGTCGGGGCGGTGGGGGCAGGGGCAGGCTGCGCTCGGCAGGGTTGGGTCGCACCCGCTGGTTGCTGATCACGCTGCCCGTCTCTGTCTCACTCCCACTGCCGCCCCCAGGACTCTTCCTGTCCTGTCCGTTCTTGTCTTTACGTGATTGGCTGCCACCTGAGGCACTGCTCCCTGTAAGACCACACAAGGTAACACACATGAGGACAGGTGCACTGCTGATGGGGCTTCTGTAGCCAACCAGCATAGTGTTGCTCTTGTGAGTTGGCCCAGATCTACACAAGTTTATTCTCCACTGAGCAAGGCGTGACGACTCCCGGACAAAGAGGAAATGTTACTGTTGATTACTGCAAGTGCCTAACAGTAGAATGTTCATGATACAAGGTCTTGAGACCGTAACACGTGAAGTTTACATGTCACGCCTTGCACAGTGGGCTTCATGTCACCCAAGTTGTACTACCATGGCACCAGGTACTAAGTAACAGAGGACAAAGACTACCACTCATGCTGCTACTCTAAGGCTGTGCATGCATACTACAGCTACAGGGGACTACTGTCTGTGGGCAAATCAGGACAAAATCACTAATAACCACCTAAATAATGCAAACATGCTTCAGACAATATAAACCAGCATGTGGAATAACGCAAGTACTGCAAACAGAATGTATGGCAAAACAAAGATGCTGCACTGTAGGTTTCACATCATACAAATATGTCTTTGTATGTAAGAGAAATCAAGACAATCTTTTATTTGTTTTATCTAAATCTATTCTTGCTGCATGCAGATGACTTTACTGTTGTTTTGTTGCTGTTGTTGTTTATAGGAGTGTGTGAATGCACATGCTGCAGTACAAGGCTCCTTGTCGATGTATCCTGGACTTACCTTGGAGGACAAGCATGCAAGTCATCGTGCAATGGGTCCCGCACTTACCAGGTCCACATTCCGAGGGCTTTGACACAGGTCCATGCTGCACCCACCAACATCATTTATAGCTGTGTGCCCCTTATTAACCAGTGCTTCTTTAATGCACGAGAGTCGGGGACACCTCTGCTTACCACCAGAGCATCAGCGCTTCTGCTTTCTTAAACAACCATGATATTGAAATGTATATTCCCCATGATAAGTGTATTGATATTTACACCATAACATACTATACTGAATTAGCAGCACAAGCTTACCACCGTATATACCAATAAGCAATCACAATCATGAATGCAATCGCCCCACTAACTTGACCAGTGTGGAAGCCACAATCCCCAAAGAGAACAGCACTGCCCAAGTGCACTCACCGGCCACTACACATTGATAAACCATACTTAGGAACATCAGTTCCTCTGCTTTATCATTATGACTTAATACATTTTTCTTTCATCTCCTACAATGCATTGACTATCAAAGGTATACAAGGTATGATTTGTAACACTAGATATTCACCATACGGTTGCCTAATTCTTCTCTGATCCATCAAACACCTACTGCTGCAGCAACTAAAGGGCTGCCTCCACCAAGTTAAATGCCACTCATCCACCACTATTGAAAGAGTATGGATGTATTCCAAGATTTGAATACATGCACATCAGTCAGTTTGATGGCTAGATGGGTAGCATGTGCAGTGTGACCATGGCTGGTTGCTGTGGTGGAGGCAGTCCTTTCAGGTTGAGCACACAGATATAAACAACAGACCACACATCCTGCTCCTCCTGCACCAACCTGAGTTAGAGCCTTCTGAGTAGAAGGTCATGGCACACACTGCGGGACTCACAGGGTCGATGCGCTCGTAGACACCTTCCCCGTCGCCCCCGCTCTCACTCTTTGCTTTCTCACCGCCAGTCTCTGCGGCACCAGACAATTTAGTTGTTAAGGTGGACATATCTGTCTTGTCAGTGCTTTTCCCGGTTCCCTTTAGTGGGTGGCTTTTGCTGGCCGTTGTGCCACTGCTCTCCTGTATGGGCAGTTTCACCTTATCACAGATACCACTGGTCTTTACGGGGAGTCTCGAGTCTTTGTTGCGGTTGTTATTGAGTTCAGGGGGTGCCAGTTTGGCGAGGGGGCGGTGGTGTGACGACGGTTTCTGCCCTAGCGCGGGACATCTCCAGAAGGGCAGACACAGTTCTAGACACACCTCATGGGCCACGGTTAGGTCAGTGAGGGCTTGTACAGAGGAGGCCACTCCAAGGGGGGAGAGAAGAACATAGAAGGTAAATAAAAACACCACACACCGAGAAGAGGAGACGGCGTAGTATACAGCAACAGAATTTACAAACCAAGTTCACAGAACACAAGTCCTGAGTTGGGAATATCAACCAAAATATACTTAAGAGGATTCTGAAAGAAAGGAACTGAGAAAGTAGAAAAAATAAAGATTAGTATGGGTAATTTCCTTTAGTGATGTAGCTGTTGCACTTCAGCTAGAAATGTTTGGTTAAAATCCTTGCAGGAGCTTTGGGTCAATTTGGACTTGCTAGTTTGCAGATGTAAATTTGCAGAAGTGGCAGCAATGTCCGCAGGATTTTGATTACGAACAATGAACAATGAATCACTGAAGCGAAACAGCTGTGGGGTTATCCAAGGTACATGGTCTGCCCATTTCCTGGTAGTCAGGTTGGTTGGGAAAAGGATAGGTTGGGATGGGGGAAGGGATTTGGTATCTTTTTCTCTGGACAAAATACCTCAACCATGGCAGGGTAAATGCAATTTTCAAAAGTCCCTTCCTCCAATAAATATTGAACAAGTAGACTAAACTTATAGAAGAGGAAAGAGACAAAGACATGTTTTTGGAACAAGGACAGAAGATGAAAGGTTTGGTACTAAGAATGTTTCCAGAGAGAACAGAGTGTGTGCTTTGTTTTCTCATTCACACATATATACAGAAAATCCAAAAATAGACCAAAACATGGAAACAAAACAGGGAACTGGTAAAATGTCAAAATGTGTTCAAAATTACCTGAGAATTTGTGGAACATGGGTTCGCACGTTTGAGCGTTAGCTCGTAATGCAATGCTTTCCTAGAAGAAACAAACAGTACGGCATATGTAAGAAATACTACAGATCTGGTAACTAAATAAATGGGAACTGACTTCCACAAGACGAAAAACATCCTGAGTAAGCACAAAGAAAAAATGTTTTTTTCAGTGACTTTCGGTCTTTTCTATTTTTTTTGAGGCGGGGTTGGGTCTGATCGAAATAGAATGCTGGATCTGTAGTTTAAGACAGTGGTGAGCCATGGCTGAGGTAGCTTTGTCCTGAAACAGAATATGACGGATTAGTCGGGTATCCTGTAAGAAGAGAGAGGCAACAACCAGAACAGTCAACAAACCAAAGCATCCCATAATTCTGTATTAACTCAACAAGCACCCTTTAGGCGATGCACAAAAATATGATTTGGTCCAATGCATTTCCCCCGGAGGTGTTGATTTGCCTCAATTTCATCAGTTTGAGTTCTCAGTAGCATGGGGTTGTCTACTTTGGAAGGCAAGGAGCAAGCGGTCTGCAGGGAGGAGTAGGATGGGGCCGCGGGAGCCAACTGAACAAAAGGGTAACCCAAATACATGTAACCAGACAGGACAAGTGAGAGCACCCATTAACAAGGACCAACACACAACTCTATTATCACTTACCCAATTCAGCGTTATATCTTTTTCGATGGCTTATAAAAAATAAGAAATTGACTTAACAGGATTGAAGCTCGACGAACAAGAAGAGTAAATGATGTGCTTTTCCTTTTGTCTGCCATTGGCAATCAACACAACTTACCTTCAAATTAGTTGGCATTTTTCAAAATGCTTTACTATCTTATGGTCATAGTTGGTTTATTTCTAGAAAAGAACCTACCAGTGATCAATGTGCATCATAGTAACTGTGCTTAGCCTGTGTGTGTCTGAGTGTGTGTATGTGTCTTGGTGCAGCATAAAGAGGGACAGCGCTCCTTCCATGTCCTGCATGCTAAAGAGGCTGTACGCGTAGCACATTAGAACATGCACAGGGAAATCTCTCCTACTTTATTCCGCTTTGTCTGATGGCGTGGTGGGTGCTTCCGCCTCCCTACTGAGGGAGCCACCTGCTAAAACTGCTAAATGTGTTTTGTTATCGCGCTCCCATATTACAGGCATTAAACAACAAGGTTGTCACTCTGAGTAGATGTTTCTTTCTTCAAACATTTTTATCTGTCTGTATACTATTTGGGTATATTTGTTACATTCTATTATAGAAATAATTCAGAATGTTTGCAGCTTGCATGGACAGGAAAATAAAATCCATAAATACCTGTTAATAATTAGCCCCACTCCACAAAAGAATTCCTCTATAACTTAGTATCCTGCGATACATATAACATATTATCTTATCCCCTTTCTTTTCCCATGCTGATATTTACAGCACAGTTTTGTACCCTATGCATGTAACATTTGTTAGTTAGAAAGCTTGGAAATTTGTACACATCCAAAACATACTAAAAACACTTGCTAACAAAACAATTTAAAAAGTTGCTGCATAACCAATTTGGAACTCAGATGATTTCTAAAACTGAAATACAAAACTTCCAAGCTTTTTCTTTATCCTTTGATGAGAATTCCTTGAAAACATGACAGAGTTGGTAGAAGTTAGAGACTTTATGATTGGTCAATCCACCAGTGTAGTGTGCAGGATGGGAATGTAAGAAGCTTTCCTGATTGGCTCACACACAGTAAGGTGTGCTTTACCTGTTACCCCTATAGTCTGATAAGGTCAGTATTAGTGAATTCACAGATATCCCCTTGTCGCTGTGGTTTGGGTGTAGCGGGTTGGTACAGAGAGGTGTGACATGGGCGGTAGTAGTGGTGGTATGCTGGCCCGCTCTGTTACTTACTAACAATTCACTACTGGCATTTTGGGAAGACTCAGCGAACAACCTTCAACTGTGGACGGGTGTGTACTACTATAGTTTCAACGGTGCATTCCCCAAGTTCTTGTATACCAGCAGTGCCTCACCAGGAAGTGAACAGGAGGAGGCCAGCCTGGCCTGTGATGGTGGTAGTTGTGACATTTTGTAGTGAGCTTGTTTATTCAAAGTGAATAATCCTGCCCTAACTGGCCTTTGATTTGAATTTTCAGTTTACATTTATTCCTTTAATTAAGGAAAAGAAAATTCTGATGCTGAAAGAATTGCATTTGTAAGGTAATGTATGCCAGTTAGGGAGAGATGAGAAATGATCCAGCTGTGTCGGAGGCATAAGATATGATATCAGGTGTTGTGTGCAACCAGACAGCCAAGTTGAAGTATATGGTAACTATGGTTAAGTCTGTATTTACCTTCACAGATCACAACAGTCTGAAAAAGGGACACCAGTATTGTGTACAAAATTTGAATTGACCAGAAAAAATACTTTGAAGAAAATGTAAATATATCATATTTAAAGCATGACCACCCGAGGACACGACACACTTTTGAACTCACATTGACGTGGGCACCGCTACGTAAAGACAAGGGGGCGTATGGACATGTCACATGGGCAGCGTACCAACAAGCTACACAGGGGGACAAGGGGTTATCAGGTTGAGATCAGGCATCATGGCGACAGAAATACAAATTTAGCAAATGTCATTTGTTCCAGCATTACTAGTCAAGGCATGCAGTCTACAGAACTAATAGTTGGTGTCTACAGGCTCAATCACAGTGGATGTAAAGATGGGGGATGACCATCAAGTTGTATTACGGAACCTTCACGACATGCTGTAGTTTTCTGATTACTTTTTAATTTTTACATCCATTGCAACTTAGCCTTGACAACCAGGGTCCTAACTGAAAACTGGGAGATCAGTGAGAGGAGACCAGATTCTAGAGACCCAGGGAGAGTCATGCACATATTGAAGCTCAAGGCCCAGTCAGACGGTCGTGTTTTTGCCACATGTATTTAAGGGTTGTAATAAAGGCCTAGATGGGGCTCCAGGTAAACGCGACAACAGTTTTTATACATGTGTTCCACAGGTAGAAACGCATAGCTGAAAACTGGGATCGTGTAAACGTGGATCGCCTTAAGCACCATCTAGCATAGAACATCTCGGGCCCTCATTCCCCTGGATTATAGCCTAGTCTGATTGTGCCTTGAAAACAGAATGGCTAACATGCATTTCTACTTCCATCTATAAACCCACACACACCACTCAGCTAATTCCTCATTTAACACAAACTCTGGAAAACTCATCCAACCAATTCTTACAGCATTCGAGAATGTTTAATCATTAATATGAGAAACTATTGTATTTCATTTTGGCAGAATTGTTTGGATGTTCAGAGAATAAACAATTGGTGAGTGTGCTCTAAAATCACAAATAAAGGATATAATTTTTGTTCTCTAGGGCAATTCTTTAAATTGATTACGTAACTTAATTTTATAATTCTGTATATTCATAGAAATTAAATGAACAGTTGGTTACTTCAGACTTCTCAGAGAGATATTGAAGGAAACAACATTATAATAGATATTTAGATAAAACATGAAACAAACAGCGTGCCATAATCAGTTACGGAAAAATAAATTGGTGTAGAAATATGCAGGTGGTTTCTTTCAGTCAGGAACTTTGGTTTACATGCAGAAGGCCTTTTCTTTAGAATACAAGCTTTAATAGCATGAATGAGGGTCTGCTTCTTGTACTAGAAGAGCCCAAAGCCCTCTGAACAAGGGCCCTTAGAAACAGGACCCCCTAAACTGGGGTCCTGAGAAACAAGGCCTCCTGAATCAGGTTTTTGGTGACAATGCCTCATGAACACCAAGGCTCTTAAAAACAAGAACCTTGAACCAGATGGCCCTCACCTCAAGTCTATATTCAACGCCTCGTGGCAGTTTTAAAGACATGCCTGATTTGCAGCAAAGCAGACATTTATAGTTAAATTTCAAGGACCTTGTTCAAAGTGTTTTTAAATCTCACCTATAAGAGAGGGTCTTAGGACTGGTACCATTCTTTCTTCATGTCATGGTGACAATGATTGATTTAAAGCATGCCTATCCAGTATTCACAACATCAAAAGGACAAGGCAGGGAGAGGGCACTGCAACAACATCCAGTGACAACAATGCCGGAACAAAGTCATTATGAAAAATAATGAATAAAAATGAGATTTTGTATCTGATAAAAATAGGTTTGATGCTACATCTATCTTTCACTATCACCAGCACAACCGACCAATCACAGGACACCTGGTGGTCGATCAACCAATCACAAAGAGGATTGTTAACAAAAAGTCATGTTTTTAGCCAATGAGAGCGGCAGGAAATCTACCAACCCGTGCTACTACTTGTACTCCTATCGTCAAACCCCTGCATCGCGTGCTGATACCCGTGATATCCGTTTGCTGCAAGCGTTTCTTTGTCTTTAATTTCCCACAACTTGCGGATCTGTTTATAGGTGTGGCTAACTAAACAAGCACAAGACTTTTCTCGCTTTGCTACAAAGACAAAAGGGAAAAGAACACAGGTGAATAATCAATGAGTAGTCAAACAGGGGACTTGGTGGTCTGGGCTACCTGGGTGTCTCTTGGGGTGGCATTAGGTACTAGGCCCTGCAGTAAATGGACCCCTACAGGAATGGAGATTCTGGAACAGGGCTCCTTGTCTGTGGCGTGAACTGCCAGCTCCAAAGGCCACATACAATCAAACATTCTGGGCCAGACAGGTTGAATAAGATCAGGAACAAGTTCCTTTCCAGGTCTGTTTTTCAGCTAATTGTTTCAGGGTTCATGGAAACCAGTCTTTGGAGTGTAATTATTGAGTTTAGATGGACCCTGTTCCAAAGTAGAGAATGCAGAGAGAGCCCCAGGGCCTGGTACCACAGGTTAGACACTGGGACTGCTGCAGACCCTGTGTACCCACCACCCCAGCAAACAGCCACAGTTACCTCAACCAACTTTCTATGGTTATTCTATAATACCTACGTCGGTATCGGGAGATTCTCAAATATAAAACCAGCAAAAACAAGGAGAAAATTGGCATAGATTAAAATCAAACCAATTAGTGATGAAAAGCAAACAAACTTAACTTATCGTTCATGCAAGGCTTGCCTGTCTCGGCGACTTACTACTGTAGTCTACTTTGGTGCATGCATCGTTTGATGGTTATTGTTGATGTGTGATTTACAAACATAAAGGCTGCTGTTAAAGTGTCACATGCCACAGAAACAAAATATCACAGAACTCTAGGGTCAGTGTGGGGCTGGGTTAGTCTCCATGGTAACACAAATAGATGATGACATTGTTGCCGACCTTGCACAAACTTAGCGGGAGCACCGTATAGGCTGTGGGCAGCATAGGCCACAAAGCCTAATATAGATAGTGACTTCCAGACAGCAATTTAAAGTATTATTTGGAACATGAAAATCTTCTGCTGTCATAAATGTAAAAGGCGACTGCGAAAGAAATAAAACAACCCGAATTGGAACCAATCCGAACTGAGGACTTGTAATGTCAATTGTATGAATACCATATCCCTAAACAGTCTTTGTGCACTTTGTGCTATGGTTATGAACATTATATTTTAGATATAAATATTATATCAAACAGGTTAAGTCAGTTAGAGATACACACTTATTAAGTAGTATTAGAAGCCAATTTACAGGTCCATGTTCTACTACTTCTACTCTCAGTACACAGTCCAGCTATATGCAGGAATCCATTACTAACATTAAAACTGTCACATCTAACATACAGTTTACAAATTATCAAGACTTTATCTACACATTGGCCCACAGCCATCATGATATTTTGAAACAAAAATTGAATACAGGAAATGAAATAACAGGCATCCCAAGAAAAGCTTTGTTTTGTAAAAACTTGTCATGGCAAGAAACTGTCTTAATGTAGCATCAATTGTTTCTTCAAAAGGTTCTTTTGCCAGTGTGTACTTCAGACAAATGCTAATATGCATAATTTTCAATTTCTTGTGATGCCATTCAACACTATGAAATAAAAGAACTTAAAAGACACCACAACAAGCCTCAGCCACAGTGCGTAAACATATTCATCCTCGACATGCTACCTCAGGGTTTTAAGAAACATATACTTTACTGCTATCATTATCTCTGCATTAGCCTACAAAGCACATTGTCCAATCCTTGTATTTTAGATACATTTGAATGGATGTGGTACAATACAATGAATGAAGCTCAAATGTCTGAAATGCCGTCACAGTGTCGGCGGTGTTTGCCCCAGTATGTAAGCCTTAAACAGTTATTTAGCTTTACGGTTATGCCTAATGCTCCACTAAACTCCCCAACTATTGTAAACGTAAACTGACCTTAATCGTTCTACTTACTCTATTACCCAAATTCCTACATACAAGGGGGTTAAGCCGGATGGGGACCACAGTGTTATTAACCACTTTAGCACCTCCAGGAAGAGGGCCCTTGTGTGTGAGTGCCACTTTACCAGGGCTGTGAATAAATTGGTTTGCTTCATGAAATATTGAAGTGTAGGCTTAAAACTGCAATCATATTTGAGCCATTACATTTTAGTCCCTACCCATTCTTTTCCATACTTTCATTACTAAGAACATTCAAAATGAACATTTCAATGTTGTTACAGATTCCAGTTTAAGAATTATAAGACCAAACCAAGTGAGGGGTCATATACCCTGATACACCCACCCCCATATATATGAAACATATATATTTCCACTACAGTGTTCTCCACTGATTTGGGTTGGAATCAGAACTTGTCCCAGACCTGGACAGTGGATGAACAGGTATAGACCACTTCACAGCCCTGTGGTATGTTTTACAGCTGTTGATGTAGGTTAAGCGGCGACGGGCGGGGGAGAGGTGGTACACTGTGAGTGAGGTTTGTGATGGGTGTCGACTAGAGTAAGGCCACAAAAGTTGTACGTACGTGTCTGCGACTCACCTGACCCTGAGTGGGCGCTGCCTGCGCTACCATTCCCTCCACCACCCGGCATACTGACATAGGACGCTGTGTCATTGGTGTAGCCGTAGGGCTTAGGGGGCACATAACCCTACAAACAAACAAGGTCATGTCAAACAGAGCTCACATGAGTCTACTTTACGAGTGAAAATACTGATAAGAAACATCAAATTGGTTATAAAGCAACTAAAGGGGATGGGGGAGGGGGGCTTTCTTTGCCTATGTAATACTCTTTGTGTGAGTACACTCATACAAGGAGTCTTAGTTAGCAAAGGCCTTATGACTAAGGTCAGTTTTAAGCTACGTCCTTAAGGTAGAGCCATGTATGTAACTACTACAAAGAGTCATGGTTTGAAGTATGCTGCCAGTTGTGGTGGGTGGGGGTTGTGCTGTGGCCTACCTGTGGTGGGGGCGGCACGTAGGTGGGTCCGTAGGGGTTGTACTGTGTGGTGCTCCAGGCAGGGATGGGCAGCGGTCCCAGCGTGTCCCGCTCCACCTCAGACACAGAGTCAATGTCCTCCAACGTCAACGACGACATGTCTGTAACACAGAGATACATCAGGGGTTGTTCAACACGCGGGAGGACTGGCCGGCAGACTACGGGTAAAGCAGGGGTGGTACATTCCTCATACACTCAATAGGCCTGACAACCACCGCAGGTGGAGACTGGCTGCAGGCTTATACGTTGGTGGTCTTTGATACACAAGTCACATGGAGAAGGAATAGGTAGGAGGCATGAGCTGAATTCATTTAGGTATATCTAAGTAAGTACTTGGTTTACTTTGAGACTGGTGTGGTTTATACTGACTTATGAAATGAAGTTACTCCAAAACTATGCAAGGGGAGTTGTATTGATGTCGAAATGGTGCAGATAAAAAGTGGATGTAAAAGTAATGCAAATCATAAAATCAAATATATATATACAGATATGGATTGACATGCAGTAATGCAGCGTTGTGATATTTAAAATGGTATGCTTAGGTGAAGATGCATTGTTTTGAAACATTCTCTGCTTCACGTTAACTCCGCTGGGGGAAACTAGCTACTGATTCAAAGGGAAACTAGCCAAGGTAGGTTTCAAGTCAATATATACATTATAGGACTTTTACTTCTTGTTTCTGAGTATTTAATGAATTATCTTTTATAACTGAAGGATGTTTTCTTAATTTAAACAATGTTTCCTAATTTATTTGGTAGAAAGGAGGAACAACAATGTAGCCAATCTCCCAAGCTAAAAATGGAATTATTTGTTGAAATCTCTGTTTTTCCATTTGATTTTGATTCCCTTTCTTTAATTCTATCTCTTTTGACTGTATCAGTATGTGTTTAGACTGTCTTAGATATTAGTATGAGAGAGATGGCGGAGTGGGAAGAAGCGTAACAGACACCTAAGGCGCAGCTCAGATTATATAGCCAAGTTATAGGAAAGAGGCAGATGCTAAAAAGACAGAAAAAACAAAGCTACAACGTCGTCAACAAGATGACGTTGGTTGCCATGGATACTGACTGGTGACCATGTTGGGCATTAAGGGCGCGGAACTGAACATGCTGACGTCGAAGTCCATCCCCGGCACTAGAAAGAAAGGCAAAGTAGGCAGAGTCGTCAAGGAAACGGTTTCATGTATTATTGTATTAGCAAGCAGCAGCAGAGCTCTCAAGTTCTTCTAAATATGTAAGAGGGTACTCAGGTCCCTTTTTCAGTGTAAAAAGCACCTAAAATATAATTTTGGGAGATCATTGAAATACATTATTCATTTTATAAGCTCACTAGGCGCATATTACGTCGAATGCGCTTTGGCTTGCTTTGTCTCTTTCTGGTGTAGGAAGCCTAATTTGGGGTCTTCAATATTCAAGCCTTTCAGAAACCAACCATAAGAGGCTCTATTGGTTCTGGGGAGGCTAGCATGTCTAGTGCTGAGATGTAGATGATGTCTAAAGGTGCTAGTCTCCTGAAGAATGTGAAGACTTGAGGGCTGTGCTAGTCGCGAGTAGCTAGAAAGTTGCTACCATCAAGAGACAAGGTTGTTCAGGGTTTAGTACAGCAAGTCTTTGTTGTTGTTTTTGTTTGTTGTTGGTGGTCAATGTCAACCAAGTCTACACAAGAGTCAAGCATTGATTTGATTTTTCAGCCAATAAGAATCAATCGCGACAAGAAAATACCAGGTAGGATTGACATGACTGTGTACAGTATATAATAGGGGGCAGTACGTACACCAAGGTAGGCCTAGTGGGAGACACACAAACTAGAGTCAGCTAGGGCATCAATTTCACATTTTACGACAAATTTAAAAATTAATCAACTTTAACAAAATGACAGGCCTTAAATATCAGACAAATACAAAATCTGTCATGTATAAGCTTGAAGCAGCCGGTATTAAACACAAATTTGTTAAATTTATATGTTTAGGGAAAAGCAAACGTAGGCGGACAGAGGCTGGAAGCAATATTAGTGATATTTGGGCCTTGAATGGAAGGTATACTAGGCTCAACTTAGGAACCAATCATGTATGTCTTATTGACTATTGTAGCCTTTTGGTAATTTATCATAAATATTCACGCAAACAATCTAAGCTTCTCAAAGAATGTTTTCTTCTTTCATGACAGCGTAATTTTGCAACTAATATAACCGGATGTTTACTTCATGTTTACAACCGGTATACACAAATGTTGCTTTACTTAATTGCACCCATGATAGGTCAAAGTTTCCCATTCAAATAGGAGAATATGAAATGGATAAAACACTCACCTCCACAGAGGTCCCCAAAGACGTAGTAGCACTGTTCTGAGAAGGTGAGTTTGTTGACGGTGTGGCGGATGTAGCCGGCCTTGAGCAGGTTACAGGCGTACTTGCGAGCGTCCCGGCGGTCAGCGAACCCCTCCACGTGGGTGTGCAGCCAGTCCACCAGGTCAGAACCTACACAGGAGGGCAAACATGGGTTAACCACAGACACCCAGCCAACAAGCCACCCCCACACTGGTTACTGCTACCTCAAACTTTACACACACTCTACAACAATCTCAATATCCCCTAATAACCTGCACTTCTTCATCAAACCCAACTGTTCCTATTTGGGGCAATAACCAGAAGGGCTATTGGCAGCCCTGGCAATAACCAGAGGGCAATAGCCTGGCAGCCCAACATTCTTGGTAGAAGATAGGTGAGGAGGAAGTTCATGTTTCCAGACTCAAAATGTTAGGATTTGAAACCAACTTAAGCTGAGGTGTGGGCCTCTAGATGTTTTGCAGGTGTTTCAATGTAAATAGCTAGTAGCCATACTATAACATATGTAAACTTACTGCACTAACTCTACTTTTGTTGTGAGACAACTGAATGGAAGTTGTAATAGAAGTTACACAATCAGGCACAAGACAGCAGTTAACCATTACAAGAATACTTTCAGTCAGAATTTACAAGGTTTAGGTACAGTGGAACAGACAGCATACTGGTGCAGTGTATCGCCATGTAAGATGTTAAGCATAAGGCAGTTTCCTTTCTGAATACCAAGGTAGCGCAGGGAGGCAACCATTTAGTACATCACAGAACTTACACAGTCACTTGTTATCTCCCATGTGCTATTTATCCACAATCAAAATAGCATCAACAAACTTTTTCCTTCATTACAGGTTTTACTTCTGTTAACATGGGAAATAACTGCAGAAACTTCCTCAGAGAGATCTGAACTGGTTGTACTGCCCTCAGCAAGTCATTCATGCTGCATCTTGCATGTGCCTCGGTAACCTACTACCAGGCTATACAACCAGGCCAGACCTGCATGAAGCTGTCTCTATAACCCAGCTGGTGACAGTCATACAGAGTACAGAAACAAAGACAAACCATACTTAACCTGGGAGGAGGGTAGCGTATGTCACATCACTCTAATTCATCAAACACGTTTCACCAAAGCAGCGAGAACCTGGTCGTGATGTTTACACATCGCGAACCAGAGACTTGCCACATTGGATCACCGTGACGACATGACACGACATACACCACCCGGTGTAAGAAAGAGGCGGTGCGAACCACAGGACGGACACACACACGCAGTTTCTCATAAAGACAGAGCAGAGAGAAGGGCGCAAGGTGGTGGAGGATAGAGCGGGAATGAAAGGCCTACTGATTGAAAGTTCTCACACTCAATACACACATGATGCAAGCCGACTTTGTGCCACCTCGACACATGTCTCCCCGGGGGCCTCTAGAGAGCAGTCTAGAGACCAAGGGAGGCTTGGAGTCAGGTACATCACAAGGCAGGCTTACCCATGAAGGCATTGGGTATGGTAATTTTCAACCACATGCGATCCCGGATCTCCAGTCCTGAGTCGGGCTGTGCCATGGCCTTGACGATCGTCGTCATGTCGGTGTTCACGGTCAGGTTCAGGTTGTCATGGAAACCTGCAAGTAGAGAACACATAATTGGTGATATCTGCTCTCATTACAATGTCAAGTGTACCTAAAACTACACTTACTATTAAGTCCCCATGTTACTACTAAAATCAATTTCCCCCAATATTTGATATTTCCCATATCTTTCAGAGAATGTGTATCCCTTCTTAATTCAAAACCATTTGCAGTTTAGTTGTGAAACAATGTTAAGTGAATCGTCAGCGCAAAGATCGGATCCATGCACTGACAGATTCCGCCACCGTGCACCAGAACAGCTTAACACAGCCTAAATCCAGATGAAGTAGGAGAGAAGGTACGGAGGTCAACTTGACATCAAGATGGAACAATTCAAAGAACTGACAAAGACTTGGTCAAAGACTATATTTAGTCATGCGTATCATGCGGGTGCAATTCCTGTATGGTAGATCTAGGACTTGTTAAATTATTGTACCATGCCATGGTATATATTTAGGGTACTGTATCCTATATGAACTATGATATCAAACATCTCTACCCCCCTTTAACCCTCAAATTCAGTTGATACATATGGCTATCAAACTCATCTTACATTTCTCTCAAATATTATTGCCAAAATTGTGTACCAAAATCTACAAATATATTCATTAATTTTTTCTAGATCCTTTGAAGACACGGAGAGCAAAAAACTTGTCAAGATGTAAAAGACAAGAAGACGGGGAACTACAATATCGGGGAGACGGACACGGCACAACAAGTTAGTCTGTTTCATCACGAGATGAGTCGGGTTCAGTACTGGAGTCTTGACCTACGTAGGATGGTATCAGGCCCCTGAGCCCTGCAGAGTGTGGGACCAGAAAGGCCCTGAGGTTTAGGGCATTAATCATAAGTCTGTTTTGGTAACCATCGGATTATTCAACTGTGGTAGCTACACAATTGTGCAGACAGGTGTCAAAAGGGAGGCACAGAGTTTTGAACCAAGGGCCTTGATTCAGGAGGCTCTGGTTAAAAGGAACCTTGGTTTGGGAGGCTCCAGTTCCAAGGGTCTTGGTTCAGGAGGCTCCTGTTCTGTTCCAAGGACCCTGGTTCAGGAGACTTGAGTACCAAGGACCTTGGCTCAGGAGGTTCCTGTTCTAAGGACCTTGCTTCAAGTGGCTCCCAATTCCAAGGTTCCTGAGGCCACATTCCATAAGGGCTGTGGCTGAGAAGGCTTTATTCAAAGCTACCTCTGCCAAGGCCCTTAGGTGACTGCTTCTAGGCCCAGACCCCAGGGGTGCTCTAGGCCTGATACCACATCCAATATGCAGAGATGTAAGTAGACAATATGTATATCAGGAGGGGGGTGAGTGACGCGGGCCGTACTTACGCTCTGACTTGGGCACCGAGTATATTACAGAGGACACTGTGGGCGGGAATATAAAGCAAGCTGTTCACACCGCAATCTAGTTCTTCTCTTCAATAATTTTCTCTCTTTTAATAAGTTATCATAAGATATTAAACCAATTATCTATATTCTCATTATTTTGCTCAAGGAAAACATAACATTTAATTTCTAACAGTAAGTGATTGTGGTGATTTAGAAGAAGAACTCATTGGTGTGGCTACTAATCATGTTGTCATTCTGTGAGCTAAGATAATTTGCATGCAAATAATTCAACTTTCAAATTATTGAATTTAATCAACATGAAAATCAAATGTCTCAAAGCTTAGGGTAGGGGTATGGGCTAAAGGAACAATTTGATTTAGTGGAGTGATTTCAAATTGTCAATTGTGAGTTTCCAGAACATCTTCCAAAATAGAACCGAGAAGGCTCTGGCATTGAACTATAGTGCAAAGAAACGAAAGAGACAGCCATGATTCCTTAGATCCTGGCTCAAGAACTAACCCAATTAAAGGGTCTGTGAGAAAGTCTTTGGCCATTCTGGATATGTTTTTACTGGCTAGAATAGAAGATTTTTGACAGTCTGTAAGTTTTACCTTAGTTTTAGGTTGAATAGTTTGCAACTGTACAAACTTAACCATTTCATTACCTTACTTTAACTGACCAGGAGTAGGTAACATGGCTACCATGTAACAAAATGTAACAGAATGTAAAGGTACATAAGACAGTATGCACAACTTACGTTCGGAGTCAGGCATAGAACTGGATAACGACGAGGTCGTGGACGTGACGGTGCTCAGTGACGGGCTCATGGCCCCCGGGCCTCGGCTGAAGAAGTCCCCCCGCACGGCATTAGTGTGTGCCACCCATGCTGACGGGTCGATGGGTCGCACCGGCTCCTGCCGCGGGATGGTGAAGTAACCCTTAGGGTTGGGATCCCAGCATTTTGCCACCACTAATGTGATGGGGCTGTAAGGGCATTATCATTAGTACATGTCACTTGGAATAAATGTTCATCTTTATTCGTAGCATTATTACAATATTTAAAAATATAGATGAATAAGGTGTCTAAAATGATTGATTCCTTAAAATTTATTTTATGATATTACAGACATATTAAAGGGAAAATTGTACAAAAGAGCTGGACAGTGCCAATTTTGCTTGTTGCCAATTTGACTTCTGTAAAATGGTCACCCAATGCCTTGTCATCATATGTGGTAATTCTGCTGAACACAGTATATAGTGTGTTTGTTCTTTTGGGAGAAAGTATTTCAGTATTTTCTTTACCCTGGTTTTTGCACGGCTTCCCGTAACGTCCTCACGGCGTCGTCGTTACTCATATTCTCGAAGCTGATTCCGTTAACTTCTAGAATCATGTCGCCTGGTTCTACGCGACCATCCTGCGCTACAGCACCACTGTAACACCATTAATTAAGACATCATGAAGCCCAATAGTACCAGGGGTAAACAAGGAAGGACACTCATTTTGGTTAAAACAACAAAACAATGTCATTTACTCACTACAGAGCAAGTTTAGAAGTATGGAAACTTAACATTTCTCTTCACTCTCCAAGTGGTCAGGTTTACTTATGAGACAATTAGAAATTCATTAATTTCCCTTTCATATTGTATACATTTGTCACTATATTACCAGGATTTCTATTTCCATTGGCTAATTGTGACTCACCCTTTCATTATACTGCCGACATAAATACCTCCATCACCGCCTTTGTTACTCTGGCCCACTATACTAATACCTAAAAAGTTGACTGTGTCTGAAAGCAGAAAGAGAACAACCATATATTCAGCATGCAGTACAATAATTAGTCTTTTATTAACTGTAAATCCCAGTATGTGCATGTCTATGTATCAGCATTTTAGCAAATTTCACCATGGAAGATGCATCTTTATATTTGTTGGGAGGTTCAGCCAGTGTACTGACATGTTGAGACATTTTTACTGATGAGAAATTTGTACAGGTATTATTACAGAAATTGCATAACTAAACATCTGTGCAGAGATCTTTATGATCTTTTGTAGAGATCAAGAATAGTTTGTTGAAATGTATGTTTCTTTAGTTCTCTCAGTACATGATCCAAACTATCAATTTATACAGTCAATATAATTTTTCTTTTTAAACATAATTACTAAGATGCAAAGAACAGACACTTACCCATATTGAGTGTTACGGTGATGATGTTTAGTGACATCGTGGAATCGGTAATGCTACTGAACGAAGAGGCCTGAAACACACAACAGACACAATAAGGATCTACAGAACAATAAGGGCATATAATTATTCACACGGGTAAGTTCTCCACTAAGCAACTGTATAGTGAACACACATCAAATGCTGCATAGCAAAGATATAGATCAATATATTGTTGTCTTTGAATACTGTCTTCAATGTACAATTTTTTCATGTTTAAAAAAAAAAAAAAAATTTAATTAATTCTTTTTTTTTTACCCTTTTCACTTCCTTCTTCTTACTTTATACTTTTCCACCTGGCAGTGCAATCAGCAAACCTAGTGGTTATTTATGTAGAGCTGCTGTTGTATAAGTTACACTGTTCATTAGTTTAGGTATTATTTAAAGCAGGCAGTTGAAAGTGTCTCCTTTATAAGATACCATAGAACATGAGCAGGAGTGAAACAAGGTTCTTGAATGACGTCACAACGTAAAGTAGCAATGTAGAGTAGCATGGCAACTCAAGTCAAACGGCCACATGTCACATCTCCCCACGCGAACACGGACTAGATGACACAGAACATACTGCTGTTCACACTTATATTTTGGTGAAAAGTTTTCCTTTCCCGATTCAGCTTTAAACATGTTATCTCATGTTCACTGTAAGAAATTATTCTTTTTGAATTTCATGAAAATCCTTATACTTTTTCATGAGGCTGAAACTATTCAGGAAATGGAAGAAATTGTAAATATATGTCACACAGCTGCCTCAAGAAATTACCTGTTAGCATACCATAGACACTGCTCTGACTTAGTGTAATTAAATCAGATTTAACTACCTAGAGGGAACCTAGACCAACTACTTTACAAAAGGTGAGGGTAGATGCAAAAACTGCACTAGCACAATGAAAGGTGCGCTTTATCAAACGTGTGCGATATTAACCCTTGCACTTTACACCAGCCCAAAAAACCCATTTGTACTTGATTGAATCTAAAGTGTCTTTTGTTATTCAACTGACCCAGAAACTCCTCAAAAATATGGCAATGTTGCCACTGATGTTTGCAGTTTTGTACTTTTCCATTACAGTGCAGGTACAGTTTACACTCATGTTTGCACTTTTAGCATCATTCAGACTCTAGCATCATGGGTTAGTGTGAAAATCTAACAGTGAAATTCCACAAATTGCTTGTGGTCAAGAGGAAGAATTACACTTGCAACGCACAGCAGTAATACCCCACATTGCTACGCGTAGAGAGTTAATGGCGCACACTGGCAGTGCCACGTAGGAGGCTTGGAGTGAATAACATAGACCAATGCGGGCATTGTGAAGCAGCTTGGGTTGATAGAACGAGAGGGGCGCGGGTAAATGATATAAACGACAAGCCAGCATGAACTGCCTACCCAGGGACCACGGTAGCCGAACGCCCCCTACAGACAGAACACGACAGTCTCTTAGCCTTCAAGTAATCCGTCACTCAGAGGTTCCTGTGCTGTTTTAGTCTGATTGACCAGACATTAGGATCACATTACACACTTACGGGAGTTTTATATTCTAAACTCCCATTTTGTTATGAACCATTTTGACTTTCTCATGTAAATCAATGTAGAAACCATCACATACAAGTGTAGGTGAGTGGTATTTTCTGCGCCTGTTCAATAGATCTCACGGAATCATGAAAAGCTGTACATTGTTCTCTCCATTTCCTACAGAATGCAATTACAGATGACAAAATAAAGGTAATGCAAACCAGACAGTGAAGTGGTAAAAGTGTTAGCTACATACTCTGCTAATAGGTGGCATCCTATGGCGTCTTCTTCTCCGCCTATGTCGGCCGTATTTTAGAGAAGACCTATTTGTTGTTTCTGTGGCAGTGGAAAATCTGTAATAGAATAAGAATTTGCAAATATAATTAAAAAGATATGAAGATGCACGCGAATCAATGGACTAGGGCCACAACAAAAAAAAAAAGTTGGTCTACGGATTTCCCGCACCATATTTTTGAAAATGCAAATTTTTTTTTTTTTGAAAAAAAAAGTGTCTACGGATGCGCCTGCACCACTTTTTGAGAAATTTGAATTTTTTTTTTTTTTTTTTTTTGGGGGGGTGGCTTTTTTCTGATCGCTAGCCAAATTTGGGAGTTTGCAAAAATGTTTCCCTCCAAAAAAAAAAAAAAATTGCCCCCGCTCCACTTGATTGAAGGTTAAAATCCGCAGACAAAAAAAAAATTTGAAAAAAAATTAATAAAAATTTCGCTCGCTCGCACCATTTTTTCAAAATGAAAATCCGTAGACCAACTTTTTTTTTGGTGTGGCCTAATGTTCTTATTCTAATTTTTTTTCATCTAATTAATTCAGTTGCAATACATGTTCTCTGGTAATTCCATTAATCTTTTGGATAAAACATTACATACAAATTTTACACTTGTCTGGAGATTTTTTGTTTAATTGCATTGTCATGCTATGTTTGAAGTCTCATTCAACAAAAAGATTTGTATTTCAGGTGTGTCTTTATATCAGCTTTGCACTCACCTACTACTGGCATCATCCTCTGAGTCGAAAAAACTGGTTGTTTCTATATCACTACTCATGACCGACGACGTGGCATCAAAGCCGTGTGTACGCTCCCGGATCTGTTTACTGTGCCCATTCATACGCGGAACTGAAACACAACCAAACAACCATTAATCCACTACTCTGAAATTGTGTTTAGTTGCCTTTTGTCCCTAGGGTAGCTTTAGTTTAAAAACAATGCCTGAAGAATACATTAAACATGTGCCAAAGGTTGCAAAGTTAACCAAGTTCTCTTGTTCTATAAACCCCCAATAAATGTTAACAACTCAAATTCAACTTGCCAAGTTTACTGCAGATTATTTTACATAATATTTGAAAAAAATAGCCTTTTTTTCTGGCACTCATTCTGTATATTTCCAGTCACGAAACAACAGAGCAAATACAGTGAATAGCATAAAGCGCACCAACAACATCAGGGAATGATGTCAAGAGGGTAATATCACCAAGGACACAGTTAAAGAAAGGACTTCTTAAAATTATTATTTTCTTCCCCACATGTTACCAAGAGAACAACTTTAGGAGGTCTCTACGTTTACCAATTAGTTTTTCTTTCTTTGCTAGTGTAGACAGCAGACTGCTATTGCTAAAGACTCCACTGATAACCACCTTTAGCCTGCCATATAGCTACAAGAGGACAGTATACAGACAGGACAGAGTGGACTGAGGGTACATTGTTAGGGAATAGATAACACACATCTTAATGGGTAAACTGTTGTGACAACAGTACAATACATGTAGCAGGCTTCAGTTCCATCTCTAACACCAGCAGTGAGGTACAACAAGTAAATGTACCAATAGAAGGGGGGGGGGGAGCAGAAATATCAGGGCAGTCTTCTCATAAAGTACACGGGGGTACACTGGGGTATGTTGTGTCAAGGCTTCATTTATCGATTTAATTCACCATTGCAGCACTGGCAAATAACTCGCCGGTGCTACATTCACTGACATAACAGCTGTGATTAAAGCAATTTGCTGCCTGTAAGTCTTGATATGGGCTTGGTGACCTCAAAAGAGCTCTGCACACAGACATAACGGACACACAAAGCAGGTACAACAGTACACATATCTACTTACTTTGTTGTGGTTGTCGCGGGTCCCGCAAACTACGTGATTGTTGGTGTGGCCGTGAATGTACTACACAACAAAATAAAGCACACAGAAACACAATCAACAGCCATTCTAAACCAAAACTACAAAACAAGCATGAATACGTGTGAGCAGCCATACAGGATGGATGCCTCGCGTCCCCGCGCGGGGGGCACCCATCCTGCCTGACTGCCTACATGTCTAACCATAGAGATGCCATTATACAATCAGTACAATTTACAAATGCTGAATACAGATATTTTACTAGGAGAATTATTAAAGAGAAATTGAGAAATGGCATCTCTGAAATCAAAATATTTTAACTATATCTGATAGAAACTCAGTGTATGCTATTGGTTGACACCAATGGACCAAATAGTTACTTTTTTGTTGTTGTAACAAATCCATTTAGTATCAGACACTAGCCTGAGTTCCCCACTGTAAGAGTGGCCTGCATGCACCTTGATCTGTGACTACATTAACCATGCTTTAAGTTTAGCCTTTATATTTACTTTTTTAAATCATGTATAACTTCGTCTTTTTCAAATCCAGTAACGACAAAACCTTTTCTAGTGTAGAGGAGGCAGCACTGTATGACACCATACAATAGACAAGACGCGCGGCCTGCAGTCTCTGCGGCCATACATAACCCAACAAATAGGTGTCCTAAGGCTAAATGACTAAGCTGAGGCTAAAGGGAGGTGGCCCTTACTAAGGGGCTCTTCACACTAGGACTTTCTTATACACTGTAGTACAATACAAGTTACAAGTGCTCTTTCTTTATTTTTTACTCCTTTCCCAACACCATAACTCCCTTTCATTCTATGAAAGGTGCTTCAGTAGACCCGCTGTTCTTCAGTTTCCTCACCTAGAAAAGACAACTTCCGTAAAGTCTGGTGAGAATCTTCATATTGTGGGTGAATCAATACCAGCTTTAATTTGAAGGCATATGCCTATATATACAAGTGGTTTTGGAAGTATACTATAGCACTAAAGTAGCAATTGTCAGACCCCTGTGTGGCCTATAGGATCTCCTCAAACACCTGGGTTGGGGTTACACAGGAGACGTTACAGTATGTATTGAGGTCACTTTACATGGTGGTATATTGAGCCCTAGTGTGTATCCTTTTTTTCTCTGCCTGGTCCAGATTCAGCCATGAATGGCCCATACAGCACCTGGGGCTCCCTAACTGTGTCAGCAGCCACCAGGGGGCTCTGTATACAGGCGGACACTCTCTGCCCATCAAGCTGCAGCCATTCAAGCACTGCGTACCGTAAAACTTCATTTTAAAGCCTTGTGTATAAGCCGAACTCGTATATAGGCCGCACCTCTATCTTTAACAAATCATACTAGGATGCAATGGTTTAGATTTAGGATTTGCACACCATAGGTGTGGTGACCGGCCTTTTATTAGGATTAAGACGTTAGTTTTATGTGTGTTTGCTGGTATACAAGCATGCTTGAGTGTACAGGAGTCATGAGTCACTGTGTTGCTGAAGCAGTGTGCCGTCCTTCACAGGTAAGTGTACGGAAGTCATGATGCATGAATGAATCGCTCTTCAGTTGAAGCAGTGTACCATCTTTAAAGGGTAAGTGTTCAAGAGTCATGATGCATGAGTGTATCACTGTGTATTTGTAGCAGTGTGCCATCTTTAAAAGGTTAGTGTTCAAGGGTCCTGATGCATGGGTGTATCACTGCTTAGTTGTAGCAGTGTGACATTTTTAAAAGGGTTAGTTTTCAAGAGTCATGATGCATGAGTGTATCACTGTGTAGTTGTAGCATGGGCTGTCCTTAAAGGGTTAGTGTTAAAGAGTCATGATGCATGAGTGTATCACTGTGTAGGTGAAGCAATGTGTCATCTTTAAAGGGTTAGTGTTCAAGAGTCATGATGCATGAGTGTATCACTGTGTAGTTATAGCAGTGTGCCATCCTTAAAGGGTCAGTGTTCAAGAGTCATGATGCATGATGGATCACTGTGTAGTTGTAGCAGTGGCTGGTCTTAAAGGTTTAGTGTTCAAGAGTCCTGATGCATGAGTGTATCACTGTGTAGTTGTAGCGGTGTGCTGTCCTTAAAGGGTTAGTGTTCAGGAGTCATGATGCATGAGTGTATCACTGTGTAGTTGAAGCAGTCATGATGCATAAAGGCATCATTGTGTAGTATTAGGAGTATGCCGTCCCTAATGGGTTAGTGCATAGGAGTCATGATGCATAAATGCATTACTATGTAGTAGTAGCAGTATGCTGTCCCTAAAGGGTTAGTACATAGGAGTCATGATGCATAAATGCATCACTGTGTAGTAGTAGCAAGTGTGCTGTCCCTAAAGGGTTAGTGCATAGGAGTCATGATGCATAAAGGCATCACTGTGTAGTAGTAGCAGGGTGCTGTCCCTAAAGGGTTAGTACATAGGAGTCATGATGCATAAAGGCATCACTGTGTAGTAGTAGCAAGTGTGCTGTCCCTAAAGGGTTAGTGCATAGGAGTCATGATGCATAAAGGCATCACTGTGTAGTAGTAGCAGTATGCTGTCCCTAAAGGGTTAGTGCAGAGGAGCCATGATGCATAAAGGCATCACTGTGTTGTAGTAGCAGTATGCTGTCCTTAAAGGGTTAGTGCAGAGGAGTCATGATGCATAAAGGCATCACTGTGTTGTAGTAGCAGTATGCTGTCCTTAAAGGGTTAGTGCAGAGGAGCCATGATGCATAAAGGCATCACTGTGTAGTAGAAGCAGGGTGCTGTCCCTAAAGGGTTAGTGCAGAGGAGCCATGATGCATAAAGGCATCAGTGTGTAGTAGCAGCAAGTGTGCTGTCCCTAAAGGGTTAGTACACAGAAGTCATGATGCATAAATGCATCACTGTGTAGTAGTAGCAGTATGCTGTCCCTAAAGGGTTAGCATAGAGGAGTCATGATGAATAAAGGCATCACTATGTAGTAGTAGCAGTATGCTGCCCTAAAGGGTTAGCAAACAGGATGCATGATGCATAAATGCATCACTGTGTATTAGAAGCAGTATGCTGTCCCTAAAGGGTTAGTGCAGAGCAGAGGAGCCATGATGCATAAAGGCATCACTGTGTAGTAGTAGCAGGGTGCTGTCCCTAAAGGGTTAGCAAACAGGAGGCATGATGCATAAAGGCATCACTGTGTAGTAGTAGCAGTATGCTGTCCCTAAAGGGTTAGTGCAGAGGAGCCATGATGCATAAAGGCATCACTGTGCAGTAGAAGCAGTATTCTGTCCCTAAAGGGTTAGTCTATAGGAGTCATGATGCACAAATGCATCTCTGTGTAGTTGTATTTTTTATGCTGTCACATAACCAAGCAGTCACACTTGCCATTCTTAAAGTGTTAGTCTACAGGAGTCATGATGCACAAATGCATCACTGTTTAGTTGAAGCAGTGTGCCATCCTTAAAGGGTTAGTGTAAGAAAGCATGATGCATAAATTGAGTTTACGAATATGCCTTCCTTCCATACTATGCACCCCAGCCAGGTGCAAGTCCACTACATTCTAACCTAGAATTAGCGAACACCCCCACACCGCAGCTACGTCATGGTCCACTGCCTGCCACTCTGGGCTGGGCTGTGCCCGGGCTGTGCCTACGGTTCGCGGCTGCAGGGTTAAGTCAATGGTGCGCTTTTTCATTCTCTGTGCTTACAGCGGGTTCACTCTCCTTCATATAGACCGATCCCATAGCGATGGGGCCGGTCAATAAGCAGCACAGAGGTTCTGATTATGGCGACTTTAGTACTGCAGTTTAATCTAAAAACTCATGCATAAGCAGCAACTAGTCTTTGGGCCGTTTATATAAGTGACACTAGCAATCTGACTTGCATACTAGCCACGGCTTTTACGTGAGAATTTACGGTACAAGCCGCTAAAACCCAGTGCCGCTCATTATAGGATTCTCCCAAGCTTAGATAGGGTGTGGCTTATATAATTTGAAAAATAATTCAAGTACCTGCAGGTAGAACTGCTGATGTCAGAGTGTCTTCCATATAGATATGTAACTGTTGGCCTGGCTGGGGGCTGCCCAATAGGTCAGCATCTACCCTGATGCTACCTGACATGTGGCTTGTCAACACTTGGGGGCCCTCAGCCTGATATAGCAGCAGCCCCAGCATGGCTTGTGGCACACACATGGTTTATGCATGGGTGTGGGTCTGTGTGTGTGTGTGGGGGGGGCATGGGGTGAGGTTCTGGACACAGCTGCATGTGGTACTGTACCGGTCACCTCCCTACAGCTACAGGGACGGTACACTTGTACCACACGCCATTCTGGCACAGAATGACACTTGCAGACAGCATTATGACCTTGAACTTGAATCTTTGCTGGATCTAGGAGATACCTATGGTTAGCCCGCCGGTGTCATTGCAGTGTGGGGAGAACCCTGAGCTTGGAACAAGCGGATGGGAACCAGAACTAGAGTATATGATGAGAGAACTCCCATCATCCGTTCTGGTTCCTGTTGAGAAAACCCAGCAAAATCCAAGTTCAAAGTCATAGTGATTGTTACCAGAGCCTTCCTTCGGAAGGAGCTGGAGATGAGAGTACAGGGATCACTCCAGGAAGCACATTCCTCTCTGACCACCACTCCTTCACACACACCTAACCTGCACTGGGGTTCTATGGACATTCATAAACTATACAACCTTTAACTTACAGAACACAACTCAAGGTGCATTGGTTGTCAGAACCAGCGAGTTACATCTATGCATCATGCCAGAACATACATTGAAGCACTAAACTGCCCTGGGGGAGTTGACAATGGTTATGACAATCCCGTATTTCCATGTTGGTTTAGAGGGATGTGACACCAGTAGACACAGGTGCTGACACTAAGTAGTCACAGTACGGGGTAGTACATGTTGATGTACAGATAACGGTCTGATCCATCTCATTATATGTACATGCTGCGGATTACCACCAAGACAAGGGGGAGATAACAGTGACCAGATAAGGATCCCCTAGTCCTTATTAAGACAGGGCTACATGCATGATACTGAGCCTTAGGGAGTGACTGAACCTAGTAGGGTCTGCATGATGCATGAATGTACCTTCCCCTTTTGGTATACCTTACCCCTCCCTAACTGTCACACGTTGCTATCTCACCTGCTAATACGAGGCTACCACCTGTGATAAGCCTCATTTCCCGCCAATCCCCAGTGCAGCCAATATAGGCAATGCCACACACATTTTTCTACCAGAATCAACCCAAATGAGTCTTGATGAAAATCATTGTCTGCCCCCCCCCCTCATGAATGAAATGTACAAATTAAGGCTCCTGAATAAAGGTCCTCTATAGTTAGGTATAGGTCTTTGTGACAGAAAAAAACTAACTTGAAATAAGGGAAAAACTTGAAAACTTTCATCCTTTCATAGAACTGCTTAAAAGTGTACCCTGAAAAACTCTGAATACCCGTGTCCACAAACGCTGCACTGAATTAACGACACATGGGTAAATGACAAATGTGTCTTTTTGGACCTAAAGACATTGACATACATCAAACCGTGTGAAAGTTTAGTCCCCGGTGCAGCTTACCGTCTCGGCCATGCCCAGAGTCAGAGTCAGAGCCGGAGTCACTACACCCTCCACATGTACTGACACTGTCCAGGAAGTCACTCTCCACGTCAGTAATGACGTCAGACGACGTGTCACACCGCGTCATGACGTCACAGGACGGCATGATGACGTCACAGGACGGCATGATGACGTCACAGGACGGCATGGTGTCCATGCACTTAGCGACCAGGCATATGCCAAACGAGTTGACTGTGTTGATACTTTTTACAACAACCTGAACTTTCACCATTCTGATGCCGTGTTTTTGTCCTGATGAATTGTAGTTTTTTTCAGACTAAATATTGAAGCTGAAACATCTCCTGCTGTGTGTTAATCCAACGTCAACGTTCCCAGTGGTCCCTGGACACAGCTATAACCGCCACTTGTAGGCCGTGTACAAGACGTGGTGAAGTGGGGCTAAGCAGCACCATATATGTCTAATCCACTCAGAAGCCACTCTATAACATCATAATGCTGGTTCCAGTTCAGCCTGCAGGTAAATCAACCATAACAGGAGGGACTGCATGCAGGCGCCACCACTAGCAGGCTAATGTAGCGCCCGGTTGGCTTTGGTGCAATCAGAAATACTTCAAATTCTCAGGAAGAACCATGTCACAAAATCCTCTGGTGCTGGAATGGAAGACTGCAGGGTGTAGAAGTCAGTTTATCCCACTCCCCCTTCCCTACACAAGTCTACACAGACACAGAGTTGTACTTGCAGTCAGGTCCCCCACATAAATAGCTGAGTTGTCAGTGTGTCCAGGTGACCCGGGTGGCTCCCACGCTGCTGCTATAGGCGTCTAGCCGGTTGCATTATCAACCAATGAGAAAATTCCCTGGCCTTCACTGCGGAATTCTTAGGGGGCATTATGTAACAGCCTGTACCCGTTGTGATTGCTGTGTCAGTGCTTATCTCGCTGGTTACCAGATCAAGCAATGGTGCCCCCTACTAAGGAACCTGCAACATCGGTATACATCCATACACACACACAGGGTTCTGCCCTCCCACCCCTATCACAGCAGGGACTGGTATCTGTGTGTGATATATCACAGTGAGTGAGTTCTCTCCGCTCCGTGCCTTCTTCAATCAGTGTCATCCCATTATGGTGTGGTGGATGTCGCTCCGCCCCACCGGCTTCACTATGACAACATTTTAATGCCGCTTGGTGCAGGTCTCTTTTTGTGTTTGTTTGTGTTTATACTGTCTAACCGGTTACTGTAAACGTAGATATTTTCACGGTCTACCTATTTTCACAAATTTCGTGGAAATGAAAATCCGCTGAAATATGTACAGTGCGAATATTTTTCTAGTGGAGAAACAGAATTTGTGAATTCAACTACACATAAAATGGTAGTTATTCGCATATTCGCAAAAACTTATACACGCGGAAATATCTACATTTACAGTAGCTGGCAGCCTGCACCCTGTGGGTGATGGGGAGGTGGGGTGGGAGTAGTTAGCCCGGGGGGTGTAGGGGGCAGCACCTGAGTGTGTGTATTAAAGTGTCAGTGGGGGGGGGGGGGGGTTAATGAGCTGTCACTTAAAGTATGTTATACAAAGTCTCTAAGCTGCTGGAAAGTGCCACTCGTTTCAGTAGCAAATCAGAGCTAATTCTTTTTAGCCTTTCAAAATGCCCATATTTTTGGAAAATTCGGGAATAATCCCATGTGTACCAGCAAGTACCCAGAGGTCTCCTCCACATGTACAGCAGGGTACAGGGGTGTGAGGCTGATAGCGCCAAGAGGCCACAGACTGACTTTATAAATAGTACAAAACGTCATGACCTGGTGTCACTAAGTCAGCCGACCCTGACTCCTGCCGCCCCTCCCCCTGTCTGTACAGGTTTAGTACTGTGACACCTGATGGGGGGGGGGGGGGGGTGTCTGTGTGTGTATAGTGGGAGACAGGCCCCGGGCTGTTATCAGTGAATGAAGCCCCACTCACTACTGGAGTCATGCAGGACGGCACAAATCACGTGACTTGTCACACATCAGCTTCCTTAGTGTGGGAGTGTTCCAGGTATGGGACTCTATACTGAAGACAAATCCTAAATGGCAACAAAACCCCTATTTTGGGTGGTGTTGGATAAAACTTTTATGGGATGAGTCCCTCAAGAGATACATGAATCTTAAAAAGTGTTCTTAGTGGATCTGCACAAATCACAGGGGTGAACCTTTTTAGCCTTCAAAAGTCCATATTTCCTGAGAACTCCCATGTAGCTGTTACTGGCCAATACTCTAGTCTTGTCCATGTAGTCCTGGGGTACATAGTTTAATAAAGACTCCTGGAAATGTAGGAAATGTTTAATTGATAATTCCCCTTACTTCTGGGGCTATGTCTATAATTGCCTACAGCAGTCAGATGGGTGGCATCTCAGTTCTCCAGATGTCCAGTACCAGGGTTGAGTGCACCCTGTCCCAGCACCCTCACGTTGGGACAACCACAGCTGGGGGTGCAGCCAGGCCAGCCTCCTAGCTACAGCTACTACAGGTACTAGTGACTGTAATAGTTTTAGTTAGTACACTGCACCACTCACAGATTAATCCAGGTTACACATGGTTTCAACACGTGTTGTAACAGTACAGATTTAGCTTCTAATCCAACATAGACTGTTTCCTTTATACAAGTCCACTCCCAATGGTAGACATTAGGCTGTTTCAGGAGGCAGAGTGAAGTGGTAGGATCCACACACCACACAAAGTGTCAGTACTACAGTAGGACTGGTCAGGGTGCTGCAGGGTAATGTGTGGAGGTGTGCCTGGAGATGGGGGTATCCTCCTACACCATGAACCCACACACGTCCTACTTCCATCCAGTCTTAGAGACTAGAACCCAGCTGGTGACTGGACAGGGTGCTGCAGGGTAGACATGAGTGTGTGGAGGTGTAGGTGCTACCCCATGTAGCCTCACACGTCAGCTGGGGAGGTGTGGCTGTCCTCATGCCGTCCTGTGCTCTGTCCTCTCTGCTGGTGGTGGATGTGGTGAGCTCTATTCCTGCTAAGCCCCCCCCCCCCCCGTGCTAACTGCGTACGTACGGCGGCCGCTGGGCATGGCTCTATGCTGCATTCTGTGCCTCACATGGAACACAGCCCCGCCCCCCCCCCCCACACACACACACATCAAGAACAACAAGACCGCTTAAGCCTTTGAGGACGGTATGATTGCTCATGTTTATCATCATTTGTCGTCTTTATCAACCTTCCAGAGTGACTGCATAACATTGCTGCATCATGACGACCAGTGGGGAATGTATCAAAGACACGATGCCCAAAAGCATCGGCAGGGATGTATGATGGCGACTAAAGGGCATGGTGAATTAACACAGAAATCACTCCCTTTTTCAACAGGAACTTTGTATGATTTTGGTCGATATTTGCAAGAAATCAACAAAAGTCAAATACAGAAATGTCTGCATAAAAAAACGGGAATTTCTGCAAAAATCAGACTGAGTATCGGTTGTGCATTAGTCATAGTGTTTTGGTTACAGGGTTATCCCACGTCCCAAGAGGCTGGAGGGGTTTACTGTTTACCGTAAAACCTCACGTATAAGCCTAACTCACGTATTAGCGGCAACCCTAACTTTGACAAACCCTCTAATCCTCAAAGTGGTACTATGAAAATTGCTCATTTAGTAGTGAAGTATACATCTAAAAACTCATGTATAAGCCACATCTTGACTTTGTCCTAAACCTAAAATTAGCAGCACTGGTGATTTGACTTGCGTACTAGCCGCGGCCTATATGGAGGTTTCCAGGCCCCCTATACAGAGCTGGTTTTACCCCGAGGCGCCTTCAGCTTACTGCTATAAAGGAGCTGTATAAAGGAACGTGATGTGTTGCATGTGTTTTGTTGTTGTTGTTTGAACAGGCCACATCAATGTGTCAAGTGTGGCAATTATTAAACGTCTTGTTCACCGCCTTCCGCCGACTACAGCCTCCTTGTTACTTACCTGATATTAGAGCCCCTCCTCCCATTTCATTACATTTCTTTCCTAGCCAGGTAAATTCCTGACACTTTTTCCTAAGATTTTTTTTCTCCCTCTACATCCTTTCTCACTTGTTATTTCCGTTTCTTTCCAGTTGATAGTCTAAAACCATGGCCATTTACAACTTTGGCAGATGCTTAATTTATCAATTATCAAAATGTGAATTAGGTTCTCCGAGAGCCAGCAGTATTCTATATGATTTAAATCTCAACAAAAAGACCCCCCCCCAATCCTTTATTTATTTTCTATTAGCTGTACTAACCAACCCTTCCCCACATATTACCTCTGACAACCCCTTCATGCGCCTTCACTATTTACCTTAGCTGTGCCTCCAGTAGCCACCCAGCACCAAAGTCAGCACTCAGTTACCACGTCGTCATTGTTAGTCACACTCAGACCCTCAGCTGCTGACAGGAGGTAAACCGCCACTTGATGTGGCTAAAGGCGTGACATAAGGTATTAACCCTTTAAGGACACATGTTGCTAAAGGATGACATTTACTGTCATGATGCTGCAATGCAGCCCGGGCGAGTAACTCACCCGGGCTGTATTGATGCATCATGCTGACCTTCTGGGAGTGTCTCAACCCCAGAGCGACAGCATGATGCTTGAATGCAGCACTGCCGATTTACTACCCAGGTCTGCATCAAGAAGACCGGGGCATGATGCCTTAATGAATAAAGCCGCCCCTAAAGGATTAAAGGTGTGAGCCCCAGGAGACTACCGGTAGGTGTCGGCACCTGCCCCAGGAGACTACCAGTAGGTGTCGGCACCTGCCCCGGGAGACCACCGGTAGGTGTCGGCACCTGCCCAGGGAGACCACCGGTAGGTGTCGGTACCTGCCCAGGGAGACCACCGGTAGGTGTCGGCACCTGCCCCGGCAGGCTACCCTGTGGCACACCGTGAGTGGTGCTAGCTGCAGGGGGTAACGCTGAAGGTGCAAACAGGCATGGGTCATTAACCAGTCAAGGTGGCAGGGGAGGGGGGATCCAATCTGGGGAGTAGAGGAGGAAGGACTTCTTATTAAACACTATAGGTGTGGGTAAGAAGCGAAGGGAGGGCTACATTCATTGAATAGCCAGCTATTTATCCTACAGTGTATGTAAGAGGTACCCAACATCCACGACTGGTTCACAATGCATCATTGTTCCATTACCTGCACCCCTTCACACTGACCAAGCACCCAGTGAGTTATTCACATCTGTGAAGGATACACTTTGGAGATACCGGGAATCAAACCCCCGCATTCCACTTTGAAGCAGATGCTCTACCACTGAGCTACATACCCCACCTATCAGATACACAGTGTCTTACGTTACTAGAGGACCCGTGTGCAGAGCGGAGGGGTGATATAGGAAATGCATCCCCTACACTTGTATGTATGCATTTATTATACTTAGCATATATGATATTCCTATCTCTTAAGCATTGAAACCAATACGCCCACTCCAGTGGCATATTGCGCCAATATGCCCACCCAGTGGGCATATTGGAAGAGGTCATATGACCAGCTATTGTGGCGAGTTTCTCCCCAGGGCTGCATTGGTGCATCATGACGAGAAATGTTATGTTTTAGTGACATCTATCCTTAAAGGGTTAATTCACATGAAGGTAATTCTCCCACCAGTGACACAGGACATGTACGAGTAGTGTTACTTAACCCTTTAAGGCTACAATGCATCATGCCATGGTCATCATGATGCATGAATGAAGCCCTGTCGAGTAACTTGCCAGTGCTGCATTCAAGCATCATGATGACCCTACAGGGTTGGAACATGCCTGAGGAGTTGACATGATGCACCAATGCAGCTCTGGCGAGTTACTCGCCTGTGCTGCATTGGTGCATCATGACGACAAATGTCATGTTTTAGCGACATACATCCTTAAAGGGTTAAGGTGCTGCATTGGTGCATCATGACGAGAAATGTCATGTTTTAGCGACATATGTCCTTAAAGGGTTAATTCACGCTGAGGTACTTCCCTCACTGGTGACACAGGACATGTACCAGTAGTGATTACTCACTACCTGACTATGGTAAAGGTAGTTCCCCGTGTGTAACGGGCTGAACACACACTGTACAGGTATACTTCAGCACTAAAGTCACCATACTCCCTGTGAGGCTTATAGGATATTCCCAAAGTCTAGGTGCAGCAAATAAGTGAGTTAGTATTGTTTTACGGTAAGAGTATCTGCCAGCCCTTATAGTTTGTGGCATCCTGGGAAGGATATCCGCCGGTCCTTATGGTTTGTGGCGTCCTAGTCAGGATATCCACCGGCACTTGTCGTTTGTGGGGTCCTGGTAAGGGTATCAGAAACCTTGGTGTCCTTGTAAGGGTATCCCCTATCACTTTTAGTTTTTGGTGTCCTGGTAAAAGTATCAGCATGCTTTAAACCCAGAGTCGATCCAATTGTAAACATTGCCACAATTAAATCAAACGGCGAGCGGAGTCACCCCTCCCCCTGTTGCCCCTGCCTGCCACTTTAACCAAGCCGCCAAGTTGTCATTCAGCAGCAGGCTGTCCAACACCCTGCCATCCTCCTCCTCAGGTCTCACTGTGACCGGGCTGGTGTTACTGCTGTGGATGTGGGCACCACAGGCAGGTCCCCCGGTCCTCCCACATTGCCAGGGCTGCAGCAGTGCATCAATTCCATCTCTGGTGGACAATAGCCCTTATGGTTGCTGCGGCTAGGGAAATGGTCACAGGTAACGTATCTGAATGGAGCTGTGTCGCCAGGGGTGCTGGCCACATGTCAGTGTTTACGGTTTTGCTATTAAACAGTTATCAAGGATTCCACTGAGGGAACCCACCACAAAGTTGGTTTGAAAGGCTTAAATGTTGTTCATTTTCACCTTCCGTGTCGCCCACTTTTGTCACCACAGTGAGGGACTTTGTTTATCATCAGTGGGGACATTTTAGCAGCATTGCACACACTCTGGGCTACATGCCAGCTTTTAAAGCTAGTCAATGGGACCATTTTTGAGCCTTCTGGGAACTTGATTGCATGCCGTATGCCAGACTGGATGTGTCTGGTAGCACATCGAGCTCTGAAGTGAAGGTGCAGCAAGTTTAAACTTTAGAGATGAACTGCACTATGTTCCTTTGTAGCCAGTGCAGCATTCATGCATCATACCTAACCTACATCATACCTAACTTGGCTGGTCAGCATGATGCATGAATGCAGCCTAGACCCTACAGGGATGAAATGGTCTAGAGGGGTTGGCTTGATCGGGTATGCTTTCATGCTACGACTGACATGATGTAATTCATCTCATTTGATATACTCATACAAAGGTCTGCATCATTTTGCTATGGCCGATAAGAGTATCTTTTGGTGGTTGTTGTTTGTGGGGTCTTGTACTTTGCGGTGTCCTGGTGAGAGTATCTGCCAGCGTTTGCAGTTTGTGGCATCCGGGTAAGTGTATCCGCCAGTGCTTGCAGTTTGTGGCATCCGGATGAGTGTATCCGCCAGTGCTTGCAGTTTGTGGCGTCCGGGTAAGGGTATCCGCCGGCACTTGCAGTTTGTGGCCTTCTGGTAAGGGTATCCGCCAGCACTTGCAGTTTGTGGTGTCCTAATAAGCACTTGTGTGGCGTTCTGGTAAAGGTATCCGCCGGTTCTTGCAGACTGTGGCCTCCGGGTAAGTGTATCTGCCAGTGCTTGCAGTTTGTGGCATCAGGGTAATTGCATACGCTGAGACTGTAGGGTCATCATGATGCATGAATGCAGCCCTGTTGAGTAACTCGCCAGTGCTGCATTCAAGCATCATGATGACCCTACAGGGGTGGAACATGCCCGAGGAGTTGACATGATGCACCAATGCAGCTCTGGTGAGTTACTCGCCTGTGCTGCATTGCTGCATCATGACGACAAATGTCATGTTTTAGCGACATACATCCTTAAAGGGTTAAGGTGCTGCATTGGTGCATCATGACAAGAAATGTCATGTTTTAGCAACATATGTCCTTAAAGGGTTAATTCACGATAAGGTACTTCCCTCACTGGTGACAAAGGACATGTACCAGTAGTGATTACTCACTACCTGACTATGGTAAAGGTAGTTCCCCGTGTGTAACGGGCTGAACACACACTGTACAGGTATACTTCAGCACTAAAGTCACCATACTCCCTGTGAGGCTTATAGGATATTCCCAAAGTCTAGGTGCAGCAAATAAGTGAGTTAGTCTTGTTTTACGGTAAGAGTATCTGCCAGCCCTTATAGTTTGTGGCATCCTGGGAAGGATATCCGCCGGTCCTTATGGTTTGTGGCGTCCTAGTCAGGATATCCACCGGCACTTGTCGTTTGTGGGGTCCTGGTAAGGGTATCAGAAACCTTGGTGTCCTTGTAAGGGTATCATCCCCTATCACTTTTAGTTTTTGGTGTCCTGGTAAAAGTATCAGCATGCTTTAAACCCAGAGTCGATCCAATTGTAAACATTGCCACAATTAAATCAAACGGCGAGCGGAGTCACCCCTCCCCCTGTTGCCCCCGCCTGCCACTTTAACCAAGCCGCCAAGTTGTCATTCAGCAGCAGGCTGTCCAACACCCTGCCATCCTCCTCCTCAGGTCTCACTGTGACCGGGCTGGTGTTACTGCTGTGGACGTGGGCACCACAGGCAGGTCCCCCGGTCCTCCCACATTGCCGGGGCTGCATCAGTGCATCAATTCCATCTCTGGTGGACAATCGCCCTTATGGTTGCTGCGGCTAGGGAAATGGTCACAGGTAACGTCTCTGAATGGAGCTGTGTTGCCAGGGGTGCTGGCCACATGTCAGTGTTTACGGTTTTGCTATCAAACCGTTTTTAAGGATTCTACTGAGGGAACCAACCACAAAGTTGGTTTGAAAGGCTTAAATGTTGTCCATTTTTACCTTCCGTGTCGCCCACTTTTGTCACCACAGTGAGGGACTTTGTTTATCATCAATGGGGACATTTTAGCAGCATTGCACACACTCTGGGCTACGTGCCAGCTTTTAAAGCTAGTCAATGGGACCATTTTTGAGCCTTCTGGGAACTTGATTGCATGCCGTATGCCACACTGGATGTGTCTGGTAGCACATCAAGCTCTGAAATGAAGGTGCAGCAAGTTTAAACTTTAGAGATAAACTGCACTATGTTCCTTTGTAGCCAGTGCTGCATTCATGCATCCTACCTAACCTACATCATACCTAACTTGGCTGGTCAGCATGATGCATGAATGCAGCCTAGACCCTACAGGGATGAAACGGTCTCGAGGGGTTGGCTTGATGGGGTATGTCATTATGCTACGACTGACCTAATGTAATTCATCTCATTTGAAATACTCACACATCAGGTCTGCATCATTTTGTTATGGCTGATAAGAGTATCCTTTGGTGGTTGTTGTTTGTGGGGTCTTGTAGTTTGTGAGTATCTGCCAGTGTTTGCAGTTTGTGGCGTCCTGGTGAGGGTATTCGCAAGTGCTTGCAGTTTGTGGAGTCCTGCAAAGTATATCCGCCGTCGCTTGTAGTTTGTGGCATCCTAATGAGGATATCCGCCAGCGCTTGCAGTTTGTGGTGTCCTAAAAGGCACTTGTGTGGCGTTCTAGTAAAGGTATCAGCCGGTGCTGGCAGTTTGTGGCGTCCGGGTAAGTGTATCCGCAAGTGCTTGCAGTTTGTGGCATCCGGGTAAGTGTATCCGCCAGTGCTTGCAGTTTGTGGCATCCGGATGAGTGTATCCGCCAGTGCTTGCAGTTTGTGGCGTCCGGGTAAGGGTATCCGCCGGCACTTGCAGTTTGTGGCCTTCTGGTAAGGGTATCCGCCAGCACTTGCAGTTTGTGGCCTTCTGGTAAGGGTATCCGCCAGCACTTACAGTTTGTGGCCTTCTGGTAAGGGTATCCGCCGGCACTTGCAGTTTGTATCCTTCTTGTAAGGGTATCCGCCGGCGCTTGCAGTTTGTGGCGTCCTAATGAGGATATCCGCAAGCGCTTGCAGTTTGTGGCGCCCTAATAAGGATATCCGCCAGCACTTGCAGTTTGTGGCATTCTAATAAGCACTTGTGTGGCGTTCTGGTAAAGGTATCCGCCGGAGCTTGCAGTTTGTGGCGTCCGGGTAAGTGTATCTGCCGGTGCTTGCAGTTTGTGGTGTCCGGGTAAGTGTATCAGCTGGCACAGGCAGTTCGTGTTGTTCTGGTAAGAGTATCCGCCGGCGCTTGCAGTTTGTGGCCTTCTGGTAAGAGTATCCACCGGCGCTTGCAGTTTGTGACATCCGGGTAAGTGTGTCCGCCAGCGCTTGCAGTTGGTGGCATCCGGGTAAGTGTATCTGCCAGCCCTTGCAGTTTGGGGAGTCCAGGTAAGGGTATCTGCCGGCACTTGCAGTTTGTGGCATCCCTGCTAGCACCACTCATCTGAATTACATCATTATCATGTAAAACTAACAAGCTTGTCATCATTTTTACGTAATGTTCATGTGAACGAGACGAGCTGTGCTAGCTGGGATTCTCGTAAGGGTATCCGCCAGCGATTACATTTTCTGGCGTTCTGGTAAGGGTGTATGCAGATGCTTGCAGTTTTGGGTGTCAGGGTAAGGGTATTCACCAGCGTTTGCAGTTTGTGGCGTTCTGGTAAGGGTATCCGCCAGCGCTTGTAGTTTGTGGCATCCTAATAAGGATATCCGCCGGTGCTTGGAGTTTATGGCGTCCAGGTAAGGGAATCGGCCAGCGCTTACAGTTTGTTGCAATCTGGGGAAGTGTATCCGCCAGCGCTTGCAGTTTGTGGCCTTCTAGTTAGGCCATCCGCCGGCGCTTGTAGTTTGTGGGGTCCTAATGAGGATATCTGCCAGCACTTGCAGTTTGTGGCATCCGGGTAAGGGAATCCACCAGCGCTTGCAGTTTGTGGCGTCCTATTAAGGATATCCGCCAGCGCTTGCAGTTTGTGGCATTCGAGTAAGTGTATCGGCCAGCGCTTACAGTTTGTGGCGTCCTGGTAAGGGTATCTGCCAGCGTTTGCAGTTTGTGGCGTCCTGGTAAGGGTATCCGCCAGCACTTGTAGTTTGTGGCATCCTAATGAGGATATCCGCCAGCGCTTGCAGTTTGTGGCGTCCTAATAAGCACTTGTGTGGCGTTCTAGTAAAGGTATCAGCCGGTGCTGGCAGTTTGTGGCGTCCGGGTAAGTGTATCCGCCAGTGCTTGCAGTTTGTGGCGTCCGGGTAAGTGTATCCGCCGGCACTTGCAGTTTGTGGCCTTCTGGTAAGGGTATCCGCCAGCACTTGCAGTTTGTGGCCTTCTGGTAAGGGTATCCGCCGGCACTTGCAGTTTGTGGCCTTCTGGTAAGGGTATCCGCCGGCACTTGCAGTTTGTATCCTTCTCGTAAGGGTATCCGCCAGTGCTTGCAGTTTGTGGCGTCCTAATGAGGATACCCGCCAACGCTTGCAGTTTGTGGCGTCCGGGTAAGGGTATCCACCAGCACTTGCAGTTTGTGGCGTCCGGGTAAGGGTATCCACCAGCACTTGCAGTTTGTGGCCTTCTGGTAAGGGTATCCGCCAGCACTTACAGTTTGTGGAGTGCTGCCAAGTATATTGGCCGGCGCTTGCAGTTTGTGGGGTCCTTGTAAGGATATCCACCAGCGCTTGCATTTTGTGTTGTTCTGGCAAGGGTATCCGCCGGTGCTTGCAGTTTGTGGCATTCTGGTAAGGGTATCCGCCAGCGCTTACAGTTTGTTGCAATCCGGGGATGTGTATCTGCCAGCGCTTGCAGTTTGTGGCGTTCTGGTAAGGGTATCCGCCAGCACTTACAGTTTGTGGCCTTCTGGTAAGGGTATACACCAGCACTTACAGTTTGTGGTGTTCTGGTAAGGGTATCCGCCAGGGCTTACAGTTTGTGGCATTCTGGTAAGGGTATCCGCCGGTGCTTGCAGTTTGTGGTGTCTGGGTAATTGTATCCGCTGGCACAGGCAGTTTGTGTTGTTCTGGTGAGGGTATCCGCCGGTGCTTGCAGTTTGTGGCGTTCTGGTAAGGGTATCCGCCAACGCTTACACTTTGTGTTGTTCTGGTAAGGGTATCTGCCAGCGCTTACAGTTCGTTGCAATCCGGGGATGTGTATCCGCCAACGCTTACAGTTTGTGGCGTTCTGGTAAGGATATATTCATAGTTTGTGATGAATACCAATGCATGCATCCAATGGGGGCCAAACCAGGACGCACGGCAGTGCATGCATCCAATGGGCGTCGGACCAGGACGCACACCAGTGCATGCATTCAGTGGGCCTCGGACCAGGATGCACGCCAGTGCATGCATCCAGAGGGGGTCAGACTCATTTTAAGAGTATCATTTCCCTGACAGCCAAAACATGTCCTAGCTATGTATGATTTACAGTGCCCCGTCTCAAAGGGCCGAGCACTTTGCTGTCTGGAAGCAACAAAAACAGTGAACAAAGGCACCTCTGAGTGTCAGGGCTACAAACCAACGCGGCGCCCGCATCTTTACGTCATTTCTAGCTCGGTCAAAAGTGGTCCGATTTCGATTACGCGGGAACTGCAATAACTGCCATGCCGCCCCGCATGCCCCGAGATCCAGACCCGCCACCGGGCGCCCCTAGTTAACCCAAAGACGGTGCCGGTAGCCCCATTCTAGGCCTAGAAAGGACATAATAATTTCTAGCTCGGTCAAATGTAGTTTGATTTCGATTCTGCGAGAACCGCGTGAACCGCCACGCTGCCCTGCATGGTCCTGGCACCTGTCCTGCCACCCATCGCCTGTAGTAAACCCGCTGGCAGCACCTGTAGTCACATTTTAGGCCTTAAAACAACTTAAAAAATTCTAGCTCGGCCAAAAGTGGTCCGATTTGGATTCTGAAAAAAATGTTAGAACCCCTGAGCTCCGCCGCACTTTCTGAGCACATGTCCTGTCACCCACTGCCCATAGTAAACCCGCTAGCGGCAGCCCTAGTCGCAGTGTGGGCCTAGAAAGGACATAATAATTTCTAGCTCAACCAATAATGGTCCGATTTGGATTCCGTAAAAAATGTCAGGACCCCCACACTGCCCCGCACGCAATGGGCACATGTTCTGCCACCCAGCGCCCATAGTAAACCCGCTAGCGGCACCCGTAGTCGCATTATGGGCCTTGAAAAGGACCTAATAATTTCTAGCTCGGCCAAAAATGCTCCGATTTCAATTCCGTAAAAAATGCCAAGACCGCCATGTTGCCTGGCACCCTGTGAGCACCTGTTCTGCCACCCAGCGCCCATAGTAAACCCGCTAGCGGCACCCGTAGTCGCATTATGGGCCTTGAAAAGGACCTAATAATTTCTAGCTCGGCCAAAAATGCTCCGATTTCAATTCCGCAAAAAATGCCAGGACCGCCATGTTGCCTGGCACCCTGTGAGCACCTGTTCTGCCACCCAGCGCCCATAGTAAACCCGCTAGCGGCACCCGTAGTCGCATACGGGTAAACTAGGAAGTGAATGGAAAAATCAAAAATCTAATTTTTATCAGGACCTCGAAAAAATCCAACACTTGTCACAGTGCCCTCAAACAGGCCCCCCTCTCCCTGGAAACAACCCTGCTGCCCAACATCACCCATTTCTATTTTCACCCAATTTCAACCAACCAGACGCCGGCATCCTCTCAACCTCGGTATCTTGAGGTATAGAACACTAGCAGACGACGCACCCCTCACCTGCAAATACACCCCTGCCCACACCCCACACACCTCTCAACAAATTTAAACTGCCCTCAAATACACTCTTCTCCCACTAACCATTTTTATTTGGCCCAATATCTCTTGAATTCCATTAATCACCTTTGACTGCTCTAAGCCAATCACAGCTCAGATCACAATGTGCTGCCGGTACTCTTATGGCCATCAACAACAAATGCAAAAGTGACTTGTCTGAGGCTGGAAATGGCTGTTTTAGGCGGATCTAACGCCACAACAGCCGTCTACTGTTGGCACAGCAGTTCATGAGGTGAGGAGGGATGGTTTACTGGCCAACTAGGGGTGTGACAGGGTGGTAATGCCTCTAAAACCCTGATTTTCAAATGTCGTCGAGTCGCCGGAAAGCGTTATGCACTGTGTATAGAGCTCCATAGAGGCCAGAAATGAAGAGGAGACACTTTTCTGATCAAAATGGACTATTTACATGTCAAAATCGGACAAGATTTCATATTTCACAGTGTCAACAATGTGTATTGGGGTGTTCATTTTTGTGTTTTTTTAGTTGACACTATAGTGACAGACTGACCCGAACAAACACCCCCCCCCCTCCCCACACACAGACACACACACACTGGTCTATTGTCAGAAACTTGAGCTGCAGCCCGTGAAGTGTTTTAAAAAAAAAAGACATTGAACCAACACTTTTTTATTTCAATAATAATATTAACTATTTAGAACTCCATCATACGCTTGATGTGAACAACCCCACATTTTATTCATAGTCTCAATAGATTCATACCATTAAGAATAGTTTGAAAAACTAGAGTAGAGTTCAAGAAATGACCACTGCTTCCTCACAAGGCCTCACATTGGTGTCCAAGTGTCATTTCATATTTACGGGAATTTCACCAACCCCAAAAAGATCAAAGCTTACCACATTTGAACTCCCTTTCAGTTCTCGGAGGGACGGACATGTTGCGGCAGCAGTGCAGACCCCTCTGTATGACCGGCGTCAACCACTCCTCTACTCCCTTGGTTAGTTTAGCAGCAGTACTTTTCATGTATGATCTGATATCCTGCTTCATGTCAAAGTATTGAAGGCATTTGAATATATTACATGCATTTTAATATGCCATCTTTAGGTTCATGACAAAGATTGTAAAATGTCTTTCACATGGAGAATTCCAACTTTGAACAGAATAAAAACAACACCAATTTCTTGATCGATATACATTTAATGACCATGGCCAACTAACAAAAAAAATAGGTAAACCATTAAAAGATCAGCCAAGAATCAGTTGGACCATAAACTTGTCATATCTGTCTTTATTGCAAAACCATCTCCACTGAAGGACTGTCCTTTGTGATGAGTGTCGACTTCCCAGACCCATTCTCCTCTGGTGACACAAGGTGAGGCTGCTGTTATGTTGTCTCTACAGCCCCAATACCATTTAAAAGTCATGTAAATTACCCTAAAGCTGGACCTGCCAGTAACTATGCTAATTGTGTGTGTTTTCTTTTTACATATTGAATATACTTTTCTGTTGTGTAGTAATGCCCCAGCACCTTTAGATGTGGAGGCCTGAACATGGTGTGATACATAGTGTGTATATCAGGTAGTGTAGGACTTGATCTGACCGTGACCTGGTTTCTGAGTTGCAGTTTGTGGCTGTAGCAGACAGAGGGCGCCACCTTCCTGGAGCAGGGAGCCGGGTACGGTGCAGGCGGCTACATGCTGGAGGTGGACATCAGGGCAGACACCCCTCCTCATGCTGCAGTTCACTCTGTACAACCCCAACATGGACGACTTGCTGTTCACACAGATAGCCTCTATTCACCAATATCACATCCACTCCTTACCAATAGTGTGACTGTTTAATAGCTCGTGATAACTATCATATATAATTACTGATGTGGTTTCCTTTTACCAACAACTATTCATGGATGTGTTTAAAAATATGTAGATTGAAGTCTGTCACAGAAATATTATGTAGTACTTATAGCCTTAACCATTTAAGAACCCTATCATCCATTTGACATCCATTTGTCATCATGATGCACCAATGCAGCCACTGCGAGTAACCCACTGGTGCTGCATTGGTGCATCATGTCAACCCTTTAGAAGTGTCTCAACTTGATAGGATCGGCATGATGCTTGAATCCAGCACTGGAGAGTTACTCACCAGGGCTGCACTCATGCATCATGACGACAAAAGACATAGCACATAAAAGCACTATACCATCCTTAAAGGGTTAATGTGTGAGCACCGTCCTCTGTTGTATATATGAGCCAGCTTCCTCCTTGTATGATGATGTTTCCGTCCTCCGGTTTCCGGTGCCTTCTTGTATGTTTCTGCTCTTTTACTCATGAATACAAACTCCATTCATGTGATTTGTTGAGCCTGTGTGTTTACATCTGCTGATGTTCATGATTGACTTTTGGAATAAAAATCTTATATGTAAATGCAAACTTCCTTATACTTTTATTACTGTAAAGTCTGTAGAAATTAGAAGTCTTAATGGAAATTCACGTTCTTGATGTCAAATAAAGGCAATTGTTATTATCTTTCCTGAATCCGAGTTTCAGATCAATATCTTAAATGGTTGTTTAATCATTAGTGTTACAAGAAAAAAAGTGTATTCCTTTTTAGCTAAGTTATCAAGAAGAATTTAGAGACATGCTGCAGATTTCCTGAACGCGTACAGTAAGCCACATCATGTAGTGAAATCGGATTTTAGCCAACTCTAACGGTACGCTTGTACTTAGCAACCTCCCCAGGCTGGTTGAATGGACCAGTCCCACAGCCCTTCTGAACATGCTCTGCCCCCCGTCTAGAGATTAGTAAAAACATAAATACATTGCTTTACATATATGACATAATAACCACTATTCTCTACCATTGGTTAAACATGAAAAAGCTACTTTTATTTCATCTTAAAACAAGTAAAACACAAAACACATAGCTTTACATACATGAGACATGTTTATTGTATTCATGAAAAAAGAGAAAAACAAAACCCAGACTGGTCCTCCTTTGGCTACAACACTGTTTGCACCCTGTGTGAAGAGGGTAGCGTGTGTGGTGGAGGCGGCGGTGTGCTCAGCTTGTACAATATGGATGTATGTAGGCATGGAGCCATGACGGTGAAGTGCCTCACAGGGGCAGCCCCTGCAAGACATGCAATGTAATGATGGCTGATGATGTTAAATATATAAAAAACTGGCATTTCTGTCCTTGTCTGAACAATAAAACTGGATCACATAGGACAGGTACAGTTACAGAACAGCTGGCGTGAGCTTCCTTGGCGTCCGGCTTTTATTGTCATTATTGGAAGTTGTATTTAATATCTATGTATCCCTGACTAGAGGTCAGGGGGTCGGTGTATGACTGGTGGAACCAGACGTGACGGCCCAGCGCCTGCTCTCTAAGTCAGCCTGGTTCTGTCCGTGTAGAATAAAAATAATAATGATACAATGTTTGCCACCATGCTCCTCCTCCTCCTCCTCCTCAGGAGGAAACACATAAATAAGCCTGCACAGTGGAAGAAGACTCTTGTACCTTGTATATGCAGCAATAATTACAATAATCAATATATAAAACCAAATTGACCCAAGAAGATGATGCAAGATTGGCGTCTCGTCTCATGTCTTTGTCCCCTACAGTCGTACCTATATCGACTGATACGGTTTGAATGTTCATCGAAGCACCTCTGCCTGGCCCCGTGACAAGCAGCATGGGTCACTGTAACCGGAAACAAAAACACGACGTACTAGAGCTACGGCTGTGTGGCTGTATGACTGGCCGCCCGCCCCTGCCCCTGCTGACACAGGTTCTACACAGAGCGGTGTGTGTGGTGAGTGCGGCCTCCTCCCGGCCGGCAGTAGTAGCAGCTCCCAGCACCCACCGTCTTCACCCACCCTGCTCAATGACAACACACTAGACGTACACCCACATGTACTCTCATATTACACGCCTAGGTCCTCCGCCTGTCATCCAAACAGGTCTAAAACAAGAATGTAGGTCTCAGCTAACACATCTTAGTGTCCACAAAACACTAAGACCTTTGTAATTGAACAAGTAGAATGTGGTTTGGCAGCAGCCTGAGGGGTATCCACTATAAATAGATGTAGACTATTGTATGTTGCTTGTTGGTGGCAGACTGTGTCCTGTATATGTGTGTATGGTCTGCCTGGACAACAATGACTGTATTATGACTGTGTATAGCGGCAGTGGTGGCACCTGGCTGTCGGCCGGGCAGGGCGTCCATGTGGCAGCAGCCCACAGCCTGCCTGCTGGCCGCTGTCCGACCACCGGGAGAACCTTTTGGCGGGTAAAGCGTAATCTCATGGCGGCCACCACCCTACAGACGTACAGCGGGGGAGGTGACCGGCAGGCCTGGCAGCGTCGTCGGCAGCATTTACAGATCGCCCATGTCGGTTAGCGTCTCGTCCGCGTCTGTAACAAACAAAGCACACAGCGTTTAGACAAGGTGCTGGGAGGCATAGGGTCTCTATCTACAAGTGGTTCACAACTGACATGACGAGGCAGAATGTAGCCGAGGGGTTACAGTGTATAACAAAGGGGTTAGTAGTAATGTGCTGTGAATACACACAGAAACTTGTGGGAAGTGTGCATCTTAGGAGGATGGACCTGAGTGTAGGACCAATGACGGAGGGGTACAACGTTACAGAGTGCAGCTCCACCCCGAGTGTGTGGTTTGGGGGCAGAGAAGGGTGTCACATGATGTGCCCACGACCACACTACGACAACACGTATTGCAGACATTGTGTACACAGTGAGGTGCGTGGGAGTCAGACCCTGACTACGGGTCTCACTCAATCAGCGCTAAATAGCAACATCCCACAACACTCATTATTGACAACCACGCAGAGAAAACGACTGCAAACAAAGTTAAATCCATAGCCTTGGCTAAACTTTGCATCAGCGATTTAAGATAATTTTAAGAATTCAGACTACAACCAAAAATATTTATCTCGCTTGCTACTGCAATGCAAAAGATAAAAATGGTGAATCATCCAGTCGATAAGCGTAAAAAGTTGTTTAGGGGTGATAGGATGGACAGGAAACGTCTCATTCACTCGTGTTTTTTCCTTTCGCGACCACACTGTTTACCATTCACGACGTCACACCCCTCACCCCTCCATGACGAGGACGTCAGAAACAGCACCCATTTACCTTAGTGAGTTGTGTGTGTCCTGTGTGGGCCACAATAAAAGAGAAAAACACGGCTGAAAGACACACCAAGACTCCAACAAGTACAGCGCCCCTGCCTACTGCTATTGCTGCTCAGCCATACTGCACTCACCGGCAAAGTACACAGCCTTTCTCAAAATTGAGTTAGTCAAAGTGTAAGCAGCATGGAACACCCCCTTACATCTTGTATCTGATGGCACACATCATCGTTCTTCACAATATATTCAATGGTACTACTCTGGTACATGATCAATGTTTCATGCATGTCTGGGTGATTTGAGTTTCTCTCACATGAAAATACCCGGTACCTCCTGAAAAGTTTTAATGGAGCAAGCGGAAGGGGGGCATGCGAGCACTGGTATCATATTTATGTGGATGCACACCTGACCCATTGCTATTTGTTAAACATGTAGAACCAGTTAATAACTGTCAATCTGTATCAAGGAACCTTAATATCAGTAGTAATTTCTAAGCTAATGACAGGAACTGGGATAGACACCAGAGAACACATGTTAGGCCGAGGATTACTCTCTTCTCTAGTAACAAGTTGCATTTACTTAAGTATGTCTTATGAAGCTAATCAGTTTTAAGGCCTACAGTCTAGATTTAAGAGTGTGATGGGGAGGTGCAGTAAAACTATGTTGTGTGTTTTAATCAACAATGCCTTTGGCAGCACATAGCGCTGTAAAACTAGTCAAAACGTCTTCTTTGTCTAGGCCAGGGTTTGGGACTGGGCCCTGTGGAACTGGGCTAGCAGAAGGAAGGCTTCAGGATCAGGGAACCCAGGAACCAGCACCCAGGAGGCTGCCCTGGTTCCTGGGTGGCCCCGGTCCAAAAGCCTCTCAGGAACCAGGAACCAGGACCCAGGACCCAGGCACCCACTGTCGAGGCTGCCCTGGTTCCTGGGCGGCCCTGGTCCAAAAGCCTCCCAGGAACCAGGACCCAGGCACCCACTGTCGAGGCTGCCCTGGTTCCTGGGCGGCCCTGGTCCAAAGGCCTCCCAGGAACCAGGACCCAGGCACCCACTGTGGAGGCTGCCCTGGTCCAAAGGCCCACCAGGCTGCTCCCCCACATTGCACAGGTCCCAAGGCTTGATGCCCCAGGTTGATTCATGCAGAGTGAATGCCTTAAGACACGAGGAGCATGACCGTGAGATGGAAAGTGGTTATTTACCCCGAGACAAGGCTTCACCTCAGGCGCCCTTTACCTATTAAGCTAAACCCTTCTGTCCTGTAAGGCAAGGGCACAACACACTTAGAATTCACCCCAAGGTGTGCAGGTACAAATTACTGACATGTCATATTTTTGTTTGTCTCATCTTCCTGCCTGCTTGTATGACTTGTAGTTTATTTATGAGTTAATTCTTGGTTTTTAGTAACAATGTATATTTCCATATGATGTAATGCATGTTTACTACTGTTGTTGATGTGTTGGAATTGTTTTAATGACAATGACATATAGAATGAGCACCACAAGTTAACAATAACACCTAGCTTTGAGTATAGTTCTGCCATCTAATACATTACTACAGCATGGGACCAACTGATTGCAGTGATTATCAGATGCATGGTTTCTGTTTCTGAATACCTGTATTAATTGAATGAGCCTACTTTTCGGGTGCTGTACCCAGCACCTACATTACAGTCGCTGCCTGTACCTAACCTGTGGGACCGGGATTATATTTAGTACAACTACAGGCTGCCTACAGCATAGCGGTGTACTTACAAGGGTTGCCCATGGCCATGCGGAAGGACTGCTTGCTGCCACACAGGTCGGGGTTGGTCTGGTCCAGCTGTCGGGGCGGTGGGGGCAGGGGCAGGCTGCGCTCGGCAGGGTTGGGCCGCACCCGCTGGTTGCTGATCACGCTGCCCGTCTCCGTCTCACTCCCACTGCCGCCCCCAGGACTCTTTCTGTCCTGTCCGTTCTTGTCTTTACGTGATTGGCTGCCACCTGAGGCACTGCTCCCTGTAAGACCACACAAGGTAACACACATGAGGACAGGTGCACTGCTGATGGGGCTTCTGTAGCCGACCAGCTTAGTGTTACTCTTGTGAGTTGGCCCAGATCTACACAAGTTTATTCTCCACTGAGCAAGGCGAGACGACTCCCGGACAAAGAGGAAATGTTACTGTTGATTACTGCAAGTGCCTAACAGTAGAATGTTCATGATACAAGGTCTTGAGACCGTAACACGTGAAGTTTATATGTCACGCCTTGCACAGTGGGCTTCATGTCACCCAAGTTGTACTACCATGGCACCAGGTACTAAGTAAAAGAGGACAAAGACTACCACTCATGCTGCTACTCTAAGGCTGTGCATGCAGACTACAGCTACAGGGGACTACTGTCTGTGGGCAAATCAGGACAAAATCACTAATAACCACCTAAATAATGCAAACATGCTTCAGACAATATAAACCGGCATGTGGAATAACGCAAGTACTGCAAACAGAATGTATGGCAAAACAAAAATACTGCACTGTAGGTTTCACATCATACAAATTTGTCTTCGTATGTAAGAGAAATCAAGACAATCGTTTTATTTGTTTTATCTAAATCTATTCTTGCTGCATGCAGATGATTTTACTGTTGTTTTGTTGCTGTTGTTGTTTATAGGAGTGTGTGAATGCACATGCTGCAGTACAAGGCTCCTTGTGGATGTATCCTGGACTTACCTTGGAGGACAAGCATGCAAGTCATCGTGCAATGGGTCCCGCACTTACCAGGTCCACATTCAGAGGGCTTCGACACAGGTCCATGCCGCACCCACCAACATCACTTATAGCTGTGTGCCCCTTATTAACCAGTGCTTCTTTACTGCACAAGAGTCGGGGACACCTCTGCTTACCACCAGAGCATCAGCAACCATAACATTGAAATGTTTATTCCCCATGATAAGTGTATCGATATTTACACCATAACACACTATACTGAATTAGCAGCACAAGCTTACCACCGTATATTCCAACCATCAATCACATTCATGAATGCAATCACCCCACTAACTTGACCGGTGTGGAAGCCACAATCTCAAGGTGGGCCCAAAGAGAACAGCACTGTCCCAGTGCACTCACCGGCCAATACACATTGACAAACCATACTTGCTTTATCATTCAGACGACATCATCTGCTACAATTCATTGACTATCAAAGGTATACAAGGTATGATTTGTAACACTAGATATTCCCAATACGGTTGCCTAAGTTTTCTTGGATCCATCAAACACCTACTTCTGCAGCAACAAAAGGGTTGCCTCCACCAAGTTAAATGTCACTCATCCACCACTATTGAAAGAGTATGGATGTATCCCAAGATTTGAATACATGCACACCAGTCAGTTTGATGGCTAGATGGGCAGCATGTGCAGTGTGACAATGGCTGGTTGCTGTGGTGGAGGCAGTCCTTTCAGGTTGAGCACACAGATATAGACAACAGACCACACATCCTGCTCCTCCTGCACCAACCTGAGTTAGAGCCTTCTGAGTAGAAGGTCATGGCACACACTGCGGGACTCACGGGGTCGATGCGCTCGTAGACACCTTCCCCGTCGCCCCCGCTCTCACTCTTAGCTTTCTCACTGCCAGTCTCTGCTGCACCAGACAGTTTAGTTGTTAAGGTGGGCATCCCTGTCTTGTCAGAGCTTTTCCCGGTTCCCTTTAGCAGGTGGCTTTTGCTGGCCGTTGTGCCACTGCTCTCCTGTATGGGCAGTTTCACTTTATCACAGATACCACTGGTCTTTACGGGGAGTCTCGAGTCTTTGTTGCGGTTGTTATTGAGTTCAGGGGGTGCCAGTTTGGCGAGGGGGCGGTGGTGTGACGACGGTTTCTGCCCTAGCGCGGGACATCTCCAGAAGGGCAGACACAGTTCTAGACACACCTCATGGGCCACGGTTAGGTCAGTGAGGGCTTGTACAGAGGAGGCCACTCCAAGGGGGGAGAGAAGAACATAGAAGGTAAATAAAAACACCACACACCGAGAAGAGGAGACGGCGTAGTATACAGCAACAGAATTTACAAACAAAGTTCACAGAACACAAGTCCTGAGTTGGGAATATCAACCAAAATTTACTTAAGAGGATTCTGAAAGAAAGGAACTGAGAAAGTAGATAAATTAAAGATTAGTATGGGTAATATCCTTTAGTGATGTAGCTGTTGCACTTCAGCTAGAAGTGTTTGGTTAAAATCCTTGCAGGAGTTTTGGGTCAATTTGGACTTGCTCGTTTGCAGATGTAAATTTGCAGAAGTGGCAGCAATGTCCGCAGGAATTTTACTACAAACAATGCACAATGGATCACTGAAGCAGAACAGCTGTGGGGTTCTCCAAGGTACATGGTCTGCCCATTTCCTGGTAGTCAGGTTGGTTGGGAGAAGGATAGGATGGGATGGGTGAAGGGATTTGGTATCTTATTTTCTGGACAAAATACCTCAACCATGGCAGGGTCATTGCAATTTTCAAAAGTCCCTTCCTCCAATAAATATTGAACAAGTAGACTAAACTTATAGAAGAAGAAAGAGACAAAGACATGTTTTTTGGAACAAGGACAGAAGATGAAAGGTTTGGTACTAAGAATGTTTTCAGAGAGAACAGAGTGTGTGCTTTGTTTTCTCATTCACACATATATACAGGAAATCCAAAAATAGACCAAAACATGGAAACAAAACAGGGAACTGGTAAAATGTCAAAATGTGTTAAAATTACCTGAGAATTTGTGGAACATGGGTTCGCACGTTTGAGCGTTAGCTCGTAATGCAATTCTTTCCTAGAAGAAACAAACAGTACGGCATATGTAAGAAATCTGGTAACTACATAAATAAATGGAAACTGACTTCCACAAGACGAAAACATCCTGAGTAAGCACAAAGAAAAATGAATTTTTCAGTATTTTTCGGTCTATGCATGAGGTTATGTCTTTTTGTTTTTTTTTAGGTGGGTTTGGGTGTGATCGAAATATAATGCTGGATCTGCAGTTTTAGACAGTGGTGAGCCATGGCTGAGGTAGCTTTGTCCTGAAACAGAATATGACGGATTAGTCGGGTATCCTGTAAGATGGGAAGTGAGAGGCAACAACCAGAACAGTCAACAAACCAAAGCACCCCATAATTCTGTATTTACTCAACAAGCACGCTTTAGGCAATGCATAAAAATATGATTTGGTCCAATGCATTTCCCCCGAAGGTGTTGATTTGCCTCAATTTCATCAGTTTGAGTTCTCAGTAGCATGGGGTTGTCTACTTTGGAAGGCAAGGAGCAAGCGGTCTGCAGGGAGGAGTAGGATGGGGCCGTGGGAGCCAACTGAACAAAAGGGTAACCCAAATACACGTAACCAGACGGAACAAGTGAGAGCACCCGTTAACAAGGACCAACACACATCTCTGCTCACTTACCCAATTCAGCTTTGAATCTTTTTCGATGGCTTATAAAAAATAAGAAATTGACTTAACAGGATTAAAGCTCGACGAACAAGAAGAAAATGATGTGTTTTTCCTTTTGTCTGCCATTGGCAATTAAAAAAACTTACCTTCAAATTAGTTGGCATTTTTTTTAATGCTTTACTATCTTATGGTCATAGTTGGTTTAATTCTAGAAAAGAACCTACCAGTGATCAATGTGCATCATAGTAACTGTGCTTAGCCTGTGTGTGTCTGAGTGTGTGTGTGTCTTGGTGCAGCGTAAAGAGGGACAGCCCTCCTTCCTAGTCCTGCATGCTAAAGAGGCTGTACGCGTAGCACATAACAACATGCACAGGGAAATCTCTCCTACTTTATTCCGCTTTGTCTGATGGCGTGGTGGGTGCTTCCGCCTCCCTACTGAGGGAGCCACGTGCTAAAACTGCTAAATGTGTTTTGTTATCGCGCTCCCATATTACAGGCATTAAACAACAAGGTTGTCACTCTAAGTGGTGTAAGTTATCACCAGCTGAATAGATGTTTCATTCTTCAAATTTTTTTATCTGTCTGTATACTATTTGGGTATATTTGTTACATTCTATTATAGAAATAATTCAGAATGTTTAGAGCTTGCATGGACAGGAAAATAAAATCCATAAATACCTGTTAATAATTAGCCCCACTCCACAAAAGAATTCCTCCATAACTTAGTATCCTGCGATACATATAACATATTATCTTATCCCCTTTCTTTTCCCATGGTGATATTCACAGCACAATTTTGTACCCTATGCATGTAACATTTGTTAGTTAGAAAGCTTGGAAATTTGTACACATCCAAAACATACTAAAAACACTTGCTAACAAAACAATTTGAATGTTGCTGCATAACCAATTTGGACCTCAGATGATTGCTCAAACTGAAATACAAAACTTCCAAGCTTTTCCTTTATTCTTTGATAAGAATTCCTTGGAAACATGACAGAGTTGGTAGAAGTTAGAGACTTTATGATTGGTCAATCCACCAGTGTAGTGTGCAGGATGGGAATGTAAGAAGCTTCCTGATTGGCTCACACACAGTAAGGTGTGCTTTACCTGTTACCCCTATAGTCTGATGAGTATTAGTGAATTCACAGATATCCCCTTGTCACTGTGGTTTGGGTGTAGCGGGTTGGTACAGAGAGGTGTGACATGGGTGGTAGTAGTGGTGGTATGCTGGCCCGCTCTGTTACTTACGAACAATTCACTGCTGGCATTTTGGGAAGACTCAGGGAACAACCTTCAACTGTGGACGGGTGTGTATTACGAAAGTTTGAACGGTTGCTCTCCCCAAGTTCTTGTATACCAGCAGTGCCTCACCAGGAAGTGAACAGGAGGAGGCCAGCCTGGCCTGTGATGGTGGTAGTTGTGACATTTTGTAGTGAGCTTGTTTATTTAAAGTGAATAATTCTGCCCTAACTGGCCTTGGATTTGAATTTTCAGATTACATTTATTCCTTTAATTAAGGAAAAGAAAATTCTGATGCTGAAAGAATTGCATTTGTAAGGAAATGTATGCCAGTTAGGGAGAGATGAGAAATGATCCAGCTGTGTCGGAGGCATTAGATATGATATCAGGTGTTGTGTGCAACCAGACAGCCAAGTTGAAGTATACGGTAACTATGGTTAAGTCTGTATTTACCTTCACAGATCACAACAGTCTGAAAAAGGGACACCAGCATTGTGTACAAAATTTGAATTGACCAGAAAAAATACTCTGAAGAAAATGTAAATATATCATATTTAAAGCATTACCACCCGAGGACACCACGCACATTTGAATTCACATTGACGTGGGCACCGCTACACGGGGGCGTATGGACATGTCACATGGGCAGCGTACCAACAAGCTACACAGGGGGACAAGGGGTTATCAGGTTGAGATCAGGCATCATGGTGACAGAAATACAAATTTAGCAAATGTCATTTGTTCCAGCATTACTAGTCAAGGCATGCAGTCTACAGAACTAATAGTTGGTGTCTACAGGCTCAATCACAGTGGATGTAAAGATGGAGGATGACCATCAAGTTGTATTACGGAACCTTCACGACATGCTATACTTTTCTCATTACTTTTTAATTCTTACATCCATTGCAACTTGGCCTTGACAACCAGGGTCCTAACTGAAAACTGGGAGATCAGTGAGAGGAGACCAGATTCTAGAGACCCAGGGACAGTCATGCACATATTGAAGCTCAAGGCCCAGTCAGACTGTCATGTTTTTGCCACATTATCTTACAATACTAAGCAAAACCACATGGATTTAAGGGTTATAATAAAGGCCAAGACTGGGCTTCAGGTCATCAGGTAAACATGACAACAGTTTTTGTACACGTGTTCCACAGGTAGAAACGCATAGCTGAAAACTGGGATCGTGTTAACGTGGATCCTAGTTAGCACCATCTAGCACAGAACATCTTGGGCCCTCATTCCCCTGGATTATAGCCTTGTCTGAATGTGCCTTGAAAACAGAATGGCTAACATGCATTTCTACTTCCATCTATAAACCCACACACACCACTCAGCTAATTCCTCATTTAACACAAACTCTGGAAAACTCATCCAACCAATTCTTACAGCATTCGAGAATGTTTAATCTTTAATATGAGAAACTATTGTATTTCATTTTGGCAGAATTGTTTGGATGTTCAGAGAATAAACAATTGGTGAGTGTGCTCTAAAATCACAAATAAAGGATATAATTTTTGTTCTCTAGGGCAATTCTTTAAATTGATTACGTAACTTAATTTTATAATTCTGTATATTCATAGAAATTAAATGAACAGTTGGTTACTTCAGACTTCTCAGAGAGATATTGAAGGAAACAACATTATAATAGATATTTAGATAAAACATGAAACAAACAGCGTGCCATAATCAGTTACGGAAAAATAAATTGGTGTAGAAATATGCAGGTGGTTTCTTTCAGTCAGGAACTTTGGTTTACATGCAGAAGGCCTTTTCTTTAGAATACAAGCTTTGATAGCATGAATGAGGGTCTGCTTCTTGTACTAGAAGAGCCCAAAGCCCTCTGAACAAGGGCCCTTAGAAACAGGACCCCCTAAACTGGGGTCCTGAGAAACAAGGCCTCCTGAATCAGGTTTTTGGTGACAATGCCTCATGACCACCAAGGCTCTTAAAAACAAGAACCTTGAACCAGATGGCCCTCACCTCAAGTCTATATTCAACGCCTCGTGGCAGTTCTAAAGACATGCCTGATTTGCAGCAAAGCAGACATTTATAGTTAAATTTCAAGGACCTTGTTCAAAGTGTTTTTAAATCTCACCTATAAGAGAGGGTCTTAGGACTGGTACCATTCTTTCTTCATGTCATGGTGACAATGATTGATTTAAAGCATGCCTATCCAGTATTCACAACATCAAAAGGACAAGGCAGGGAGAGGGCACTGCAACAACATCCAGTGACAACAATGCCGGAACAAAGTCATTATGAAAAATAATGAATAAAAATGAGATTTTGTATCTGATAAAAATAGGTTTGATGCTACATCTATCTTTCACTATCACCAGCACAACCGACCAATCACAGGACACCTGGTGGTCGATCAACCAATCACAAAGAGGATTGTTAACAAAAAGTCATGTTTTTAGCCAATGAGAGCGGCAGGAAATCTACCAACCCGTGCTACTACTTGTACTCCTATCGTCAAACCCCTGCATCGCGTGCTGATACCCGTGATATCCGTTTGCTGCAAGCGTTTCTTTGTCTTTAATTTCCCACAACTTGCGGATCTGTTTATAGGTGTGGCTAACTAAACAAGCACAAGACTTTTCTCGCTTTGCTACAAAGACAAAAGGGAAAAGAACACAGGTGAATAATCAATGAGTAGTCAAACAGGGGACTTGGTGGTCTGGGCTACCTGGGTGTCTCTTGGGGTGGCATTAGGTACTAGGCCCTGCAGTAAATGGACCCCTACAGGAATGGAGATTCTGGAACAGGGCTCCTTGTCTGTGGCGTGAACTGCCAGCTCCAAAGGCCACATACAATCAAACATTCTGGGCCAGACAGGTTGAATAAGATCAGGAACAAGTTCCTTTCCAGGTCTGTTTTTCAGCTAATTGTTTCAGGGTTCATGGAAACCAGTCTTTGGAGTGTAATTATTGAGTTTAGATGGACCCTGTTCCAAAGTAGAGAATGCAGAGAGAGCCCCAGGGCCTGGTACCACAAGTTAGTCACTGGGCCTGCTGCAGACCCTGTGTACCCACCACTCCAGCAAACAGCCACAGTAACCTCAACCAACTTTCTATGGTTATTCTATAATACCTACGTCGGTATCGGGAGATTCTCAAATATAAAACCAGCAAAAACAAGGAGAAAATTGGCATAGATTAAAATCAAACCAATTAGTGATGAAAAGCAAACAAACTTAACTTATCGTTCATGCAAGGCTTGCCTGTCTCGGCGACTTACTACTGTAGTCTACTTTGGTGCATGCATCGTTTGATGGTTATTGTTGATGTGTGATTTACAAACATAAAGGCTGCTGTTAAAGTGTCACATGCCACAGAAACAAAATATCACAGAACTCTAGGGTCAGTGTGGGGCTGGGTTAGTCTCCATGGTAACACAAATAGATGATGACATTGTTGCCGACCTTGCACAAACTTAGCGGGAGCACCGTATAGGCTGTGGGCAGCCGACACATAGGCCACAAAGCCTAATATAGATAGTGACTTCCAGACAGCAATTTAAAGTATTATTTGGAACATGAAAATCTTCTGCTGTCATAAATGTAAAAGGCGACTGCGAAAGAAATAAAACAACCCGAATTGGAACCAATCCGAACTGAGGACTTGTAATGTCAATTGTATGAATACCATATCCCTAAACAGTCTTTGTGCACTTTGTGCTATGGTTATGAACATTATATTTTAGATATAAATATTATATCAAACAGGTTAAGTCAGTTAGAGATACACACTTATTAAGTAGTATTAGAAGCCAATTTACAGGTCCATGTTCTACTACTTCTACTCTCAGTACACAGTCCAGCTATATGCAGGAATCCATTACTAACATTAAAACTGTCACATCTAACATACAGTTTACAAATTATCAAGACTTTATCTACACATTGGCCCACAGCCATCATGATATTTTGAAACAAAAATTGAATACAGGAAATGAAATAACAGGCATCCCAAGAAAAGCTTTGTTTTGTAAAAACTTGTCATGGCAAGAAATTGTGTCTTAATGTAGCATCAATTGTTTCTTTAAAAGGTGCTTTTGCAAGTGTGTACTTCAGACAAATGCTGATATGCGTAATTTTGAATTTCTTGTGATGCCGTTCAACACTATGAAATAAAAGAACTTAAAAGACATCACTACAAGCCTCAGTCACAGTGCGTTAACATATTTATCCTCAACATGTTACCTTAGCGCTATAAGTAACATATATGCTATCATTATCTTTGCATTATCCTACCAAGTCTTTAAACAAAGAACGTGTCCAATTCTTGTATTTTAGATACATTTGAATGGATGCAGTATAATGCAATGAATAAAGATCAAATGCCTAAAATGCCATCTCAGTGTCGGCTGTTTTTGCCCCAATATGTAAGCCTTAAAGAGTTATTTAGCGTTATGGTTATGCCTAATGCTCCACTAACCTCCCCAACTATTGTAAACGTAAACTGACCTTAATCGTTCTACTTACTCTATTACCCAAATTCCTACATACAAGGGGGTTAAGCCGGATGGGGACCACAGCTTTATTTACCACCTTAGCACCTCCGGGAACGAGGGCCCTTGTGTGTGAGTGCTACTTTACAAGGGCTGTGAATAAATTGGTTTGCTTCATGAAATATTGAAGTGTAGGCTTTAAACTGCAATCATATTTGAGCCATTACATTTTAGTCCCTACCCATTCTTTTCCATACTTTGATTACTTAGAAACATTCAAAATGAACATTTGAATGTTGTTACAGATTCCAGTTTAGGCATTATAC